>VUYV01000618.1:130751-167632 GCA_008711295.1 Anarhynchus alexandrinus | reverse complement strand
CGCCCCCCGCGCCGTGCCAGGCACCGGCCGCCCCGCCAGGCAGCGCCGGGCGGGCATCGGGCGGGGGGGCGACTCGGGGCCTCTCGGGTCTCCTCAGGGCCCGCAGCTCTCCTCAGGGCCCGCAGCTCTCCTCAGGGCCCGTAGCTCTCCTCAGGGCCCTCAGCTCTCCTCAGGACCCGTACCTTTCCTCAGGGCCCGCAGCTCTCTTCAGGGCCCCGGAGCTCCCTTCCCGCCACCGGAGCTCTCCTCAAGGCCTCAGCGGTCTCCACAGAGCCGGGCCGGGCCCGTGGGGTCCCGGCCGGCAGGTTCAAGGCCTGGGCCGTTTTAAGGCTGGGGAGCGGCAGGGTCGCCCCCCCCCCGCTGCCGTGGTCCCCGGTGCTGGCAGGCGTGTGGCCCCTGCAGGCTGGCTCGCCATGGTGTCTCCAGGCTGGGAGCTTCATGTCGCTGTGCCGGTTGCTGTGAGGTTTAACGACCAACGTGGCACTGAAAGCCACGGGGGTGCCGGCACCCAGCCCGCTGCCCAGCACCGGCAGCTTAGGGGTGGATTTAACAGGGTGATAACAAGCTAAAAATCTCTGCAGGAGGCCAAAGAAACCCATTTGATAGACCTTCTGGCTTTAAAAATCGACTTAACTCCTGACTGCAGGGCCAAAGGAGCTGCTGGGCGGTTACTGGGAGGGTGAAGGGGTAGTCCCGCAGGGAACTGGAGCCCCACCAGCACGGTGCCAGCCTTACCAGCCAGCTTGTGTCGCCAACGTTGTCTCCCCGGCACAATCGCTAAATAAAACCCTTTGCCATCATCTGTGCAGTCGCTGCCCTCGCAGAGGAAAACATGAGCTGCTGTTCCCGGTGTAGATGTACCCTAGGATGCACGGCTGCACAGAGCCCGGGCGGTGGTTCGTCACGCGAGTATCACCCCAGCCATCTTCTCTGTGCCGTCCTCATGAAGCCCTCAGCCTGCAGGGAGAAAGAGACGGGCACCGGAGAAGTCCTCTGAAACCAAAGGTATTGAGAACAAGAGTGAAATGCAAAGGGAAGGCAGTGGGAAAAGGGGAATTAAGTGGTGGCACCAGATGGTAGCTTGAGCCTAAGGGGTTCCTGCAAGAAAGAGCCTCCCCCCTCCTCCTCAGAAGATTTCAGCAGTTTGTTTCTGCTTAGAGGGATGTGGGTCCCCGCGGGAGACCACAGATGACCCAGGGTGACAGCAGGGCTAGCAAACCGAAAAGGCCTTGTTTTTTCTGACCTGCAGGAGGGCAGCAGTGGAGACACCACTTATTCTGTGTAATGCAATACTGTGAGAAGATCCTTGAGACCATTCTCAAGCTAAAAACCAATATAAGTGTGTCAGCACTGCACTGTGCCGCAGTAGTCCTGACGAGGGGCAGAGCTAATTAGCCAAGGCACAGGATCACATTAACATGGCGTCTCAGATGGCTGAGATGAATCTCCCAAAGTCTCTGGAGTCCCTGTTGACTACGGCCACTGTATACAAAGACAAAGCCAGGACGGGAGGGAAGATAGAGATAAAATGAGTTGCTGAAGGTCAAATATCAGATCAGTGACAGGACGGAAAGCAGAACCTACAGTTCCTCATCCCTCCAGTACTTTCTCCTCTGGACTGTAACAAAACCCCAGAACAACACCGGGATTTAGCTGCTGCTGACACAGTAGTTTCTTGTGTTCCAGGGGAAAATTCTCTATTTTGGTATAGGACCACGGTGATTTTTTTTTTTGTGCACGTGGAAAAAACCCACCCTGTTTACTAGCTTGGTACCACACACTGACACACAAGATATCACCAGATGATTTAAAGGGGACTGAAATATGTGCCCTGTCATATTAGAAAAAGGCCCCACAAGGGTACAGACCCAATCTTTTGTTTTAAGTTGATAAAGATGGCTAAATGCCATTTGCTGCTAAGTGACTTCTAATGATTAAATAACCTTTCTCCCCCTGCCCCCCCCCAGGGCATTTAGCGATAATATAAGAAAGATTTTGCACATTGTTTAGCTTACATGGCCATCTGGCACTTTTGCATTTCAGTAGCCTTGAACATTAAGAAAACAATAGATAAAGAAAACCAGTCCTATCTTATCAGAGACCTGGAGAAGTTTAACTCTGTCAGAGTACACTGGATTAACCAAGTTGTTATAGCTCTTTTATTGTTTCCATCTTAATTAACGGTCATATTCCTCAAAGCTTTGCATTGTAGCCTTTAAACCAGGTTGTTCCTTATCGCCTTTGTATTTGCTTTAGCTGTGAAACATTTAAGTCCAGCATTCACATCCAACTTCCATACGAGATTGGATATTAGGAAAAAGTTCTTCACCGAAAGGGTTGTAAAGCATTGGAACAGGCTGCCCAGGGAAGTGGTGGAGTCGCCATCCCTGGAGGTATTTAAAAGATGGATAGACATGGTGCTGAGGGCCATGGTTTAGTGGTGGTTTTGGCAGTGTTAGGCTGATGGTTGTACTCAATGGTCTTAAAGGTCCCTTCCAACCTAGACAATTCTATGATTCTATGAGATGTTCTGCTTCTGGGCAACAGAGACACAAAAGAGACGCATGCTGAGAAAAAAATACAGACAGGTTTTAACCCACTCCCTCACTCCCTCCCCCCCCAATAAAAAAATTACCAGAAGTCTTGTCTAAGCTAGGGAAAATGATGCTCTTTTCAAATGAAAACACAATGGTCCTGGCCTGACTCAACCAGAAACCTACTTAATGCTGCTGAAACATCGTCTAATACCACCACACTAAGTGGTTTCTTCATCTGCTTTTGCTAAAGGGGATAAAAGTGCACTTCACCCAAAGTAACCCACTCCAAAGTCCCTGGAAACAACAAAACATTTGGTCTCAACTCAGCAGTGGCTTATGGCTGAATCCAGCATTTGTTCTTGGGTTATTTCCCGCTCCCCTCTTCCCCATGGAAGAAAACCAACAAGGTTGGAGTCTATTTGGAAAGAAATGTGATTTCCTTAAGAGTGTGGCTTTGGGCCTTGGAGGACAAAACCAACTGCAGGATGCTTTCACCTGTACTGCTACAGTGGGTTTTTGACTGAAATCTGTAACAGCAAGGAACACTCAGTGTAAATGCACCGTAAATAACAGAGGATGTAAAGATATGCTGAGAGAAAAACTACTCAGGCTTTGTTTCCAACTGCACTTTGCATTAGAAGATTGCTACTTTGCATTTCAGACTAGCTCCAGTGAAAGTTGGGAGCTTATAAGTGTGCTACTGCATGTAGCTATTAGGTATCAGGCTGCCAGAGTGCAATATTAGACCCAGAGTCGGGTACCTCGTCTTTCTATTTATAGCCCGGAGAGTGTTAGACACCTCCCAAGGGTGAGTGGAACCTCCCAACCTCCCGAGCAGAGGGACCTGCTGGCAGGAAACATCAAACACGGGTTGTATGAGACTTGCTTTGCACGGCCAGCGTGTAGGTGTTTCCGTCAGCTCGGGATCCCAGGCCCACACATCTGGGCTTTAGGAGTCTGAAGGAACAGAGCAAGGTTACCAATTTCTTTTTAACCCCGTGTGTCCTTGGTTGTATGTGCTAACCTAGGTGGTAGAGCAAATACCCAGGAAAGGGAAGACGCTCTCCAAGCTCATCCTGGTGTCCAAATGTCTCTCTCTCCTACTTGCTCGGACCATATCCTCCTCCCAGGCTACAGGCTGGGGCATTACGGTTTGGTGGGTGGCTGTCTCACACCCCAGTTAAAAACGTGCTGCTGTGCAAAATGAAATGCAAAGAACAGAGGCAGAAAATGCAGCAGAAGGTGTTAACTGTGTTTCCATTTCCTAGTTGTTGTAAGGCAGGAATTTAGCTTCTATTTTCTGCTCCAAAATTTGTTCTGGTTTTTAAACTAGCGACCACTTCAGATGAAAAGAGTAAGCAGAAGTGGGAACGACAGCCAATGGGCTGTAATGCTTTTGCTGCACAACACTTGTTTAAGAGGTTATCAATTAAATTTGGCAGGAGGACTACTCTGTGCCCTCTGCAGCATCATGCTGGGCTCCACATACAGTGGTTTGCCTACAGAGGCTTTTCTTTGACTCCATGCAAGTGGCAAGTATGTGGCGTTGTGGGCTACAGCTTTATAACCCCATTTGCCTGAACTTTCACCAAAAATAGACTCAGAAATTGTAATTATTTCAAGGCTAAATTTGGAGATAGGTTTCCCTACGTACTCCATATTGCTCTTCAGTAAGGTGCATTTATGCAAGGGTGGGAAGAATTACCCTCACAAAGAGCACTATCCCACGTGAACAAATGAAAAGTAGAAAGAGCACGTTAGCAGATTTCCACATAATGTTCTCCTCAGTACAAAACCTATCCAATAATGACAGTTGTGTTGTCAAGAAATAGATAAATTCAAATTGGTTTTCAAAGCTTCAGTGGCTAAAATGTAGGCACATTATCATAAAATCACCAGGACTGTATGAGAATGACACAGTTAATCTTTCAGGCATGTATAATATCTGTAAAGGATAATGAGTTTATATATTCATATTTCTTGTTTCTCTATTAAAAGGTGTTATATTTATTCCTCTTAACGCAATAAAATCAGCAGCAATCACGAATTTGGCTGAAAAAAAAAATTACTGTTTTGTCTTAAAGTCACATTGCAATACTTTCAAATCATGGCATTATTCAAATCCATCAAGACCCTTGCGGTGACCTAGATACTGTCGGTGGAAGGTGTCACCGCAGCGCGTTAAGGAAACCCATTCTGCCTTTAACCTGGCTAGCTCAGGTAGCAGCCAGAAAAGGTGCACGGCAGAGCCTGAGCCTGCCAAGGACCCGAGTTAGGTACTCGGTTTACTGATCTGCCTTAAAGCACGTATCGCTGCGTTATCACTGATGATGTTATTTGAACTAATGAGATTAAAGCCCCGGCTGAAGTGCAGCCACGCTTCCTAAATTCAGGATCAGCATCCACGAGTGGGAATTAGCAAATGCGCCAGCCTAGATGCTCCAAGGAGCAAACAAGTATTGTTTCAGCATGAAGGGATCCTTCAGATGCAAGTATACAGGAAGAAAAAATGATTTTTGATTGGAAGGAAGACACTCCTAAACTCATTTGTTCCCTTAAGTAGTTCAGCACGGCTCACATCATTGGGCTATAACCTGGTATCATAAGGTAGAACTGCTGAATGCCCTCAAATTCTACTGATTTGGGAGGAAAACAGGAGTAGCCAAAATCAGCAAACGCCGAGGACTGCATTGGATTGCACTCTGTGGGCAGAGTCTACAAACTCCTATAGCTCTGCTGTTTAATTGGATCTTTTTCATACCATTGGGGAACCTGGCAGCAGTCGATAACCTCCACATGAATCTTTTATTATCTTATAGTAAATCAATGATTTTAGGATTAGTCCAGCTGTTCGAAGTTTGCGAATCTTTGCTGTAACCCCTGGCAGTCTGCACAGTGAACTGGGGGGTGATGTTTTTCCGACTGCTTCATCTCCAGTGACGCAACACCGATCATTGCTGTGGGGAACCGCTCTGCACGAATGGCATTTAATCCATTTACTGCTGTCTTCATCCAGTTATCACGTTTATATAAAAGTTTACCGACTTTTTACCACAACGCCGCATGGAGATCCTGCATTTTTAGGTTGTTTGCAAGGTATGGTTGTCCTCCACCCTTTACCATCATGCCTGCTGCTCAGCCGTTTCCTGGGTGGCGACACTCTTTTTTTCCAATAGCCGTCTACATTTTTGCAGTGCCACCAAGCGGCTGGGCTCTTCATTAGCATTTTTTGCATTTTAATTTTGCAGATTTTTTATAAACCAACGCAGAACCAACCTATTTGCAGATGAGAATCGCATTAAACACAACCCACCCCACCAAACCGGAGGGTCGCTACGATGCAAATAGAAGAGGGAATACATGGACAGCAAACCTCGCCATAACCCCAGGCCTGTGTAAACCCGGCTCCGGTTCCTCAGGAGGCGGCACAGCGCGGTCACTGAGATACGGACATAAGCCTGCCTGGGCGCCGGGAGGCCCGTGGTCCTCTCACCCTGCTCCCGACTCCCCGTGGGCCGTGAGGGCCCCGCGGCCTGAGGTGTAGGCCAGGCCGCCACTGGAGGAGTTCCCCCCGCCGCCATCTTAGAACGGCGCCCCCACGGCGGGCGGGACACCAGGGCATGGCCTCACCCCCGCACTGTCCTCCACGCCCAGCGGGCCCCGCCTTCCGCACCCCGCCGGCCAATGAGAAGGGGGTAAACGCTCAGCGCAGCCAATGGGGATCAAGCGTGGCGACAAGGGCGACCAATAAACAGCCCGCTCCGCGATTTCGGCTCTGCCCATCAACGGCCGGCCGGGAGCGGACCAATGAGAGCCTGCGGGCGGGCCGCGAGTGGCCAATGAGCGCTGGCGGGTGAGATTTGAAAGTCAACCGAGGCGGGCCGCGCTGAGCGGGTTGAGGAGACCGTAGTGTCGGTACAGGTATGGCGGGGCTGGGGGCGCCCGGGGGGTTGGGGACCCGGTAACGGCGGTCTGGTCCTGCGGCCCTGGCAGGGAGCTGGCCTGAGAGCGCGGCGGGGCGGTGGCGGAGAAGGGGCCGCGGGGCCGCGCCTGTGGCGGCCCTTCAGAGCCGCCATGGGAAGGGGGGGGACTGGAAGGTGGGGTTCAGCTTATCGTCTGGGCCCCGTCGCGGAACCAGCGAGTCTAGGCCTCATTCAGTCCCTAAACTTGCTTTAAAAATAGCGGTGTTTGCAGTTCCTGCTGGGCTTTGTCACTCTTCGGCCTAAAAATGCGAACTGTGCACCTAAATGTTTTTCCCGTCTGTGTTATTCCTTTGGTTCTTATGGCATTGCTGGTCAAAAGTGGTTCTTTTCCCTCATTGTTTTTTGGTGGGTTTTTTTTTTTATAAAAAATATACGTTTTCAACATTAATTTTGGTACTATATACTACCCTGTCCCAAGTCTTTAATTTAAGCCCTTTGTGCCTTTCCTGCTATTAGTCTTTACTTGAATTTATGCCAATTTAAATTCCAGTTAATCTTCTAGATTGCTGTTTGTGCAAGGAATCAGAAACCGTAACCCAGAAAGAAAAGGACACAGGTTTTTTTTTGTCCTAAAGAGATGTTTAGGACATGGAGCATGCCATACATTTTTAATGAGCCCAAAGAGATCGTGGGTAATCTGTTGCGTTGCTTTTGCTGAGCTGGGATATGAGCTGATAATACCTTTGTGGGAAGCTCTCGCTGTATCTTTGCTTACGTTGTGTGTGCCTTCTTCAAGTTTCAGATGAATTCTGCTGCAGGATTACTTATTGAAAGGTAGACCACTTGCTCTTGAGGCTTGTTCATGGGAGGAGGCCTTAAGTGGACTTATACTGCAATAACTGGAAAATACTGTTCAAAGTAGAAGGTAGAGCATAAAAATCCTTTAAATATGTTAAATCTTTATCAGTGTAAGGCAAATGCAGTTTTCTGTACGCTTGCCTAATATATATTCTGTGGATATAGGATATGTTACTTTCCATCAAGGCACTGACTGAAAAATACTCTGAAAGGACTGTTGCTGTATTTAAAGAACATGTTTAAGGTAAATTTAGGGAATTTGTCTTGCAAGTCCACAAAGGATGGGTATAGAGACTTGATGCTAGCTGCTGCTTTTAGGAATTATTTTCATCCACTGGACTCAAAAAAGCCTGCTTCTTCTAGGAGGTAGATAGTATAGATCTTTTCCCACTAACTGGTTTTTTTCATGGCTTTCTGTAATACTGTGGGAATTACTGGCAAGATGAGTTCAAAGGTGATTATTGGAGATGCTAATGAATTAACCATAATCACTTAAATGTAAAGCAAGGCGAATATGACCTATGAACTACAGTAGAGTTAGTCTAATCATTTGCAATCATTACTAATTAACTGGCATCTTTAATCAATTTCTGAAAGTTGGAATGTGAAGTGCAGGATGAAAGACAAGATGTTTACAAATCAGGCGGCGCTGACATGCACCAGCTCTTCCAGGACTCTGTGGAAGAGACCCAGTCTCTGATTTGAGTGCTTTAAGACTAGTTTAGCTTTTGATTCCCATTTGCTCATTTACGCTTCCATTGATCGCTTTGCTCTCCTGCAGCACTGAACGTATTGGGGAAAAAAGAAGCGAGATATACCCATTTAGATTTCTGACTCATATGCTATCTCCAGTATCTATTCCAAGCACTTCCAGATGGTTGTGCAGGTACTGTTGGTGCTGTGCAAGTTACGCAGTACACGAATACTGCTGTGAACTGGGACACAAGGAGCTGCCACTGACAGCAGTAGTGGTATCTGAACAGACTTTGTATTCCTTCTTATGGTAGCTCAGGTTCTTTCCTTGCTTGCTTTTTCCATAAGTATATCCAGCTTAAGAGTACATTCATATTTATTTCTGTACTCTTTCTGTTTATTTTGGTAGTCTTTTTCTTCTGACATTTGGGGTTTTCTGTTAGGCTCCTGTGTTGTTTTTGGCTTTTAGCAGCAAATGGAAGGGGAGGAGATTGACTTTAAGAAATCCTCTACGCCGGTAGTCAAGGCTGATCTTTTCAGTCCAGTTCACTGATGATTCCTTTACCTTGATCAAAGCTTGCTGTCTTGAAATTAAGAACCTCAGTAAATGACCAGTTTACTGGTCAATGAATAACTCATGGCTATTTAGTTTAGCTCTATCACCCTCCTTACTGTGAAGCTGTTTTCTATGAGTAATGGAAGATGGGATTTCTAGAAGACCTGGGTTGAGGGGGCAGACAGAGTAAGACCAATTGCAAGAACTGGTCCTGACCTCTCTCCGGGAAGAAAGCATGAAAACCCTGGAGAAGACTGGCTTTAGCGGGATGCAGGGGATGGAGATTTTTACATTGTACATTTTTACATTGTGGTTAGCACAGCACATACAGACCAACTGACGTTTGTACTAGGTCTTCCTCAGGGTAAAAAAAGTAGGGAGAAATCCTGCTTGAAATAAATGCTATTGTATTGCAGTTGCATCCTGGAAACTCAGTTGGGAAATGGTGCCAAGTACTCTGATGCACGACAAAAATGCCTTGCCATCAGATAGGGTATAATCTAAATGCTCCGTGGCAATGTCGCTTCCAAGTATTGTCCTACAACCTTGTCATTTACTTGCTTGTCTCCTTAACATGAAAAACATCTGTGTTGAAAACAGACCAGCAGGACAATCCCTGGCAGTGACGCAGCGTCCCCTACTTAATTCTGTGTCAGACTTGTTGACCATTAACAAGCAAACGATCCCCTTGAATGCATAAAATAAAGAGAAATAATGAAGACTCATTAGCGAAATTGTCATTTGCATTTTCTCTGGTACACATACAGAAATGAAGAAGCCAGAGCTTTCTTTGTTCCTACCATGTAAACTCTAATGAAAAGGGCAAAACAAAACATGACAGCTTTTTTCCTAATCGTGATGATTTTTGTCTAGGGTCATCAAGATGGCTGCTACCTCCCAGTTTGCCAGTCGATACAAAAAGGATTTGAGTACAGAAACCCTCAGAGCGAAAGTTGCTCGCAGAAAATCAATGCTTCAAAAGGAGAACAGACACAAGTTGTTTGAAAAGGGCAGACAGTTTGGATTGGCAGATGTCAATGTTCAGCTCCCAAAAGAGAGGGGAATTTCTCAGCTAAATGAGACAAGTGAAATGTGCTCTCGGGAGAACAACAGTGTGAAACAGAGTAAGTAACGTCTGGTTATAAAGCTTTTTCAAATTTTCAGAAATGTCTTTAGGTTTAGTAACACCATTACAGGAACCTAATTTTGGGTCAACGTTTTAATTTGAAGAAAAGGTTTAAGACTTAAAAAACAATGACTACCAATTCTAACTTAAGAAAAATCAAGAAAATGAAGTCTTATTACAGCTTTATCCTCCTTACTGCTCTGGTGGTATGAATGAGGCTTTGCTCTGATTTGTCTGCAGCAGCTAAAGGAAGAATGCATTTTGCTATTCAATGGGAAATCTCTTAATTGCTTTGTCATTCAAGAAGTGAAAAACCCTGATCTAAAATCTCATCTAGCATGTAACTGGTATCTGTCATGTGTTTAAAGTACGCTTAGAAATTAGTAATTGTATGTTATAATAGGGTATATATAATTATAAATGGGTAAATGCATGGTATAATTTTATTTTTAAAATTGCTAGTTTTTAATGACTTGTCTTTCCTTCCAGAAAATAGGGCCTGAATATATACTGAATTCTGCTACCCTGGCTCTCCTGGATTCTTATGGCCTGGGGAATTAAGTTAATCTTTTAAAACATTAACAGATTATTTTTTTTTTTAGAAATATTTTCAGCTTCAGTATTTTGATAGCAGAAGACTACTGGAGGAAGGAGTGCAATCCCTATGTAATTATATCAAATATGAAATTTAAGAAATTTATATCTTTATTATCTTCTATAAATTTTGACTTTAAGTAGATACTAATTTTTCAGATAGACATGTAATTCAAGTTTGGCATCACCTGAAGGTTTTGTTCTTTTATATAACTTCTGCCTCATTTATTCTCAGCCTGAGGCAGACTTTGGTATCGAAAGCTGACCTACCTAGACTTCAGCTTTCAATGACATTACATGTGATTGAATAGAGAAACTGATACAAATAAACTAAATAAGTAGTTAAAGTGTTAACTTTAATACTAGTAACCTTGCAGGAATAGCTTGTATGCTGTAAAATGGATATGAATTGAACTTACAGTATTCCTCAGGTGCAGATTTGGGGAGGTGTATTTGCAAGTTGAAATTTACCATTGAATACTCTTTTAGTGGTAAGGGGTAAAACAATTAAGAGCATTTAACCTTTTAGCAAGCTAATAGATTACATGTATTTACAGTGTAAGATTTTACTTGAAACTTGCAGGCACAGATTCCAGACAGTCTTCTGCTCTTTGACTTAGTATGTTCCCCTTCTATTGCCAAAAAGTTTTTTTTTAAATTTTCTGACTTGCTTATTGTTGGCTGAAAAATATCTTTAACATTTTATGACATATCTGTCTGCCATCTTTGCTTCAGAACAATCTACAGATGCAGCCACCAAGAGAATTAATGAACGCAAGGAAATGCTCCAGCGCTATAAAGAAGAAAAGGAACTTCGAAAACTGAGAGAGCAGAGAGAGAAAGCAAAAAAGGGTGTGTTTAAAGTTGGTTTATATAGACCAACGGCACCTGGATTTCTTTCACTTGTACCTGAAGAACCCGTGATAGTGAAGCCAAGAGAGAAGGTAGTAAGAGTAATATTAAATCTCTCAATGAAGAATATGTAGTGTATGGTATTAAAATGTCTATTTTTATACAAAAGTATATGTCTGTTACTCCAAATAAACAGTTTATTTTGTAAACACTTTACAAATATTTATTTTATAAGGAACAAGGGAGTAATTTGGCTCTTTTTTTTTAAAAACAAAGCTGGAAATAGTACTATACATAGTAATGATATGTTGATTTTTGTATTTATGACTATGTTCTTAGTTCAAAAACTGGGATGATTCAGCCACAACTGAAACAGCTAACTTATTTTAGAACTGGTAACTTGTTCCTATTTGGGCCACTTGACTTTGAAAGTTTTTCAAATTACACACTTGACCCATTTTGCATGGGCGTGTTGCTTTTCACACTTAGGCTTCTTGCTCACTCTAACAGTGACAGGACAGGGAAAAGGAATACCTTAACTCTTGTTTCCTTGGGGATGTTTCCAGGCAGCTCCTGCTTACTCTGGGAGGATTACTCGATCAAAGGCCAAGAACCAAGAAGAAAAAACTGTGATACCAACTGCATCTAAGCACGCTACGGTTTGTTTTTTATATAAACTTCAGCATATAAATTTAGAGAAAACGATGCAATTATCCTTCAGACCATAACTCAGGGTTGTATGCTGACAAGTTGAGTGCTGCCTTGAAGGAGGTTTTCCTGGTGAGAAAGACAAATTAGATCAGAAAAGCTTTCAGCAAGCTGATAGACCTTATTATGCTGGTTTGAACAACGTGCTGAACTGAACTACAGAGACTTTGATTAGGTCAGTACAAACAGAAAAAAAGTGCACAGATCTTCCGGGTCAGTTTTTCAATACAAAATATTGTAGTCGGCAAGGACTGTAGAGTACACTGTAGTAGAGTAGAGGTAGTAGTGAGATTGAATTTTGCATACTTTGGTTTTGGCTTGGAGAACCTTGAATGCAGAAAGTCTGTCATGAATGCAGGGTATAAAGTGTCAGTTCCTTCACTCAAAAATCACGTCAATGTTGGCATATTTTTACTGGGAATCTTGGCAGTCCCTTCTGCTATTACTTGAATAAAAAAGGAGGCTTTTTTGAGGAATTTTACCAGCAGTAATCTATAAAAGAAGCTGTTTTGAATCTAGCAATCTTGCCTTACAAATCTTGAATGCATTTAAAGGATTTCCGGTCATAACTTTAGAAAGGGACAACTGAGTTAATATTGATTTTTTTTTCTGAAGTCTGATTTTTCAAACATGTAATATGTACTGAGATGCAGCAGTAGTTGGCACCTAGTTTCATAGTAAACTGAAACTGTTTCTTCAATATTTTTCTTCATTTTTTTTCTGACAAATTCTTAATTAGTTGGATAATGCCTGTTAACACATGTCTAAAATGAGCTATTTAAGTTATCCTTAATTTCTCTTTACTTTTTAAAACCCTTTGTGCCAAATTTGACCATTTGTTTTACTGGAGCCTAGGCTAGAAAGATGAGGAAAGAAATTAGGCTGCTTTGTTTCTGGAAACCTGATACTTCACAAAAAAATATTCTTCTCTTGTAGGTCTGTGCCAATGGGCATAGTGTGCGCCCTACACAAGCAGGACATAAACAAGCAAATACAGACAAAGCAGCTGAAAAGAAGAAAGGTATGAAAGTAGTATGATTCCTACATCTGAATCTGAAAGGATGCTGCTGGTTTGTTTTTTTCCGAGTCAGTAGTTGGAACATTATGGGAGGGAGGCAAGGAACATCTTTGGGAGAGATCCGCAGTATACTTTTGGGTGTAGGAAACAAAGAGGAGGTTTTAGGATGGCCATTCCTACCAACTGTGGCAAGGGCAGCATCTGGCAGGTTATCAAGTCTCTGTATTGCACGTACTTGTTGCCTTTATAGGCTGGAAAAATGGAATGCAGGATACTTAATGCCGTCCTGGTTACTGATTATTCACCCTAGGAGAGGGAAAAGAAAAGGTCAGCAGGCAGAATTGCATGGCTGCTGCTTCAGCATTTGGAGCTGTGCAGAGCTTCCTGTTCATCTCTAAGAAGAATATCACGTGTAGTAGCTGCTGCTATTACAGAAGAGCATGTGACTTCACCTGGAAAGATGAAGGATAGGTGATATAAGTAAAATATGGATTTCCCTTGGTCATGTGGGTAGCCTGGAAAATAGCTGATTGAATCAGCTGTAAATATTTTCAGTGAAGTCTCTCTTCTGTCTATCAGCAGATATGATATTATCTGTGGTCTCTAAATAAAACTGCTGTGTAACTCAGCATTGAAAAAGGTTTGGAACAGAATAGCCTTCTGGTAAAGCACATTAGCATATATATTTAATGTGGGAGATAGGAGCCTGAACTTCTGATGCACTCTAATGCAACTGAGTAAATGTGTGATTGTCTTTAATAAATGACAAGTACAATCTTATGTTCTCATATTTCACAACAGCCCCATCTGTATCTGTCCAGTTATTGGACTTTCTATGTGACAATTGTATATGTTTCTTAAGAAAACAAAACATACAAAAAACCGACCCATGCCACCTTTGTTTAAGGGAGTAAATTACTTTTGATTAGAAATTCGTGCTGATAGCACAGTGATGTCCATGCCTGAAGCAGATAAGGCTGTGAGGTGAAATACTGATGTTAATGGAAGATATTTAGTAATTCAGAGTGAAATGATTCTCACATTGCTAACTTAATTAAACCAGCACGCAGTAGACCTTTATTTAAATCAATTTCTGTCATACCTTCAATGAATACTGAAAAGATCTATTATCGATGTTTGATAAAACAATTAAAACTTTTTAAAAATTATCATGCACTAGACTCGATAAGGCTTTTTGCTGAGTCAAGAATGTGTGTTGTATGTGTTTAAACACTCGTATAAGAATGTTAGGGAAGTGAATGTTTGGATAAATCAAATGTTATAGTTATTTTAGTAATTTTTTTTCCCAACTTGTCAATCTGCAATTCTGTGGAAGCCAGAATGACATTAAAAACACAAATGGCATTAACAGTAACTAAGTGGGGGTAATAGATTTCAGGCAGATATAGAAAAGGAGGGTATGAAATAAAGAGCTCCTGTTAAATTTTTCTGTGCGGGATAATGCTATCATTTTTTGAAGGAAATTAAAAACTACTAAAATATCAAGATGAAAATTAAGATGTGTAATACAGTGCATGGACTTGAGTCGTATTTTATAAAATATGTCAGGTGGGATTCCTCTTAATTTTAAGAACACTTTATTAGAGTACATTAAATTCATACCTTAGAATACTTTAATATGATGATCAGGCCATCACTGTTATACAGCTGGTTTGCTTAACCTTCCAGCTGTGCAAATAACCATGGCAAGTTATTACTCCAGAAAGCTTCATCTGCAAGATGGGGATGATGTTGACTCTGCAGGGGACATTGAGAAGGGTTCCTTAAGCTTTGTACATGGCATCTAGCACACTGGTACCTTGATGTTATTAGGTCCTGGAGGTACTACTGTACAACAAAACCATCTTCAGTCACAATCCTACAGAGCACTGCCTGGATGCCAAGGCTGAGCTGTGCTGTCCATGTTTAGCACTGCCTGCACTGAACTGACAAAAATAAAACCCCAAACATTGATTCGGGGCAGCTAATCCAACTAATAATTGCTAGTGCACCTTCTGATTTCTACAAAACCTAAACTTTCAATTATATTATTTGAGTGCAGCTTCTTCTTGGGCTTTGAGATCTCTGTAATTAACATTTCTTACAGTATTGCAGACTGCAGTCCAGACAACTTCAAACGTCAGAACCACCAGAGCAGCCTCCTCTGCAGCTAGGCAGATGCTGAAAACAACAGCTGCTGCTGCTCCTCCTGGTGAGTGAGGCAGTGAATATAGTCCTGCTTGTGTAGCTCAAGCCTGGTATGTAAGTATTTGGAATAGTGTCCTGTAAAGAGATACCATCTAGTACTGGATAAGGGAACACTGGAAGCAACAGATGTACATTTATATGCTGCTGTTAGACTCGCTGTCAAATGATACACTAAGACAGCTCTGTTGTCTTTAAGATCTTGATTATATCTCAGGCACTCTGTTGTGCTGTAGAGATACAGATCAGCTTGTTCTGAACTGTCTTAGCACACTACATACTGCTGTGTAACTATCTCCTTTGGATAGATAGACTGTATGTAAATCATGCCAAATTGTCATGTAAGAAAAGGACTAAACACTATATCGCTTAGACTCTCATCTGGAACTCTATTGCAATATTTAAATCAAGATGTTGAAACCAACATTGGACGGTTTCCCATAAAATCCATCAGTGTGGAGCATCAATATCCATATGGTAATTATAAACTGAAAGAACAAAACCAGAACTTGTAAAGATTTGCCAGTTTGGTGTATCACTGTTTAAGGACAAATGGTTAAGTCTGTGATCAGGAACAGATACCTCGGGAGGAGATGAGAGCCTATGTTCTTCAGGTCCAGAATTCCTCTTCTTCCATGTTTCTCTGTTTACTAGAATTTACTAAAATAGGGAATACAATGGAGATGGATACCAAAAGGGAGATTTTTAGTATATATTCTTGTTCTCAGGATTCTCTAGAATGTTTTAGTCTCCCTTGTATTATATGTGACAGAATTTAACCCCTAGACTGAAAGCACAGCTGCATTAGTATTGGTTTCAACTCGCCCATAAAAATCCTATGCCATGCAGAAATTAAAAACTTGAACTCAATTTGGCTTCACACTTCTCTCTTCAGCCTTGAAGGAAGTAAGATTACTTTTATTTTTAGTATATGACAACATCTAAAGATTAACCACTTCATGAATCTGTTTTCTTTTCTTGGTGATAGATATCTTAATAGGATGTTAAATCCTAGGCCAGGTTTTCTTTTGAATGAAATTTTGCAATTTGGTGTCTGCCCTCTAGCCACCTCCCACTTGAGAAACAAAACAGTCTCTCCCTGTCTTTAGCCACTGGACTTTTATGGCAATCTCTCTGTGAAAGATCATCTTAATCAGATGCCTTTTTGACCTTTGGGAGTTTCTGTCATTCTAGGTAACCAGTCACAGAGAAAGACAGCGAATGCAGGAAAGCAGAAGAAAGCAGTCAAACCTGCCGTCGCGGAGGTGGGTCATTTAATGTTTGAAATAGAAAAGTAATAAAACTGATTTAAGAGCCAATAACAAATGGTAGTGTAATTGTAGCTCAAATATAGTTGTGTTCAAGCATAGAAGTAATAAGAGTTCACTAATAAGCTAGATTTTTTGGGAAGAAATTCTATGTATTTATATTGCCATATTTTTAAAATTAAGATCAAATTTAGTTTGCTTATATGGATGATGATTACTACTCAAGATCTGGACAATGACTTGTATTTGACAAGAAGTTGTTAGGTGATGTATCTTATGTCTGATGTTCAACTAGTTAAAAAAAAAAAAAGGCCTGCTTAGTTTGCTGGTTTTATCTAGTGTTTGTAAATTTTGTGTGGCTTCCTCTGAATGTGTCCTTTTCCTGCTGAGTTAACGATATGAGACTCTAGAAGCTAAGAAATAAATGCGTTTTTAGGTTTTGAACCACCAAAAAATAAAGCTGGAAATAGTCTCTCTGCAAGGTAGACATGATTTCTCATAATTAAAGCCAGTCATTGGGGTTGTTAGTGTCACTGCTATAACAAAACTTTTCTACCTCTATATAGAGACAGCAGTATGTGAAGTCCTTGTAGCCCTCCACCCCAGGTTCCTAAACAATTTGTGTATGCATTCATGTGCTGATGGTCCTGTGCAAGAACCATCGATGATTTTTCTCCTTCTTTGCACTCCACTATTCCCTCTCACCTCGTGTCTCCCTCACACCTTCCATCTCCACTCCTGTTTCCATAACTGCAGCGGTGCTCTAGTGTCCTCTTAAAACTGGTGCAGTCACACACACACACTGACAGGAGGTAAGAGGCACTTTATCTTCGCTTAGGTAAGTACCTCTTCACAGGCAGGAGTTGCTTTGTGCTGCCAGTTGGTGAACTCTTGCTGTAACCCCAGTCATCTCATTCCAACTGTGTTAAAAGTTGAATTCAAGGGTTGCATTCCAAGCAGGGATATCTATACTATAACAAGACTTTCAGTGGACTGAAGATGCATATTTTCTGGAAAAACATTCTAAGCTCTTTTGGCTGGTTTGAGCTAACAGTATCTCCGTACAGGTATCTCAGAAAGTCCTACAGAACGCCTATCTAGTCACTCATCTCATAGGAATGTGGACTCAATGTATTGATTAACTTTTTCTCCTCTTTGAACAACATTCTGTTGTCGTAACTGCACTTGTATTCTCCTTGTCTTGGGCCACATTCCTCAGTTATCAGCTTATTTTTGCTTGTTCTTCTGTTTTTGGATTACAGTATGTGTATAAACTGATTATTCAACAGGCCGAGTTGGATTTGGAGCCAGTAACTCTGGTCTTATCACCTTAGAGCTTTTTTTTTTTTTGTAGCAGTGTGAGCAAACGTTTGCTGATTTTAATAACTGTTTTGGTAGGTGAAGTGTTCTACTTTAGCCCCTTCAGTGGGTTGTTGCATTCTTCACAGTGAAGTGCTTTCCCTGTTGCTAGAACGATTCACAGATGTCAAAACCAGTTGGGCTTATTGGTAAATCATGACTTCTGTACTATGTATGCTATTGTAGAATGCCACTTACCTGAAACTGTTCCCTTCCTGACAGCTTTCAGACAGTCATGTTGTAATTCAGCCCATGCCTATAGTAAACACTTTGATTTGATAATGTAGCGTTCGCTTTGTCTATTTGTGCTGTTGCAGGTAATTCCTTCTAGACATGAAGTGGGTAAAAACGCTCAACTGGACCTAGTGATGGAAGATTCTGCAGCTGATTCTAAACATTCAGTGTTGGTAGAACTTCAACAGGAACAAACCTCAGTGGAAGAAAAAACCAATTCTGCTCCAGGGAGACCCAGAACACGCTCTTTTGCACCTCAAAACTTTGTGTTTCAGCCATTGAGTGGATTAGCAACTTACAAAGTTACACCCATGACTCCTTCTAGGGCAAATGCATTTTTGACACCTGATGCCTTCTGGGATTTTTCAAAATCTCCAATGTAAGATTTTCTTCTAATGGCCTAAAATGCAAGTGAAAACTCTCTGTGATGATACAGAAAACATCATCTTTCTAGAGAGAGATTCCTTGTGTAACAAACTGTTATGACGTTGAAACACCTGAATGTGGTTATCATTGCTTAATCAAATGTGGACTTAATACAACAGCAAAGCAAGCTGTATAATCTATAATCCTGTCTATGCTTTAAAGTAAAGCAGCTCCCTATATCGGGGAATTGTGCCATATATATCTGTACACAGATCTATTAATTTTAATAGGAATTGCTTGTGTTCTGTAGTGTTGAATGTAAGAGAGCCTACCAAATGGGGCATTTTTGTGTATGTGGCTGTATTTGATGTCAGTTTCTTGATGTGTTTTAACTCTAAATGTACATTTTGTTTGTTTCCAGTAATATAACTGAAAAATCCAGTGAAACTAAGGCACAAGAGCCTAATTTTAAAAGTCAAGTTTCACCTGCTGGTAAAGGCATTCAAGAACAGCAAACCGCTACAAATTTGAAAGGAGAAAAAGGTAGGAAGTTCACATCTAGTTTATTGTTCTAATGTTTTTAGTTTTCACCCGATTCTGAACAAATGCCTTTCCTATTTTTCAGCAAGTGAAGCAGATGAGGAAACCTCCATTCAGAGATCAAATGAAACAATTCCAGTCTCTACAGATTTAACAGAGCTTGAAATGAAGTCAGACGATGTGAGAGAGGAAGAGCATGATGTGCCTTATTTCAGGTTTGTGTTCGTTTGTTTCACTTCCCTGTTGTCCTTTCAGAGGTCCTTAACATGAGTTATGAGACATCTTGTAAAGATTAACTTATGATGGTTGGTGTCTGTCAGCAGCGACCTGAGTAGGCACACATTCCTATCTTCCCTTTTGTATTTTTAGTGCAAGTAAAGAATTTAAAATTTTGGAGACTAACACCTTATCCTAAGGAACACAAGCTTGAAAGCAGTAGAAAAAAAAATTGCATCTCAGCTAGTCAGCAAACTTAAGTCTAATGGCTTCCTCTCAAAGACTGTACCTTCTCTGAAAGCAAAAGGATAATCATCAACAGTCACAAGCAGTGACAGCAATTAGAATATTCTCCAAAACCTTACTTTTTTCACTCTCCCTTTATTTTTAGAAATATTCTTCGGTCTGAAACAGAGAGGCTGATGTCTCAGTGCCTCCAGTGGGATGGAAAATTTGAGCTGGACATCCCAGAGGATGGTAAGACTAAACTGTAATAAGCACTATAAGGGGTGTTATGGTAATTGAAGGGGTCAGAGGGAAGTATGTGTATCTGAATATGTTTGCAAAATAGCACTGTGTACAGTGCTTATTAAAAAATTGTATTAGATGAAGTTTAGAATTGTATCTCACTCAAGACAAAAAGGCGTGCTTCATCTCCTATGACTAAAAACTTACGTGTAGTACTTGACGTGATAGTGATTGACACTAAAGTGAACAAAGTGCATACAGGAATAGTTTTTCTGTTGTCAGTTTTAAGTGTGTATGACCTTTAACCAAGCTGGTTTTAAAAAATAAAATTAGATTTTAATGTAGAATAAGTGTCCTTAGCTGGGAATATGACTCATCAATGCTTATCTTAAAGAACTAAAGAGATAGTAACATTTGTTTTTTTTGAAAGAAGCAAGTTTAGAGCAGTTCAGTGGATAGGTGTGCTCCGTCTGAATTGTATTGCAGATCTCCAAGAGATGAACATAGTGCAATGAAGAAACAAATTCCAGACTCTTCAAATAATTAATTAAATCAATTGTGAAACAATGGATTATTCAAAGATGTACTTTCATTATTGTTTTCTTGTTGCTATCAGCTAAAGATCTTATTCGCACCACAATTGGTCAGACAAGACTGCTCATAGCAGAAAGGTTTAAACAGTTTGAAGGGCTGGTGGATAACTGTGAATTTAAACGGGGTGAAAAGGAAACAACGTGTGCAGACTTAGATGGATTTTGGGACATGGTTAACTTTCAGGTATGTACTTGGATATTAACCTACTAGAATAAAGTTGATGAGGTTATTTGCGACCAATGGATTTGAAACTATTCTTTTGTTTTTTGAATAGTCAGATTCTGATATTTTTTTTTAAATAAAAAAGACAAGTCCTCGTTTAACAATTTCTGATAGTGAATAGTGCCAGCTGGTATACTACAATTTATAATTCATGGACCTGTTCATCTCTTGTGTCTTCTTGTCGCCTCTGTATCTTGTTTTTCTCTGGAATGAAGGCGTGTAGTCAAGTCTTACTCTGTTTTGGAGTGAGGATACAGTCGCAATGTCTACCTGGACCAAAATTCCTGGACCTCACCTGAAAAGTAGGATTTCCAGGCTTCAGTATGAGAATAATGCAGAAACTACAATAACCTTATTTAGGGGTGAGCTTAGGTGGTAGAAAACCTTCATCTCCCTCTGTTGGTGCTTCCATTGGTTTCAGAACGAAATATAATATTCTAAATTATCAAAATCGCTCTCGACAGTATTTGTAAATCAGCATTCAACAAAGGGACTTATAACTAGTTAAATTATATGCAAAGATGGATTTATTGTTAAAGCCCGAGACGTAGGTTTTTAATTCCCTCCAGAAAGCGTAAGGGTTTGACCTCCTTATACATCAGAGATATTTGAGGAGAACTTTGCTAGAACCGGTAACTTGAAAAACAGGGTTTACCTATGCTTACTATGTATCTGGGAGCAGCTCAAGTTTCTCCTGAGCATCTCCACCTTTTCCCTAAGATAAACTTGGAGTAGCAGGATTGCTAACTCTGCCCCTTTACATTTTTTTTTGTTTTGTTTTTGTCCTCCGAGTTTCAGGGAGGATGTAAAGGACTTGTCACTTCGGTGACTGGTCTGCTGTGCATAACTAAGCCTTGTATGGCCTTACTAGCAAATGAGGCAAGTGTCTCCGTCACAAAGCCTGAGGAGAACAAGGCTGTTACATTGAGTGTCAGTCACGGAGGCGGTAATGCTGCAGAGCTAGTTGGTCATGAACAAGCACGGGCTGCATCAGGAAGCTGTTCAGGCCAGCGGTTTAAAAGAGCAGACAATCTTGCATGATGTGTTTCCTACATGATGGAAGACTCATGCTTTTTTGGCATAAAGACTATTATGCAATGTGTTCTTTTGCATTCCTTAAATGCAGCCATTGTCAAAATGCTGAAGTTCAGCACAAGAACAGGTTGTAAACCAGCTCCTTCGCTTTAGATGTTAAATCTTATTGAATGATTCTGTCCCTCCCCTACTAATCTTTAGACTACAGAAATGAGACCAGTCTTGTCATCTGATGTGAAGCGTGTGTATGTTAGCGTAACCTTCGTGTCAACTGTATGAGAATGTTTGATACTTAATATTGGTTGAAGTACTTAAATCCATAACTATGCTTAAATTTGTTACCTGATTTTATGAAATGCTGTTCTATTGTAAATTGGGTAAGTCTTGAAAATTAAGCCTGGACTTTTCTGTGATTTCCAATAGATAGAAGATGTGAATAAAAAATTTGATAATCTGAAGAAGCTTCAAGACAATGAATGGCAACCACTTGATGTCCCAAGCAAAGCGATTGTCAAGGTATGAATAGCCCCTAAAGCCTGTCTACTTAAAGCATCAGGATGCAACAGTGTGTTACCTAAAATAACTAGTAAGCTGCTATTGCAGTAATCAATACTATTCTTAAATGGCAGTTCCTTCTAAAGCCCTACTCATCTGGCTTCTTTAGATGTTGATGTTTAAAAGCTCAGTGAAATTCCTCTCAAGATGCACCCTTCTCCCTCACATCTCCCAAGTGCGCTTGTATTAGCTGGTGTTTGTACTGTTAGCTGCCTCTTTTGGCTGTGAAGATTATAACTAAGAATTAACAATGACCCTTTTGGAGTCATTGGATTCTTTGCTAGTCAGGCCAGTCTGTTAAATTTAGGAGAGAGACTTACCTGTCAGATGTAGAATATTTTCACTGCAAGGAAACTACACAGGAGTTTGGCAGCGACTGCCAGTTTTGAGTCTTGAGTGCTAAATTATAGTGGTGTCCCATTTAAAATGGCACCATGGGTAGCATTAAACTACTCATTCTCTAAGCATAAATGGATCTGACACTATCCAAAATAAGTTATTGCTTATTGCAAAATAAGCTTTAATGTAAGCTGGTTTATCTACTCTTTGGTTTGGAATATATAATGACTGAATATCAACTGAATATATACTCATATTCACATTGCCTAAACTCCATTCGGTTCCTTGAGACTGCCCAACTAATCATAAAAATGATTTGGAGGTCGGTAAGAAACTCCAGGCACAGGAAACTGGAGGGAATGTAGTCTGTGTGAGCTGTCCATAAATGTCAGAACCCTCCAGGTGGTACAAGACCCACAACTTCCTTTGAAAAATTGAATGCCAGGAGAGATTTCACTGGCTGACTGCTGTCAGTTCTGCGGTTACTTTATCTCCCTGCCACTAGGAGTCCCTGTATCCCACCGTTTTAAAAAACGTTAACTGGGTTTGTTAGAAAAAGCTGTACTGAGTATTTCTGAACTGCAGGCTTAATATGAAAAAATCCTTAATATTGTAATCTCAAACTAACCTTAATAGCTGACTGGCAGGCCAAGAGATTCTGGAGATGAACGGACACCTTGTCTCCAGCGTGTCTGTTGCCTGTCGCTGTCTCTCTGCGTGACCAGCAGCTGCGTAGATGTTCCTGTGCAATTGCTTCTGTCCAAAGCTTCCAGATGTGACCTAGACTTTCTTACAATTTCAGAAAAAGAGTCTTCCAAATGGAGTGTCTAAACCAAAGCTGGGAGCGGCTGGAAGAACTGCTGCCCGAAACCGGCTTGCTGCTATAAAAGCAGCTATGAGGGATAAAATGAAGCAGGACGGAGCTGCAGATTGTACACATCAGGAGAAAGTACCAGAAGTAGAAAAAGTGGTTTTTGATGCGGGATTTTTCAGAATTGAAAGCCCCGTGAAAGCCTTTCCAGGTGAGTGAAGCTTAATCACAATTTCTGTGACCTGCAAGTAGTGAAGAGAGTTTAACCAGTCTCACTGAGGAGAGGAATTAGGCTGTTTGTAACGGCTACAATTTTAGTACTGGACACAGTATTTCAGCTCGTGGTTAATTACGTCAGGGCTCCAAAGTAAACTGTTCTACATGAATGTACTGATTTGATTGATTATGGCAGCATGAAATCTCTGCTTAGAGAGGTAGAAGTGGCTGGCTTGTGTTTTTTCAGCATGTGTTTAACAATGAAGTTTTAATCTGAGAGTTCCCAGACCTAACTGACGAACCTATTCAATGTCAGTGCAGGCTAATGTCCTCTCCTTGTAAGATAGGAATTGCAATTATTTTTTTTTTCTAAACTAAATCTCTTGCAGTGCCGTCTTCAAAGCTGCAAATAAAGTACGCCTGTAATCTGTATTCATGTTCAACAAATTTGTAACATAATTTCAGTCAGCTGTAAAAGCTGTTTATTAGGGGGTTTTGAGCAGATGCTCAAAACACAACTTTATTTTCAGTATCTATCTTATTGTAATCTATGTGAAATCAGTATTTTCAGTAATCCGTGATTCTTTGGGAGCCATTCTGTTTCTCTCCCATTTCTAGCTCATAAGTTGACTTTGAATTTCCCAGTTAGTGTTTTTCTTTATGTAGATCTCTTTCCTTATCACAAGAACAGCAATTTTTCATATGCCTCTTGTTTGTGGAGGAGGGTTTGAAAAGCTTTGAGCAGCACTGGGTTTAAGCAAGTTCTAGCAGAGAATCTGTTATAAGAATCAACTCTGAATCTGTGTAATATTAATTCTATTAAGATTATCTAGTGCGGAAGATGGAAATTAATGACAGCTTTCACCAGATGGACTTTTTAATAAGAACAGCAAGTCTCACTATTTCAGGTTCTTTGTGAAGGGATAGTCATTACTAAATTGTTTAGCTGGAGTTATGGTAGTTTTGTAAGTTACTGACCTGCTCTTGTCACCTTTTTTCAATTTCTCCTTGCCGTGTATAGAAGATGTCAATGTAATATATTTATAAGACAATTCCGCAAGTAGAAAGCAATAGTGTTCCTAGCTAGAATCCAAACAAACGGTTCATTTCATCTTCTGGAAATGTCTGTAGTAATGAAACACTAAATATGCTTTTTTCAGGCTTGCTTTCAAAGACACCTCGCAGATCTTCCCAGCAGACTTCTGAAAAACGGGCAACTCCAAGATCATCCAGTAGAGCTTTGCTTCAGAGCATTCCTTCTGTGCTTCGTAACCCTGAGGATACAGCTGCAAAACAAGCAACACCAGTGCTCAAAGGCTTCCACCCAGCACAGAATTTGAAAATGCATCCATCTCCTGCTGGAAAAACTCCCCCACTGGAAGAACTCCCTGGTGATTTTCTTGAACAAAGGTAGGCATGTTAAGGCAGCTTTTAATTAACTTTGTACAAAGAATTTTGTAGTTTTAACTGAAAGAATTAATACCCATTAAATGTACCTTCCAATTTGACTGTGATAAAGGTTGCAAAGTCCTTGTGTCTTTTCATTCCCTGAAGCAAATATTAAGAGCTTTGCCCAAATGTAATTTTGCTGCTGGGGTAGAAGTTTGTTTGCACCCAGAAAATTCGATATAACTCATCAGTGCCAAACAAGCAAGCGTAATTGCAGAACAAATTATAAGATCATTGGGTAAGTCAAAAGATGATTGAAGGTGATTGAGAAGAATGGAAACATTTTGGTCTCTCTTTCTCACTTTCAGCATTTCCGTAGAACACAGTCCTGTTGCTGGCACAGCAGAGGGA
The DNA here is from genome assembly GCA_008711295.1 of Anarhynchus alexandrinus. Taxonomy (NCBI): domain Eukaryota; kingdom Metazoa; phylum Chordata; class Aves; order Charadriiformes; family Charadriidae; genus Anarhynchus; species Anarhynchus alexandrinus. The sequence continues at coordinate 142,539 of VUYV01000618.1, read as the reverse complement.
GCTAAGGTAAGTCATGCGTGGTTCATTTATGTGCTTTAAATATTTTATTTATTATTACCAAAAAAAAAGTTCTTTTTAGTAGCCCCAGACACTTGGATTTCTGGTAAAATTCTCATTGAGGTGTCTTATGTATTCCTCAGGCTGGTGCTTTTTCCTTCTCAGTAGTAACACAAAGAGGGACTGCAGCAGTTTGGGGACCTTGTCTAACTCTTTAGGGGCTATCTTTTGTTGGCTGCTGATGCCGACACTTGTCACTTGGACAAGCAATGTTCCTTTAAAGTCCACTACCTGTTTTCTGGTGTGATTTTTTTTTTTGTTTTAAATGCTCTTGCATTTGGGCACCATGACGAAAGGCAACAGTAGTATTTAGCTCTCTGGGTCCTCATGATACTGTTTAAAGGTACAGCAAGAGCAGTCTTATTAATACAAGTATCGGAGTTCAGAAATCCATGCCCTGAAATGTCTGAGGACTTGGTGACATCCCTATGTTTGAGAAGCCTAAAAAAACCAGGAATGTGGCCTCCATAGTTTCGATGGTACTGCGCTACTCAGGGAAAGCCAGTGCTTTGCAGTTAATCATCTTTTAGTACCTTTCACTGCAAATGGAGTATCTTAATTTTATTTGTTACTGCTTGGATCTGTGCGTGACTGCACCAGTCGTTTCCTCCCCCCACCTCCCCATGTATATAATATATATTAAAAAAATAATAATACTCTTGGTTACTAATTTGTTTTTATGCCTTTTACTTCATCCTTTCCCTGTCAAGTGAGGAACTGCGTGTTGGTGATGTTGCTCTCTGAAGAAAACTGTGGTAATCTTTACCTTTCAGTATGGCTGATAGGTTTTCCTTGAGGTAAAGTCTCATTAGAGAACATCCTCAGAACGTTTTTGGCGCTTTAAGTTAAAAATCTTCTTTCATGTGGAAGAACTTCCTTTATTACTCTCTAAGAGATTATCAAGCTTACATGGGTGTTTGGGAAATACTTAATGTGAAATGGATCACTGTGCTGAGCTGCGAGCCTTGTCCTGCCTGTCCTTTGGGCAGTGTCTGGAGTTCAAACCCCACCTCTCCTGGATTGTCTATAAAAACTGCAGACGTATGGGTTCGGTTTGACATAACAAGTTACTGTAAACTCACATCCCTTCAGTGTCCCGGCTGCCTTTTTACTTTTGTGCTTTCTGCGTCAAAAGCTGACAAACTTCCTTTTATTGCAGGCAAAACAGAAAACAAAGCTTCTTAGCATCGTAGGTGCTGCCTCATGTCTGCCTGACTTCACTGATGCTTTCCTTTTGGCTCTCTGGGAAGCAAACGTAGCTACTGCAGAAATTTTAGCTTCTCGGAGGACTAGGAACAATGAAAATTCCTCTTTTTCAGGTGCTGGAAAACTCTAGCAGTGAATTAAAAGTAATGGATGGCATGGAAGAGATGGAACTATCTGCTGCAGAACAGCAAGGACAAGATATTGTCATGTGCAGTCCAGAGAAGGAGACCTGCACAGAGACTGACTTTGCTCATTCTGGAGAACCACAAATACATCAAACAGGTGAATACCTTGAAGCTGCTTCGTATCCTTTGTGTGGTATTGCTGGGGCCTTACAATTATTCTAAAGTTTTATGGTAATCTAAATATTGCTCTTTGAAATCACTGTCATTGTAGCTTGGTTAATCTGTGTGTGCTGTTAACAAAACCTGCTTCAGCTGGTATGACACGTTGCACAGGAGCAAACAGTGCCCCTCCGGATTTTTCTGTATAGTTTCCATGTTATACGTGAAGGAGAAAGCTAATATAAAAGGTTTGAAGTAGAAGTAAATACAGACAGTTTAGTGTTTGGTTGGTTTGTTTGTTTGTTTTTTTTTTTTCAGTAAATGCAGAAAGCAATACTGTTTTTTCAGCTTTGGCAGTGTCAGATTAACCTTTAAAAAAATGAAATATTCTTATTTTTCAGATGTTTCGTGTAGTGATTTGACATCCATGGGCAAAAATCCTGTTGATATGGTAAGTTGACCTTCAGGTTTATTTGACTAAGACAATCTGTGCGTTCCAGTACTGTTAACCTTTCCTACAGAACCAGTTACTGCACAAAGTAAATTAAACTCTGTAAGATGTTACCAAGCCAGTTCATATAACTCTAAATACAAGCCCCGATTCCCATCTCCCTGCTCGGGCTCACGCTGTTACTCCTTGTTGCACATGATGAGTGTAGGATCAATCAAGACATTCGTAACAGAAGAATGTCTGATTCCTATCAGATTGATCCTTTAAATTATGTTTCTGGTGGATTTCCTTGTAAATATTTACTGACATAATGGCCCGGCCTTCTCCTTCCACTTTCTTCTTGGAGTTTTCTAGGTCTGTCCCATCCCTTTTTTCTTACAGCTTTATCTTTCAGAGCTGGAAGTAAGATTCAACAGGGAGAAGCAGGTGCGCAAAAACTTGCAAATTGTTAAAAGAACTGGGGTGTACAGTTTCTTTTGGTCTCATGTGAAAAGTCCTCTTTAAAATATGGATTACTGCTTGAAATGGACCACAGATTTACTTCTTACTTTATGTTTGGAAACAAGCTTGCAAAATTTCGTGTAGGAAAGTCATGGTACTTACAGCAGTACGTGATTTTGAACTGTGGCTGTTGCTCTGCAACAGTGTCGTATATAAGCAAACACATCTTAACATGCTCTGTACATCTACGGAATCTCTGCAGGTTTCAGATCTGCCTGACAGAGTGGTGCTTTGCTTATTCCAACGCGGCCATGTGCCCACAGTGCTGAGTGAGAGCAAAGAGAATGGCATGCTTCTCCTGTTCCCTTGTCAAAAGCATTTTGTGCTCGTTTTTGTCCCATATTTCAGTGGCCTCTGAAGTGGGCAGGCACCCGACATACATGAGTGAGCATGTCGGTAACCACTGTTGGTCTGGTGTTTATACAGATGTCGTTAGAGAAAGGGGAATTTGCTTTTTAGCTTATTTCGTGTCTCATTGCAGTGGTGTTTTGCAGAGCGGATAATTGTTCCTCAGACACTTACTTCCCGCTCTGTTTTCTCCCGCAGCCGATGCTGGATGCTGAGCTTCCCTTCACTCCCGTCAAGAGCCAAGCCCAGAAGTTTGCAGCAGCTGAAGCATTCAGTGACCTTATCATATTTTCTCCCCTTTCACCCTCTGGGGAAAAATGAAGAGTGACTGGAAATTCAAAATGTGTAATATATTAACAAAAAAAAAAAAAGCCCAGAGAGAATATCTGGAATATGCTCTGCTACTTTTGAACTGTGTTCTGAGTGAATGAATACCTGTAGTATTTTGTAGTGGAACTTGTTAAAATATTTTGTAAGGTTTTACGGTGCAGTCAGTCATTGTGCACCGTAAGTACCGCTGTATATTAGTAGTGGAGTGTTTGGTTTTACCTGCTGTATCTGATGATTGCATATTTTTACTACAACCTGAAATATTGTTATTTTTGTATAATTTCATGTACTTCCCGTCTACTTCGAGTTGTAAAACTATTAATCTTTAAGCTTTTTTGTCCTGGCCTTACTTACCTCATGAATTATGATCACTATAACAAGATGCCTATCAGACTAGCTTTACCTCTGCCCTATTTCTGATGCGAGGGCACCTTCTGGGGGGGGTGAGACTCAGCCTGTTGCCCCCCCCCGAAGCGCTGTTTCATACTCTGTCGCTGTTGCGAGGGGGCTGTTGCACCCCCACCTTGGGCTCCAGTATTCTGTGCGTTAACAACTCTGCCTGGTGCGCAGCTGCGGCAGGGTTTGGTGCGTGCAGCTTCTTTCCTCCGAGAGCCTTCCTGGTGTTTGACAACCACTTGCTTTGTAATAGCAGAAACTATCTCAGAACAAGGATTTCGGAGTTGGATACTGTCTTTTCTTGGCAGCATATTAAAATAGGCATTGATTATTATTTGCTTTAAGGACACACCCATCCATCTACCCATCCATCTACCCATCCATCTACCCATCCATCTACCCATCCATCTACCCATCCATCTACCCATCCATCTACCCATCCATCTACCCATCCATCTACCCATCCATCTACCCATCCATCTACCCATCCATCTACCCATCCATCTACCCATCCATCTACCCATCCATCTACCCATCCATCTACCCATCCATCTACCCATCCATCTACCCATCCATCTACCCATCCATCTACCCATCCATCTACCCATCCATCTACCCATCCATCTACCCATCCATCTACCCATCCATCTACCCATCCATCTACCCATCCATCTACCCATCCATCTACCCATCCATCTACCCATCCATCTACCCATCCATCTACCCATCCATCTACCCATCCATCTACCCATCCATCTACCCATCCATCTACCCATCCATCTACCCATCCATCTACCCATCCATCTACCCATCCATCTACCCATCCATCTACCCATCCATCTACCCATCCATCTACCCATCCATCTACCCATCCATCTACCCATCCATCTACCCATCGTACCTTCAAGCCAAACCCTATTCTCTCTTTGCTTGTTCAGGTGAGAACCTCTTACCTTCTGACCACTTNTACCCATCCATCTACCCATCCATCTACCCATCCATCTACCCATCCATCTACCCATCGTACCTTCAAGCCAAACCCTATTCTGTCTTTGCTTTTTCATGTGAGAACCTCTTACCCTCTTTCTCTGACCACTCGACACGATAACCTCAGCCTCTTCTCGCATCTTGTTGCTCATGCATTCTCTTATCAGAACTGTAATATATTTCAGCGTACGGAGCATGCCAGTTACATATATACTCTATATTTGAGTAGTGGTATTAGAGTACCTCCAGTTGTTATATTTTTAACGAATACCCGACTGGGCAGCTTCTTGTCATGGTGACCTTAGTGTAACGGGCACATTCTTCCACTAGCCTTTATTTTAAACCAGGCAAAGGTAGTTCAAATCCCGTTGCCACTACAGCTGGGGGGTTTTAACCTGGAAGCTGTGTACTGGTTACACTGAAATAAATAGAGGAAGCTAACGCAACTTGGTGTTACTTGGGCTGGAATGGACTTTCTTCGTTACCAAACTCCGGTTACGTGGATAGTTTCAAACAAATAGCTCTTAGTGACTTGCCTGCTCTGTTCGGTCTTCAACTCTGTGCGATAAATAATAGTTAACAAGGGATTTCTGACGTGTGACATAAACATTTAAGCCCATGTTAGCGGTGTGCTGGTCTAAGCTACTGCATCTGCTGGAAATTTCAACACTCTGCTTGTTGGAACTTGGCATCCCCCAGTATAAATGAAGCGACTGTTATAAAAGAGTATGAGCCACGTCAAAGAGATGCTGTTGCGCTGTTCTTGTTTTGCAGACAAGACCAGGAGAATGACTCACAGCGAAGGGAACATACTTTTATTTTTTTTTTCTTTTTTACCAGGCTGACTCATGAGGTGAACTTGCCAATAAACCTCCCCACCCTTGAAACCGGTCTCGACTCACACAGAAGCGATAAGGGGAGAGAAGCACAAGGCTCGTGACCTGTTCCATGGAGTACGTAACACCTGTATAAATTGGATCTCCCTCGGCAGGGGAAGTGTGTTCGGGACATGCTGATTTGGGCCACCAAATGGGCAGAATGGGCCTTTGAAACGCAGGAGAGGGGTAACTTTTCTAGCCACGTCCTGGGGGAAGAGGTTTTACTTCCTCCAGCTCTGAAACCTGGTCAGGATCACAGGCTCTTGTTTTCCCTGTTATCCAGTGTTTCCTAGAGGACAACTCCAGACGCTTCTGTGAGTTACACACAACCAATTCGCAGCCTGACCGTGCTCCTCCTCCTCCCCGGGCGGGGGGGGTGAACTTAAGTCCTTTGCTTGTGCTATTTTGATTCTCTTAGTGAAAAAGGAATAACTGCTCTACCTAGCAGAGCAACCGAGGCTAAAAATGCCAAGTTCCTGACTGCTACCTGCTACTTCAAGAAGATGGGGTTGAAGGTCACTGCCCTAGTTCGCAGCACCGGCGGCAGTACGCCACAGGCTGCTTTCCCCAGTGCGCCTCTCCATGCAAATCCCACGGCTCCTTGTCCTCATCCTTCGACAAGGAGATTCCCCACAGCAAGAATTCAGCTAAGTCCATGTGTGAACTCAGCTTGCTGGAGGATGTCGTGGCTTTTGAGATCTTACAGAAAACAAATTTGACTTGTGAAAGTATGTTTTATTACCTCAAAGTCCTCCTGTGAGAAGGCACTTCTGTTACTTTATAATATAATAATAAACTTTATACTTTATATACTCATATTAAGAGCGCTAAGTTAGCATTAAAATGAGGTGGCCGTCGTTAGATCATGGTCGGCGTGACGCTGCTGAGGGTGACGTCCCCAGCAATGCACAGTTTGGTGATCTCGTTCAGCTTCTTCTCGCGGAAGCTGTACTGCAGCAAGTGAGCATCATCGACCGCTACCTTGAAGTGATCCACCTCGCAAAGGATCTGGAGCTGGAATACAAACGAAGAAGATAACCATCGGATTTGTTCTGGGAAGACGTTTTTAAGCCCCGCGCTCGAGCAGGCTGGCACTGGCCAAAGGCTGCCGCCAACCGAGTCCAGCCCGGTGGCATGTGGACGAGCTGGCACAGCAACTCCCAACTGCAAACACACGGGTGACCTCTGCCTTCCCCAAAGCCCGGCTTGTACTCTTTCTCCTTTGTCTTTTAGCCCACGGTTTCTGCTTCCTCGGGACTGCGACGGCGCTTTCAAGAAGCAGCGCCCCACGGTTCACGCAGCGAGAGCAAAAACGTGAAACCTATTTTCTCGCCAAACGCGAACCTATTTTGCAGGAGAAAAAAAAAAAGCTTGTGGAGAGAACTTGGCTGCTAACGGGGAAAACGCAGTATAGAAACCTGCCCAACCACCAGTTGTGGTGTAAATAAGGAAGATTTAATAATAAATGGGAATAAAAGAAGTGGAGAGAAGTCATAGCCCGGGCAGCTGGACCTGTGGGAAGGGGTAAGAAACACGGGGAAGGTGCGGTAGGATCTGCTGTGCCGGAAGCCCCAAAAGCACCTCTGGGAGCCGATTCCTGTGTAAAAGCATCAAAGTCCTAATAGCGAGTCTCGTTACGCAGCCCTGACCCTGTGGTGCAGGTGCTGTTGGCACATTAGGACTGAGTTTTGGGGTGGGGGGGGTTTGTTACCTTGAAGGGTTTTCCAGCTTCAAATGGAAACCGAGGAGCTGTCCTCTCCTCCTTTCCCCAGTTATTCTGGAACATGGAATTACACACAATGACTTTCCTGTTCTCTTCCTTGAAGCGGGGATTGAAGTGGAAGGCGATGTCATTCCCTTTCTTGAAATCCAGTGAAAACCTGCAAAAATACCCCACAGATCCCGTAGGGCAATGACAGGGCGTTTACACATTTATTTAGTGTGATATTTGATTTTAGACCGGGCAGGTGTTATTCAGGAATGGAAAGCAAATTCCAGGCTGCCATCCAGCAGAGCCCGAACCCTGTGGACACCCCCATCCACCCTCCCTCGGCGCTGGACACCCCCGGTACCTGTTGGGGTTGGGGTTGACGGTCCCCGTGATGGTTATGAGCATCCGTGGGACGAGTCCTGCCTGCAGGGGCAGCTCGAAAGGGACTTTCTGGAAGATGACAGGGATTTGGTGTTAGCAAAAAAAGCAGGTCAAAAGTCATATGAACACAGAATCTCCTAGATTGGAAAAGACCTGTAAGATCATCTAGTCCAATCATTAACCTAACACTGACAAGCCCACCACTAAACCACGTCCCTCAGCACTATATCTACACAACCCTTAAATACCTCCAGGGATGGGGACTCCACCACTGCCCTGGGTAACATGTTCCAATGCCTGATGACCCCTTCAGTAAAGAAATTCTTCCTAATATCCAACCTAAACTTCCCTTGGCGCAACTTGAAGCCATTTTCTCTTGTTCTATCACCTGTTACTTGACAGAAGAGGTCAACTCCCACCTCTCTGCAACCTCCTTTCAGGTAGCTGTAGAGAGCGATAAGGTCTCCCCTGAGCCTCCTTTTCTCCAGGCTGAACAACCCCAGTTCCTTCAGCCGCTCCTCATAAACATGTGCTCCAGACCCCTCACCAGCTTCGTTGCCCTTCTCTGGACACGTTCCAGCGCCTCAATGTCCTTCTTGTGGTGAGGGGCCCAAAACTGAACACAGTACTCAAGATGTGGCCTCACCAGTGCCGAGTACAGGGGTAAAGAGACGTGGGCTGGGTCTCAGTGTGACAACAGCCCCGTGACACAGTGACACCCATGCCACCACCCACCCCCCCACAAGGACAACCAGCCCCAGGTCCCTCCTGTGGTCAAGCAAAGTCAGGCAGCGAAGACACAGAAACTCTTCGAATATGATGGAGCCCTTACCAAGGGAGGAGCCGGTCCCCCCTGCGGAGTGGGGGCCCCAAATCCAGGGCCACTGGGAGGTTGTCCTGGGGCAGGATACGGCCCTGGTCCTGCTGGTCCTCCAGGGAACGTCCCTGGTGCTCCAGGATATGGCCCTGGCGCGCCAGGGTATGGCCCCAGTGCTCCAGAGTATGGCCCTGGTGCTCCAGGGTATGGTCCCGGTGCTCCAGGATAGGTGCCCGGTGCCGCTGGTGAGCCAGGATAGGTCCCTGGAGGACTGGGGTACGCTGGGAACCCCCCAGGAGCCGGTGGCTGGTTCCCCCAGGAGGGCCAGCCTTGTGGTGGGGGGGCAGAGGGGTTGGGGTTGTTGCCGGCGGGCAGCGCGTCGGATAACTGGGGAGAGAGGGGAGAAGAGGAGGGTTAGGTGGGTGGCACTGATCCTGGGGTCAGGCTGAGTCCTCCAACACCCGTCTTTGGTGGCCTACAGCGCGTGCCGANAGTGCCCGGGCTGAAGTTTCCAGAAAACCAGTAAGTGCCGATGTAACTGGAGCGGATTTGGGGAGTTACGCAGGTTGGCGAAGCCACGCTCCCACCCCACCAAAGGTCCCCGCTCTAAGGCAATCGAACACTCACAGCCCCCATGGGTGTTTTTTTTTAAATAAAGCCATACTTACAGAGAAACCGTTTGACATTTTTCCTAGAACAAAAAGACAAAGGATGCTTAAGTCATTTTTTAACGTACACCATCCAAAAAACTGAGATTTTTGAGAAGAGTTACAGTTTACAGCGGCAACGGGCTGGAAATTGGTAAGTCCCCGTCACGTACCTGCCAGGCAGAGCCGACAGCTCCGGGACGGCAGAACAAACCCTCGTCTGATACCTGCGGGAGAAATCGAGGGTCACGAGCAGCCTGAACGGCTCCGGGGGGGAATCCAGCCCAAACACCCCCTGGGTGAAATCGGCCGCTGCGGGGTTGATGTTGGTGCAACGCCATCGTTGACCTTACAACGTTCCCAGTGCCAAGGGGAGAGGGGACACTGGACCACGGGGACCTGGTGCTGCTCTGCCCCAAGAGCTCTTGGGCTCCCTACAGCCTCTCGATGGGTTTTCACTGGGTTTTTGCTCTTTTTGTTCACAGGGAAGCGCCACACGGTGTCACGAACCACGTGAGCGCCCTCATCCTCCGAGAAGCACGGCTCAACGTGGAGCTCTGCACTTCATATACCCTCCCCCCAAAAAAATGCCTGTGACAGATCTGCTGTGCTCACAGGTCAGGAAGATTTATTCCAGCCTCAAAACACTCTTTATGAAGGAAAAAAATAAAAAACAACTAAAAGAGCAGCGCGGGGAGCTCTTCTTTCTGCCTGCAGCACACACACAGCCACCTCCCTGCCCCGGCTGCGGGGATCCGGGTGACACCCACACCCACGCAGCGGTTCTGTCCTGCACGCCGGCTGGCGTCACTCACTTCCCCATCCTCAAGAAGATTTTCTTAAAAACAAAAAAAAAATTCCCCCAAAAAATCCTGGGGGGGGGGCACAGCAGCAAACACGAGCTGCATGAGCGGGCTACAAAACCATCAGAGCACGTTGAGGGACACACGGCCACCCCACGACACGCAGGATGGACGCTCACGGTGAGCCTGGAAAGGCGGGAGAAGGGTGGCACCCATGGGTGGAGGTCCCTTTTCTCCCCCCCCTTCCCCCCACGTATCCCTGCTCGCCCCACGTGGGCCGGAGGGCAGCGCGGGAGGGACGCCGGTGCCACCGGCCGCCCCGGGCCAGCGGATAAAAGCTGCTTTACAAGTTTTATGAGTCCACAGCGAGCGGCTCTGCTGAGACAGGGCCAAACGCCGCAGACCCGCCTGCGTGCAGGAATAGCCGCGGCCCAGAGCTGGATTCCTCCCATCAATGAGAGCATTCATAAAACTGGGGGGGGGGGGGAAAAAAAAAAAAAAGGGGAGAGGCAGAAACGAGGAAAGAAAAGGAAAATTCCAAATTGAAAACAGAGAAAGGAAATCGTCTCTGAAAGAAATACTCGAACGCACAAAGGTCACGGCAAACCTGGCTGCTGCCCTGCCTTAGGAAGGACAACCCCCCCTCCCCCCAAGTTTTCACGAGCAACAAACCTTCATCCACCTGCGCCCGCGCGATTTTTGGCCAGTCTCTGAACCAGTACCCAAAAGCCCACACTGTGTGTGCAGCCTGTGTTTCGCAAAGCTTTTATTTGCCTTCTGGGGTATTTTTAAGGTATTTTTTAGTGCCTCAGCCCTGGTGGGACAATGTGGCAGGAGTCTCCCTGCAGGTACTGTGATGACCAATTTGATATTTGTAACCAAAGTCTTGAAAAAACCTCACTATTCCTGGTGGCACCAAGCTCGGAGCCTGGTGGTCACCCCGTCCTCTCTCTGTCACTGCAGTGTTGGAGCTCTGGGACGTGTCCCCCTCTGGAAATGCTCCAGTGGGTGACCTGCGGGCTACCAGGCTGTCACGGGCATGGGAAGGGGTTTTCTCCCACCCGCAGCCCCGGGCAGCTCTGCCCTTCAGTGCCACCTCCACGGTGCACTTCCAACACCATTTGGGCTGCCAAACTTGAACTCCCCTCATCTCTCCCCGGCAGCTCTCCGAGCCCTCACCGACCCGACGGAGGATCGGCTGTGGGGAACACCCCAGGGCGGACGTCTATAAAGCACCCCAAATATTTCCTCCATTCACGCAAAGTGGAAAAACTTCTGTTTGGTAAAGAAATAGAAGTTTTCTTCCCCTCGGCGCTATTTCTGCAGTGACTTTCCGGGACGTCTCCAGCCTCCCGCGCTCCGACACTCGCTCCCAGCCCTCCGCGTGGTTTTTGGGGCACGGGCAGGGCTACCCTGGCACCCTGCGAGTTGCAAACAGCCTTATAGCTCCTGAATATTCACCCTAAAGCCAGCGAGTGCCTTATATACGCTCCGGCTGCGGTTATTAACCGCAGAGCCCATGGCACTGCTGCCCTGGGAGTGCGTCCCACCTCCCACTCCCACCCAGAAGGGGACGAGCACAGCCTTAACCCTTCCTTCGCAAGGAAATATGTGCCTTATCCCCCCTGCTCCCACTCGGGACCCCCCACGGGGTGGGGACGAGCCCACCCTTAACCCTTTCTTGGCGAGGCAACACATGCCCTAACCCCACCGTTGCTCCCCCTGCTCCCACTCGGGACCCCCGTGGGTGGCTGCATCCACTCACCTACGGTGCGGCGGCTCTCGACGGCGGCTCCTGGGGACTGGGAACCCACGGGAACAGGGTGGCCCGGACACGGCAGCGGGGACTCCGCCTGCTCGGGGCGGGGATGGGGCGGGAACTTCGGGGATGCTCCGGGAGCTGCCGCCCACGGGGATCCCGGGGGATGCTCCGGGGGATGCAGCCGGGGGAGGACCCCGGGGGATGCTCCGGGAGATGCAGCCGGGGGGGG
>VUYV01000618.1:83542-130460 GCA_008711295.1 Anarhynchus alexandrinus | reverse complement strand
AATTTGCTTTTAAATTTTAACGTTTTAAACGTTTTCCACTTCTGTCCGGAGACTGCCAAGAAAAAAAAAAGCTGAAAAAGGTTTTCACCCGCTGCAGCAAGGACCGGGGCTGGAAAGCTGTTAGCGGCAGCTATAATTTCAAGAAGCACAGTTTTAATGCAGGTTAAGGGTGAATCATCTCCTGATGCTCAGCTGGCTTCACGGCTTAAAGCTACAGAAAAGAAAAAGGCGAGATTTAAGGCTGAAATTCTGATCTGCTGTATGGTGCTGGTGGGAGAGGAGAGAGGAGAGGAGAGAGGAGAGGAGAGGAGAGGAGAGGAGAGGAGAGGAGAGGAGAGGAGAGAAGAGAAGAGAAGAGAAGAGAAGAGAAGAGAAGAGAAGAGAAGAGAAGAGAAGAGAAGAGAAGAGAAGAGAAGAGAAGAGAAGAGAATGAGATTATTTCAGTTGGAAGGGACCGACAATGATCATAGAATCATAGAATGGTTTAGGTTCGAAAGGACTTTGAAGATCATCTAGTTCCAACCCCCCTGACATGGGCAGGGACACCTCCCACTAGACCAGGTTGCTCCAAGCCCCGTCCAACCTGGCCTTGAACACCTCCAGGGATGGGGCAGCCACAGCTTCTCTGGGCAACCTGGGCCAGTGCCTCACCACCTTCAGAGGGAAAAATGTCTTCCTAATATCTCATCTAAATCTCCCTTCTTCTGGTTTGAAGCCATTCTCCCTCGTCCTATCATCTACTGGATCATCTCTTCCAACTGCCTAACCACTTCAGGGCTGACCAAAGGTTATTAAGGGACACGCAATTTAATTGGTATCATTAAAGACATATAAACTACTTCTTTAGGGCAGTGGCTGAACTAAAGGGCACTGCTGATACTGAAAAAAAAGGCAAAAATCTGTTGAGTTAGGTTTTAATGAATTTTAGTATAATCCCTTCCAGTTCATCTCTGCTTATCTAAAAGACTGGGCTTCAAAAGAGGGCAGCCTCCTCTCTACTGGGCACCAGCCTGGATGATGGCATCCTTCAGCTTCGTATAGTACTTGTCACGGGGAATCAGACCAAACTGAAGCCTGCAGAAATGCCGTAGGCTGAGGAGAGATGCCAGGGATGCCCGAGGGTGGGAGCGATCCCCCCCCCCGGGATGCTCTGCTCAGGGAAACGCTTAAACTGGGAGTGCTGTTTCACTTGTCTTTCACAGCACCCAAACCTCACCGCACTAAATAGACACTGCCGTACCTTTGGGGATGTTTTAGGGCAAAGGGACCTGGAGAGGATTTAAACCAGTAAAGGTAAAGGATCCCTGGAACGTTGCGTGAGTATCTGGAGCTTCCCGGGTCTGTAACACGAGTGGAAGGAGATCGCTGCTTTTCATAACAACACTGCAAGTCCTTCCTCCAGCATCGTTCTAAAACACGGCCTTTCTGGGAGTATATTAATGAATAGGTGCACATGTTCATAAAGCTGATTAAAGTGACAAGAACTAAGTGTTTTCTAAGCAGGTACTTCTGCCTTCCCAGATAAGGCTGTATGAACTCATTTGTGCACCGCTTTTTCCCTTCCTCCCTAAGACTCCTCCCAAAACGTCTTTGGCAAGACCTATTTTCATTAAAAACCTGTATTGCCATTCTCGGGAGTACACTCGAAGGCTTCAAACATTTACCGAAGAGCTCTGCCTGTTTTTTTCCAGCTCCAGTGCCACAAGCTTTGTGCTTCCAGCACGGTGTTAAAAAAACGTTTGACCAAAATGGAAAATACAACTCAAAACCCGAGCTGATTTCTTCACTTCAATAAACCACGGAGCGGCGAGAACGATGACTGAGCGTCCCTCCAGCACTCCCGGGGTGGGTGCCGAGAGCCCTTTGCGCACAGAGCCCCGAAACGGCCACATTTTGCTCTGCTCCATCTGAGTCACCGCGTTGTGACTCACCCGGTCACACGCAGGAGCGGTGGCCGCGGGTTCGGAGCTTTGCCTCCCGGCATGGAGAGCAGAGAGCCGCTGGGTTTCCTGCCGGAGCACCGGCAGCGCACGAAGGCACCGGCTCTGCAGGAGACGTAAGTCGGGGCCATCACGTCTCTCGCCTGCAGCGTTTGCAACGAGCCCATACCCGGGCTGACCGCTTGTCAAGAGTGGGTGAAAAAATAGTTGTTTCTCAAAAGTAGGCACAGATTTGTTGGTTTTTTGTTTTTTGTTTTTTTTTTTCTTTCAGCTCTCATACATATCCAATTTGCTTTAGAGACTCTTAACGTAACACGCAGCCCCATGTGGTACAGGGTGCAATTTAAAGCCCAAAGTGCAAACCCAAGGGGTGGGAGAGACGGGGAACCCCGGCAGGTCATGCCGTTTCTCAGGGGTGTACGCTCTGATGTGCCCTTCACTGTGCCCAAACGCCTCCTTTGAGCAGCATTTACTTTCCCCATGCCTTTATCTGACAGCACGCAAGAGCCAAGCGGTATTTAGCGGCCATCCAGCGATACAGCCAGAGATGAGCTAATGAGCTCAATTCCACAACGGGCTCAGGGTCGGTCCAGGACTGGGAGGAACTCACCCACCAACTTTGGGTTCCCAAAACACTCAGGTAATGTACATTATTAAACATTTTCCTCTAGCAATAATTCCTCTGCAATAATTCCGAAGTGCCACCGAGTGCTGGTGATCGCCTGCCATTGTGTCACAGCCATGTTTATCGTTGGGTTAATTAACTACATACTACAGTAGTTTAAAAGAAGCCATTTCAGCTGAAGAACAGCACAAGACTGAGCAGATAAAAAATGTAATTAATGGAGACTGGCTGCCAGAAGCCAGGAGAGTGAGCAGAGGCGATGGGAGAGCAGGAGGCTGGAGCAGCGGCCACCTCGTGCCACCACAGGGGCAGGGACCAGAGGAGGTGGCCGGCCGTGCCACACCAGCGGCTCAGGCAGCCCCTGTCCTCTGCTGGAGAGGGGCAGGAGGATGCCTTCAGCTGCTTAATAAGGCTTGAGGGTTGGTTTGTTTTGAAGAACAGTTTAAAAACTATATGTATATGTTTTTATACACAATATAAATACATACATGTAAATATTTATCTGTTGGACATGTTGGAGCAGGTCCAGAGGAGGCCACGAAGATGCTCCGAGGGTTGGAGCCCCTCTGCTGTGAGGACAGGCTGAGAGAGTTGGGGGTGTTCAGCCTGGAGAAGAGAAGGCTCCAGGGAGACCTTAGAGCCCCTTCTGGTCCCTAAAGGGGCTACAGGAGAGCTGGGGAGGGACTCTTGATCAGGGAGAGGAGCAACAGGACAAGGGGGAATGGTTTTAAACCGGAAGAGGGGAGATTTAGATGAGATACGAGGAAGAAATTTTTCACTCTGAGGGTGGTGAGCCCCTGGCCCAGGTTGCCCAGAGAAGCTGTGGCTGCCCCATCCCTGGAGGTGTTCAAGGCCAGGTTGGATGGGGCTTGGAGCACCCTGGTCTGGTGGGAGGTGTCCCTGCCCATGGCAGGGGGGTTGGAACGGGATGATCTTCAAGGTCCCTTCCAACCTAAACCATTCTATGATACACACACATAAAAAAAAAATAGAGAGAGAAATGACAGTTTGCAATTACAACTCAGAATTATCAAGCCGCTATCCTTTACCCTACGCTGACTTACACCAGGAGTTAATGTCCTCTGCATCTTCTGTTCTTGTGGATACTGAGTCTCCCAGAGGCAAAAAACCCCACCCCAATGGGTGATCTCTCTCTACAAAGTCCAATAACTTTAAAGCAGTAATTTCAAACTGCTTATTGGAAATTAACAGACAGAAAGCTGCTTCTCTCTTGTCTTCTTGGCAGTAAATTAACGGGAAGGAAATGAATCTAGAGGGCAAGAAGGTCGATGGCACGAGGGATCCGCTCCCCTTTGCAGAGGGGAACAGCGAACACCCACGTGGGGATTTTATCGGTCTTGTGATTTCTGTGGCCCGACTGGTGCGTGGAGTGGGCAGCAACCACCACGTGCAATGTTTGGGCTGCAGATCTACCCCCGGGGCTGTGCTCGGCGCAATCCCAAGGGGCTAAATCCAACCCTCATCTCTCCTTCCTCCCCCGTGCAACCTCCCGGGCTGGGGAACGGGAACCGCCGCAACGTCACCTCCTTCTTCAAGACACAGGAATGAGGTCCTGAGTGCCACAGCCGCCTTTGCGGAGCCCCCGGCTGCGCCTCCCCGAGGTGTCACTGCCGTTGCAGCCCTGCAATGTAATAAAAAAAAGGGCAACGCAGCAGAAGCAGGCAACGGGACTGCCCTCCACGGCCTGCCGGGCTTCTGCGATGTCCTCCCAGGACTTCGGAAAAACCACTTCCTGCAGAGAATCAGCCAGTCCCGCTCCTCCTCACCCAGCCCTTTTTGGGGAGACGGCTCACCCAAGAGCTCCCTTGGCTGCATGACTCACCCCCCCATCACCCCACTCGAGTGCTGGTGGAAAATTCAATGCAGAGGAAAGTTGAGAACGTCGACAACTCCAGTTGGATGGTAAAGCAAGCAAAAGCAGCAGACCCAGAGCACGGATGCTCGCAGCACCATCCCTGCTGCTCTCAGGTACCTTCACAAGTGCCAGCAAGGCTGGACTCGCTGTCTTCTTCCTCTAGCAGCTCCCTTTTATTCTCTCTTTATAAAGCACAAAACAAAACCCCTGCCTTCCCACCTTCCTTCTCCTTGAAAAGAGAGCACTGGTGCAAAAGTGCAGCTCCTCCGGTTCCTTCCTGCTCTGCCAGTGCCAGGAGAGTGGCAAGTCCACCCCCAGAGAGCTTCACACAGCTTCTACCACCGGTGCTGTAGATGAGCAAAACCGCACTAGTTTGAAGCTTTTATATTATTGAAGGTGAATAAATGAGAAGCACTTTGCACTTAATGGGCTGATCTGAGCACAAAGTTGCTTTCTGATCCTTAAACGAGTCTCGTAGCAATTTGTGTCAATAGAGATTTACAGAAGTCCTCAAACCTCCCCTGGCTTCAAACTTAATAGTAACTACCTCCTCCGCCACACCAAGCTCTGCGCAGCACGCCTCGGTCCTTTATCCCAACGTTATTAAATAACTGGGTGGGAAATCCCCACAGGGATCCCAAACGCCTGTACAGATGGGGTGAAAGACCCCCATGGCTTGGTGCCATCAAAAAGATGAGGTCCTAGTGCTTTTCTTGGCCATGCTCTGTGCTTGCCCAAACATGCAGCCAACTCATTCAACCTTACAGAAAGCTAATCCAGCCCAAAAAGCCGAAACGGAGCGTTGTGTTGCAGGAGCGGGTTGAATCAGTCCAAGCCTACCCCCACCACAGCCAGGGTGGACAGTGGTGTCTCTTTGGGTGTAGCACCAGGAGATCCAGGAGGCAGGTGGAGGTCTCAGGTAGCCAACCTGACCCTGGGGCCTTCTTGCCTCCAGCTGGCCCAGGCACAGCTTTGCCATGGGAAAGATGCTCGATAAGGAGAGTAAAAGCCCCGTGTGATGCCACCACACCGAACACGTGGGATTGGAAAGGGAAGGTGAAGGCCAAAGAAAGACAGGACACTTCAGCCTGATCCAGCAGAAAGGCACCTGCAATGCCAATGATGCTGAAGAGTTTACTTCAAAGTAACTTTATTACAACAGCAATCATGGAATCATTTAGGTTGGAAATGACCTTGAAAATCATCGAGTCCAACTGCAGTGGGTGGCTTTTACCATAGCGCAGGAAACCAGAGGAGATGGGAAAGTCCTGGGCAGGTTAGCAGAATTCCCTTCTCTGCTGCACCGCTTTTCGTACTAGATTTGTGCAGAGCACATTCTCCTATGAAACTGTACACTAAACAGAATTATATCTCATGTATGTGTTTGTGTTCTTCCTGTAGAAGTCAAACCTAACACAGTCTGTGCAAGGACGCAAGCGATAACGCCATCTCCCAAACAGCACTGTAAGTCACTCAAATGTTGTTGCTTTTCCCCATTTTTTTTATCAAGTTCAATGTTAAAAATAATCAGACCAGACCCAGCAGGGAGGATTGGCAAGGAGAGAGCAGCCAGGAGAGCTTGGAGCAGCACCGCTGCCCTCTGCTGATGGCAGCAGGACAGTGGAGCTGCAGCCACCAGCTCGGAGAGCAGCAAACCAGAGGGACCCCACCAGGCTTTGCTCGTACACACCACCCACGAGCTCGTTTTTTCCAGCATATGACTTTTCTTTGACCGACTCAGAGCGTTTTTTGCTCGGTATCGCTCTTCTTAGCAACTACTTACTCTGACAGCCAGTACGGACCAACAGGAGAGCACCAAGGCGAGGAGGACGGCAGCGTCAGCTCAGACCTACTCATGGGATCATCCCCATGCTCCAGGTGACCCGGTGTTGCTCACGCTCGGCTTTCCGAGCGAGAAAACGGGGAGAGCATCAAGGTTGAAATGCAAACGTGAAAGCGTGAAGTGGAAGCTGCTGAGACTTAGAAGCGCCTGTGTTGAAAAGCTTTCAAGATCTTTCAACTCTGATGTTGTCTCCTTGAGGAGCAGCAACGAATTCCAGCGTTACGCAGCCCCACACGCAGAGAGAAGCGGCACCGGGATATTAAAGCATTCATTCTTCCCACTTCTAAGCAAACTTAAAATAGGTTATTCTGCCACCTTCTCTGTGCCAGAGGGTGTTGCCCTGCAACTGAGGAGAACACAGGCAAATGAGGAAGCACAGGATTCAAACCCCCTCCGAACAATTCCTGTCGTACAAAGCACTATATAAAGCTTTTCACATCGTGCAAATTAAGCACATTCTTGTGAAAAGGCACCATAATACGGTTTTACTTTTCATTATCCATTTACAGCTTGGTAAAATGGAGCACCCTGACAGATCACCCCTGGTTAGCACGTCCTGGGTTCCCACCAGAAGCCATAGATCTACCCCAGAACAACACCGTGTTAGTGAGCCAGAGTAAGCCCACGAAGTCACAAGTGAAATCTGCTGTCATTTGTCACCTTCTGAATTTGTTTAAATAAGGGATAAATTCCGTGTTTGCTTTTAATCAGACACTGAACAGCATGAATTTCTTATGAGTCATGGGGTGACTCTGGTGGGAAGGGACATCAGGAGGTTCCTACTCTATGCTTGGAACGGGGCCAGCTCCGAGCTTAGCCCAGGCTGCTCAGGGCTTCATCCAGGCCAGTCTTCAACACTTCCAAGGATGGAGTATTTGGACAACCCGCTTCAACGCTTGTCTGCCCTCATGGTGAAAAAGTTTCTCCTCGTTGCTGGTGGTCTGACTCTCTGCCATGGTTTGGGTTGGGCTGGCCACTAAAATGAATGACATGTTCTCTTTTACTTCTCTCCCCCCCCCAAGGAAGAAAAGGATGAGAGAGAAAAGAACTTATGAGTTATGCGTGCAGTGGACATGTGCTCCAGCTCCTCTTCTGGATGAGCTTC
This sequence comes from Anarhynchus alexandrinus, assembly GCA_008711295.1. Classification (NCBI taxonomy): domain Eukaryota; kingdom Metazoa; phylum Chordata; class Aves; order Charadriiformes; family Charadriidae; genus Anarhynchus; species Anarhynchus alexandrinus. The sequence continues at coordinate 123,071 of VUYV01000618.1, read as the reverse complement.
CTCCCACTGACAAACTGCCCAACACAAGTGTCTCCTCACTGAGGCCACAGTCCCATTTCCACTGCTCTGCCCCATTCAGTAGACGAGCCTGTGGGATGTACGTGGGATTCTATCAGAGAATTAACCGGTTTAAAGATAACTGGGGTGGTGGCAGAGGGAAGAGATGGAGAGATGCCTATTAAGCCATCATTACCTCCAAGTGAAATGAGTTGAGTGGTTGATGGGACAGCTTGATGCAGGAGTTTCAGGGTTAAGGGCTCCAGGAGATCCCTCCCCTAATCTCCACCACAAGAACAGGAATCTGCAAGAGCAGGTAAGATCTTGTGCAGACAACAGAACCAGGGCCTGAAATTAAACCCAAAGGCGTGTCAACGGGCTGCGCAGCACAGCCTTTCCCTGCTGAGCATCATGAGAAAGCTGGGAAGAGGACAGAAACACGGGTACTGCTATTTTATCTCTCAATCTCTCATTTAACAGGGAGGGTACCCTTTGGAAAGTGATGTGACTTGTACTATTACATTGACTATCCCTTTTTGTTTAGCTAGGTGTAACTTGTAACTTTACCATGACTTAAGATCTGCTGCACAGGGATACAAAGTCCCCATTCTTCTGTCTTCACTGTCATCAAATGGGTCAACCTCATGAGCAGATCTCCGAAACGAGTACCTGCTTTCAACGGCGCACCGCCTTGGTGCACGCAGATTTCCCACATACCTGAGAGATTCTGCAGGCAAAAGTAACCAAAAAAAGAAAATTGTACTTTGCTGTTATGAGCTTAGCAGGTGTGCGCACATTTTTAGACCAAGTTAACTCGAATTCGGCTGAACTGTGAGGGCAGAGGAAAAGTTATAGTTGATCCTCCCCCTACAACCACCTTGAAAATGTATTTGGGAAAACCAGACCCACGATGAAGTATGCAAACATCACATCTATCGAGCCATCATCCCTCTTTGGACCACCACCTTTCGTAGTGCAACCTCTGCCCGTGCAGAAGAGGCGCACACCCCCGGGCACCGGTGACTGCCCGGCGCAGCCCAGGCAGCGCACAGCTCGCCGCTCCCCGCGTCACAAATACCGATATCCACCCACGGAGCACGGCCCGATCCAAGTCCACTCCTGACGTCCCAGGGGTAAGCGCACTACATTGTGTAACGCAGTGACAGTTAATCTCGCAGCACGCACTAGATGATCAGAAGCTTGAAGTTGAAACTTGCATTTCTTGATTTGCCAGATGACACTTAACATACCTATAACATAACTATTACGTGCCTGGTGAGTAACGGCTGTTTGAAGTGTATATAATTGCATTCTAGTAATTGGAATTTTGTGCTTAACTTCAGAAATAGGAAAGCCACTATTAAGAAAAATAGGTATGAAAAGTTTTGTCCTTACTTAAACGTCAACAGGCTCTTGCTACACAGCCGCTTAAAGAGAAGTTTCACATCAACATCCCAGCCTCTGGCCAGCCCGGAGGCAGTTTTACACAGGCCGGGTCAGCAAATCAGTGCCCGTGCACAGAAACGGGTCTGAGCTTGCCTGGAGAGAGTTCAGCCCTCTGCCTTCACCACTGTAGACCCGAACTAACACATCCTACATAACGGATCTAACCAGGCACACACTCACCACTTCGCAATACCCCTGGCATAGTTTTCTCCAAACTAACTACACTCCCCTAAGAGTTATGTAGGTAAGCATCACTGGCCAGATGCTCCCCAAAAAGTCAGTTAAAGTTTTTTGGGCCTGCAGGGCAGTCAGTAATTAGCATAACTGGATCAGCATACCCATGTCTTCATCTGTACCAATGCAAAAAGAGTTACAAGAGACAACTCATCTGAGGAATCCAGAGGAGCGGACAATCCCAGAGCTGAACCCTGTCAAGACAAAGCATTGGCCACACATTGTATTGTTTTATTAACAAATGCAAGGAGTGCATTTGGTGCATGGTCTGAGAAAAGAGTGTTTTCTAAGCTTTAAAGCAGATAAATATATTTTTGTTTCCACTCTTCACTGCTGCCATTTTTTTTTAACCTTCCTGAAAGGGTGAAGGTATGAACAAAGGCAGCAGCACTGGCCAGCTCACTGTGAGCTGTTCTGCAAGCTGCTATATAGACAGAATGTAAATGTAGCGATGAGTGATGCCCAAACTTTGTAGTTCACACCACTGCCAAGCCCTGGAGTTTCTCGTTATATCCCCCATCCCATCAAACTCCTGATAAGCATATAAAAACATTGGTTTGCGGGTCACTTACCACATCCACTTGTGTCAATCTAGCATTGGAATTGTTCAGAGCCAGGAAAAAATCCACACCACACTCCGCACAGGTAAAAAATAAGTCCCATTCCTCCTCTAGAATACGCAAGATCAGATCTTTTTTCCCTTAATTCAAAAGGCCGTTTGCAAACAGGCAATACCCGAGGCTGACGTGCTACAATACAGCAAAGGTCGCATCCACACTTAACATGCCTTATGCACAGGCTGCAAAAATCACAAAAGGAAGAGGAAAAACACTCACAGAAGTCAAATAATTCTGATTTTATATTCAGTCTTTGCAAATCAAGGATGTCCTATTTTTACTATTCATTCAAGGCAAAAGTCTACACAAGCATGTCAAAAGCAGTAATTGAAAAACAGTAAACACGACAGTCTTGAAAATACGTTTAATGTCTAATCTTATACAAAAGTGACAGCATTTTCAAAAAAATATCAAATCCTGTATTTATAGCTTCTCACTATCATACAGCAATATTTGTTTCATCTAAAGAAAATACAGCAGCAGGTGATAATCTATACTTTAAAGATGTGATTGCTTATATTTCATATTGTAAACAAATGCAGTATGTCAATCTCGAAGCACAAGTCAAAACGAACTTCTCAGCAATTTAACTCAAATGATGCATAGAAATGTACAAATTCCATTGCAAAAGCTTCAGGCCAGAAGTTGCTCACACTTGACATAACATGTGATAAAGTTACTACACGGTATATAGTGACAACTTGAGTTTTTACACAATAGATTAACAGGTATACCCTTTTCACTGCTATGCAAAGAACTTTGCTCACAAAAACAAAGGGGTTATGAAACAGTTTTCATGACCTCAAGAAATACGAATATACATTGAAAAACATCCCATATATACTGAATTTTAGCCTAAATGTTCCAGTAATAAATCCTGCCTATTTCCGGAAGAACCTAGAAGTCTAGTTACTTTTACAAAGCCCCATTCCAAAAATCATCACTTGCTATGTTAGCTTTATCCTTTCCTACCTCTTCCCGTTCCCTGCAAAGACATACGGCCAGTGCAATTTCAAACTGGAGTGCTGCTACTGCGTGATCCGTTCATTTGGAATAAATGGGGTTTTTTTCATTACATCAATTTATAATCTAAGGCTGCAGGTATCAAAAAAAAAAGCACTTGAGCAAATGTAGTCAATGTTCTCAATGTTTATTTTTAATCAGTCTTGCCGATCTAAGCCAAGTCTGTTGTTTGGAGGGGCAGCTGGGGCTTGTTAAAAGTTAGGAAGAGGTGCACTTTTGGCTCCTATTTCTAGGGTTACAGATGCTGGGTTTCAAGCTGAAGTGTTACATGTCTTTGTTAGGTTTTAATCTTAAATGTTACACATTTTTGTTAGGTTTTAAACCGAAGTGTTACATATTTTTGTTCACCTCCAGTATTGTCTTCCTTAAACAAAAGATACATGTACCTTTGCTATTAGCTTTCATGATGTTAGAGTAAAACAGCCACAGCTAAGCTGACCGCTTTCTTCTGCAAAAAATATCACAAGACTTTGCCATAAAGGCTAAGACTACTAACAAGCATCAGCACCAGGTCACCCCACTTGTTTTTAAGAAGTCCATCACATGCATGCAGGACGCCACAATAAGGTACTGGAAGAGAATTAAATCGCTTTCACAGTTCCGTGATACAAAGACTCCCTAACGAGCTACCATGTTAAGCAAAATTTGTTCCCGATTCTACCTACAGAGGCTAAGTTGGGATATCCCCACCTGGGGATGAAACAAACTGTCCGCAGTCAAAGTCTAGGCTATGAAGTACCAGAAAGAGTGCCAGAACTCCTCACTGACACATGGCTGCGTGTCTTGGTAATGCTAAACCAGCATTGCAGCAAACCCCTTGCATGCTCTTTGCACAGATATGGCAAGAATATGAAAACTTACTGCAGTGGCCCTTCAGAGGAAGGACAGCTACACAGCAGCGCACAGGCTTCTAGACATTCAATTAATCCCAATTACACTTACTCAGTGAGGTATGCAGACATCTAGCCGAGAACAGAGGACTTCTCTCCCTCACAATATCCAGTGGAGCCCTGATGAGACCTCCTCCTTCTCAACTGCGGCAATAGGGATGATACAAAGGATCTTTGTAGCTGATAGAACTAAATGCCATGCCAAAAACTGCCGGGAAGGGATTTGTCAGGTTGGGGTTTTTTTTGATCTTTTAAGCTCAAGTTCAGTTTCCAGGGACTCTGGAAAAAGTCTGCCGAGTTTACACAACCCAGCTGCAAAGTCAAATTTTAAATGACTAGAACCCAGGTTCGAAATAGGGAAGTACCTTATCTAAGTGGGAATCAGTTTCTCTTTACATAGACCAAGCCAAACTTCCAACCACCACAGAATGAGAACTGGCAAAATGATGTCCTCATTTGCATGCATAAAACTCACATTTGTTGATCTAAAGTTAACTGCACATCCAGGTTATTTAATTTGCACACAAATGCCTGTTTGTGAACGCAAACAGCGTGCTGACAAGTCAGACCAAGTGTTTCAAACGCGTATCTTCTCTTCCGTAGTCCCAGACTGAGCAATTGTTTTGAGTATATACAAAACGCTGAGAAAACCTTCAAGTTCACATGCTCTTTAGTTTGAATTACTGTAGCATGTTCAAAAATTAGGTTTCTTGACAAATATCTTGAAACACTTTTTATTGACATTTTAGAATAACCTGAAAATAGACAAAATATGACTATCCATCCATTCAGTGACCAGCACAAGTCTGGCAACAAGACTTTAAAGCATTCATGGAAATTTAAGAACTAACTTCTTTTTTTTAGTCCTTGGGCCTGATTCTTTACAATCCTTACTTGGCAACTCCCATTTTTCCAAGGAATACTTGCCAAAGTAAGAACCACAGATGTTAGTTTTTATTTCTGCTCTTTGTAATTCGTTTTATTAAACCAAACAATTATGCCAGCGTATGAGCAAGGTATATTTATGCAAACTGCTCCTTCATACCTCAAATGCACATACAAGAGAGGCAAGTATTCTTCATAGCCCCAAACATTACTGAAACAAAAACTTTAAAAATCTCTGTAAGTAGTGGATGAAGGTGGAAAGCTACAGTATTTTGTTGCCCAGAACGTATTCAACGGTAAGGCTGCAAGAGACAATAATTCATGGTCAATACAGGCTTTTCACAAAGCAGTTAATTCACAGTCACAAAAATTCTTAATTAAAAAACAAGGTCATCCTTATAATTTGTTATTCCCTCCCTATGTGCACTAGAAGCAATTTCTCTAGATTACAGAGACTAGAATATTTTCTCTTTCAGAAATTATTACAAGACTTTCCCCCCTTTTTGCCTTTTAGAGAAGGCCTTCCAAGTAGTGGAAGCCAACTACAATGTGATGCTTAGACACACTCCAACTTGATATAATTTCACCATCCTAGTATGTTTAGTTAAGCATTTAAGAAGAAGTTGGCTGTTATTCACTGACTACAGAAATAAGACAGACGTGCTGAAATTCCTTACTTGCACTACTAGGTCTTATGCTACTGAATTTCCGTGCTTAAAAGTATAACATTTTAGACTAATTCAAGACCAAAATCAAATACTCACATGGGGACCACCAGGCATTGATGGAGCACCAGCAGGACCAGATGGCACTTGAAAAGGATTAGGGGGCGTAGGATATAGTCCTGGAGCTGGATATGATCCTGTGGGTGGAGGAAATGGACCTGGCGGTGAAGGTCCCCATGTTCCAGGTGGAACCGTACCCCATGGTACTGTTGGCGCAGCCCCTGGAGTCTGGGTAGGAGCGGAATATGGCCCTGGGGGTGGATATGGCATGCTAGGTGCAGGATACTGCCCTCCCATTGTTGGTCCCCATGCTCCAGAGGGCATGGATCCCCATGGCCCAACAGGAGCAGGAGGTGCAGCTGGCTCTGTTGGACCACCATAAGGTCTTGGAAGCTCTGGAAAGGGCATATTTGGTGGAGGATATTGCCCTGGTGGGACAGGACCTGGCACAGTTGGGGGTGGATATGGACCACCAGGAGGAGGGCAAGAGGGTCCAGTAGGAGGAGGAGGAAATGGAGCAGGCGGTCCAGGGGGCATTGAAGGATACATTCCTGTTGGTGGAGGTCCGAATGGCACGCTGGAAGCGGATGTATTTGGTGGCAGTCCGGTTGGCGCCGTAGGGGGAGCGCTTGGGTTGTTCCAAGGATTGGAAGCTGGCCAACCCTGTGGTGGCTGACCAGGCTGTTGACCGGGTTTTGTACTGCTCACTTTGGAGGTTTTAGCAGGCGACTGATCTGGTAAAGCATCTGCCAACTAAAAGATAAAGCATCAGTGAGAATGTAAAATGTCTACTGGACTCACTAGTTGCAGACATTCACCCACTACACGTACATGTTTCAGTTGCCAAAAAGGGAGGAAGAGAGCTCTTTGTTGCTGCACAGAGATGATTACATTCATTTTTGTGCAGCTTCTATCATTAAGGTAGAAGAGGCATTCTGACATGCTGCAGTTAGAAAACCAAAGATAAAAGGCGACCTACCACACATAGCAATATGCAATTTCAGCGCAAATCCGAAAAGAAAAGCTTTTCATAGATTTCCATTATAGGTAGTCTGACACTATTAAAACACAATTCCTTTGTTAATATCACAGCAGAAGAGAACCCACAAGGCACCTAGCGGCTTCATACGTTTAGTCCACAGATTGCTACATCCACCCAAAAGGAAAACAGCACAACTGCAATACAGAGGAAGTCGCCTCTCAACTGTAAGCTCCCCTTCTTCTTGAAAAAGTATGTCAGCTTTTAGAATGAAGTAACAACTGGCTGATCTTCAGGAAAGAAAAACTGTTACTTACCGAAAAATCATCAGTTCCAGACATTTTGCTGAAAAGTAAGGTAAGATAAAGTGAAATTTGTTGAAAATAATAAAAGTATTTCAAGCAAGAGTTCATGAGACAAATTCTACGCTTGTCTCATGCAAACCACAGTAAGTGTTGAACTGGTAGCACTTCTTAGGAATGGCTTTGTTTTAATGACTCTGGCCCATAAAGATATGTGCTGCCCAAATACTTTCCTCTTGATAAAGTTTGCGTGAAAAGGAAAGCCTTCAGCCTCTACCTGCCTCATCTCAGACAGGACCGACACATAATGTAAATGGGTCATATTACGCTAAGAAAAAAATACTTCAAATATTCATGGCGAGTAGGCAGCCTACCCAGACAGTGATGCCTGTAAAGTATTCAAGGTCTTTTCTAAACTGGGACTCAGAAAAGTTATGGCAGGCTGTTTGCAGGTGACGTTAATGCATCTAAAACAAAACACGATTAAATCCCCACGCAGATCCTATTGTCAGAAATAAAAGAATATAGTTTGCTGATGCTTTATCATCCAATTATTCCAGAGCTTCACCACAATGAAAACTGACTGGCTTTGTCAATCTTTATTAGCCATACAAAAGGGCAGCTGTCACAAATCTGAAGTTATATTCAGTTTGACTGACTGACAACAAATATTTGACTAGAAGTGAAGAGCTACTCTTGAAAGGATGTCCAAGAGCAGGTGAAATAGGTGGACATCATGCCTCAGTGCAGCCAGAAGGTTTTAGCAGAGAGTGTAGGAGAGAGGAACATAAGAGGAGGAAAAATGCAAAATGTAAGTCAAGAGTACAAATACTAGTGCCAAGTTGACCCCCACAAAAAACAATCGCTGTTTTCCCTTGTTTTGGTGAAGACCTGAGTTCTAACGCAGAGACTGGGCTTGGGGATGGAGGTTTGTATAGATAGCCTCCAACTAACAGGTTTATGAGCTCCATTAAGATTATATATTACACAATGCAAATAATGCACATATAAACTAGAGCCTTCACTGAAACTGTATTGTAAGTTTATTACTAGCTAGACAGTTTCCTAATCTCAAGATGGTACTGGAACAAGGGGCCGTTTAGCTCAGCATCCCATTTTATCTTCAGCAATGACAGCAGAGAAGAAGAACAGGGATGACACTCACCCCAAGACTTCAATGATTCCAAGCTCTGAGATTTCCTAAATTGTAGGCAATTTTTATGGAATAACAACCCTCAAATAATTTATTTTCCACAAACACATCTAGTTTCCCTGCTGGTACCTACAACATCCATTGGCAAGGAACTCTGCAGGGCTGCTATTTGTTGCACAAAAATGCACCTTCTTTTTTGTTCTAAGCCTGGATCTTACTAGATTCAGTTGTTCCTTCATTCTTGTGGCTGAGGAAATCTATTCTTATCCACTCTGCCCATGCTGCTCATTATTCTACAGATTTTTACCATTTTCTTTTAGCTGTTCCTTCTCCAGGCTGAGCTCTAGCTTATTTCCTTGACCCTTGTGCAACAGCTATTCCATACCTTTGATTATTCTCACTGCCTCTCTTTCAGGCTTTGCCAAGCCTTTTGCATCTTTTCAGATGAAAGACAAAAAAGAAACACACAAAATTCAAGATGTGGGATAACCACTGATTTATACAGTTTCATAATTATGTTCTGGTTTGTCCTCTATTTCCTTCCTAATACTTCTTAATGTTTCATCTGCGTTTTGATCACTACGGAACTGACACTTTTGCAGCAATATTTCACTCCTCAGCGTTAAGGGTCAGCCCATCATTTTATATACGAAATTATATGCACCACTCTACATTTATCTACTCTGAATTACATCAGATTTATCAACATTGAATTATATCTGCCATTTTATTACCTAATCCTTACTTTCCTGAATGGCTTCATATCAACAAGACACTGTTCATCTCACTTCCCCAGTTATTAATGACCACACCGAGCAACCCAGACCCCTGTGGAATCACAGTGAACTTCTCAAGTTACACCAAATAATTTAAATAAACCCTTTAAGAGATACCTAATAATTTAAATAAACCTGTCTACAAAGTTAGAACCATGGTGGAAGTCAGTGCCTAACTGCATGAATCTGAAGGTTTGTTAAAGCTCCAACATTAGCTTATAACAGCAGTAGCTCCTTCAAGTAAGTACAAATACCTGAATCCTTGTATCAGTCATTGATCTGAACAGTGCACCTCATCGATTTGTTTAAAGTTGAAAAACCAACTGAGCTACATCAGGAAAGTGGTTTTTACTCTCATTATTAACAGCTCAGCTGTTCAAGAGACATCTACCAGAAAAAACTCAATTGGTCTTCAGTAGATAGCTCTTATGCTAAAAGAGTTGTTAGTTTTTGCAATGAACAATGCTCAATAATAATCAGAAGTTGATATGTGCTTTTTACTGGCATTGCAGTGCAATTTACCTATACAGACACAGAAACTATTTGATAAAACCCACAAAATACAGGAAATCAATCATTAATATAGAGAAAAGTACAAAAATAACTTTTTACGTAAGTGCACATGTAATGTATTCATAAGCAAAAAAACCAAACAACCCACCACGTTACAAAAAGCAACAACAAAATGGGCCAAGAGAACCATCCTTCCTTTAGGCAGATGGAGAGATGGGATAAGACCAACTGAAACACAGATCTACAAGAGATTGAAAAAAGCCCACAGAAGAAGTTAGAACATATGCTACAAGCGAGAGAAGGAAGAAAGAAAAGAGCCCTAAAGGAGAACTCAGAAGAAAATCCCATGATATGTCAAAAAAGTGATGGAGTAGGAAATTCAAGTCAAAGCAGCGGATGAATACAGTTGAAACAGGCCTGCTTACAAAATATCAACAAATATCCCCAATATTTGTCAGCAAATAATTTCAAAATATTTCTGTGCCATGAAAATTAAGGAAACAATTCTGCTGCATGACTTACGAAAAAAAAAAGTGTAGCTAAGCATAGCTTATAATGAGATTTAGTGGCTTTTTTACTTTGGCAAGCAGACTAGAGCAACATTTGTTGGCAACATTTGGCATAACTGAGTCAATGCCAAGCATGTCAAGGATCCTCTTGCAGACAGGATGGCCTACTTCAGGGACGTTTTTTAAACATACATTTAATCTGGGTACCGCCACCTTCATTTAATAAAAAAGAAATCAAAATTAATGTTAGACACATTCAGACAACTTATGAACTAATCTGTACTTAAATCTAGAATCTGTATTCCGTTCAAGTCATTCAACACTGGCATAAAGAATTTCAATCAAAACCTTACAGAAATATCAATTATATTTGTAAGAGCATTGCCCGAGGCACTCACACACTCACAGATTAGAGCCAGAGACACTGTCAGACAGAAGACCTCCAAGTAATTCCATTAAAATCCCCACTGGTCAGGCGTGGGCTCAAGATTTTAGAAAAAAAATGTACTGAATGGTGCCTTGACTACATTTTTAGAGTCGGTAGAGTTAACAAATGCACTCTCATTTTCTCTTGAAGCTTTCCTAGAAGGGCACGGCACAACCACTGATACAAGAAGAGAAAAGCCGATTCATGTAACAGAGGTCCATTTTGCCACACTTAAACTCTAATTCAAATTATTCTTTCCTGGAGTTGGGAGGAAGAAAGAGTGAATGGAAGAAGAAGAGTTCAGGAGTTTAATTTGGCAGGGAGTAGGAAGATTACAGAACCAGCAGCATTCAAACTGAAGTCCTGCTTGCATCCACTGTGCTGTAAAGTAAGATTTCCTTTGTTTTCTGAAGGCTGCCACCCCTGGAAACGTCCCCTGCTTTCCAGAAGCACAGAGCCTACCAGCTCCAGATCTGTTGGTCAGGGCATTGTTTCTCAGCCACCTCTGAGAGCACATATGGCCAGAAGTGCAAAACTAGAGAGGGACAGAGAGAGATGACCAATATCTGGGAAAAAAAAAAGCATCCAGGAGGAACATCTTTCTCATCCTTTATCCTGAAGAGTGATGGGAGGGCATGGAGGACTTCCATCACACCTACTCAGAAACCATACACAGCAAAATCTTCAGACCACGGTCCAAGGCCTCCCAGACACCCACGAGCTGCTCCCAAAAATTAACAGCAGGTAGGTGAGACAAGCAATCCTGCTGGGCTCCACATGGCAGCCTGGAAGAAGGTCGAGAAGCACTCTGACACAGTGCTGGCAGGCTAATTCTATCAACAGCATTCAAGACCAAGCGGCAATTTTCAGAGAAGTCTGTGAAAACCCTGTTTCTGGAAGCGTGGTGCTATGTGTGGCATATTAAATCTGTCAGCTTCCACAACAAAACAGCTCCACAGTGTTTTTTATGCTCCAGACCCTCTCTGACCACATCCAGCCCAAGTGAAACTGATGGACGTAGTAGCATTCTTTTCCCATGCTCTTGCCTTCCCTGGCTTTTTCCACCACCAGTCCCCAGGGACCCCCATTAGAAAGAGCTGTCCAAAACACTTTTTCTTTCTTTGACTAAAGCTATCCAAAACTAAGCATCAACTGCTTTCATATTTTTTTTAGTTGTATGACATTTTTCAAACACTTGATGTGCCAGATTTAGTTCCTGTCTCCAAGATCATCTTTCAAACACAAGAAAAACGCTTTCTAGATGCGCAACAGACTCTGCTGCATTTCCACTGGGTGGCATGGCTCTATCAGCAAAGAGGTTCTTTTGTCACTGTAACATGACTAATACCTACCAGCATAACCTCATCTACAACAAGATTTCTGCCCACATAAGTATAACTACCCAACATAGCTATACAGATAAAATGGAAGAGAGACCAAATCTCTGACAGCTTCTAAATGTTTTCTAAAATATGCAAATTTCTGCAGCTTCTACCTTCAGGCATTAAGCATCAACATTTTATAGCCGGCCTTTCCCTATCTTTAATTCCTTCTCAAAAGTTGCACTGATGCACTTGCATACCCTGCAATCGTTTAGGCTGACCTGCGTGTTTATTCATTGGGAGAATAAAGACAATTGGTAAACAGACTGAAGGGAAAAAACCAACAGTTACATCATTAGTAGCTACTTGAGAATTGGTGATCTTTTTGCCCCTTCCCATGTCTGTTTAGACTGACAAAAAGGATAGAAGTCAGATTTTTAGTTTTCAGATTTTCAGGACAGATTTAATTAAGACTGGCAACCAAACGTTGCATTTGCTATAAGGTAACAACTACCAGAAAAAATAATTCTTCAAAATAGAGGTCGTATCAGTTTCCAAGACCTGTAAAATAAAGCCCTAAGGAACTGTAATCTGTTCCAGTTTTCCACCCATGACAGGCCATTCAGTTTCACAGCTGCCTCCCCACCAAGACTAGACCTAATCACTTCAGATGGTCACCACATCATAAGCAGATGGTTCCAAACTGGGGCAGACATATATCACTTCTGAGGTGGTTTGTTTGTGTGCCAGCTGTGATACAAACCCAGTGGAGATCAGCGAGCCTCCACTGCCAAAGATTACTCCTCTCCACACCATCCTACCCTGTGAATCTGGCAAAAAACACATTAGTCCAGCAGCTCCAAATAATTAAGATATATCTTCCATAGTTGCCTATAAACTTTCTTAAGAGCTATGGAGCTTTCATCACGTTATCCTCATTTCTAAAGGTGTGCTTTGTTTCTCATTTACAGCTTTAGGTTCTAATTATCAATTCTTCAGAAGTCTTCCTCAACTAGCTGTAAAAGCTGTTTAAAGAATACCTGTGTTCTCCTCCTAGCAAAGCTATATACTCAGAAATTACCAGCTTAATTATTTTTATTTGTTTTGGACAAAATAAACATACTAACCCTAAGCATAAGAAACTATCAAACATTTTCACTGCAGGTTATTGGGTTCCCTCCTCCACAATAAAAACATCAAAACCATGTGTCATATTCCAGTCCTGGCCTCAACAGTGACAAAGCCACACACCTTCCTGCTCCTTTAGAAACGCACTTTTCCAGGATAACTGCTTTTTGGGGTACAGTCTCACTGCATGGATAGAGCTGGCATCTTTCACATCTTGATTTGGCACTGTTAAGATGTACTTGAATAAACTCAAACTTCAAGAATATCAAAAGTGCTTTCTAGGACTGGCTTGATATTTATGATAAATTTTTGGATCGGCCACAAGTCTTGTGGAGGGTAGTTTCAGGGCGTGTCAGTTTTGTTTTTAAAAAAAAAAGCAAGCTACCTTTGTTCTTACATCCACTGACAATAAGGTTGAACAGCATCAGATTAACAGTTTTCCACAGAATGCACCTAGGAACAAATTCTCTCTCAGAGATAAAACCTGTCAGATAAGTAGTTCATTCTCCAGAAAACGTGCCCTTTGATACTACACAGTGCTGGCGTTCCCAGTACGTCAGCTACCTTAAGCATATTAACATTTGATAAAATGAATCAACTTCTCATAAACTACGAAAGATTGACTTGCCCGAGACCTTCTTTAGTGAAGAATCTTCGAGTTAAACAGCCACTTATACCCAATCCATGTTTGTTTATACAGCCATTTATACATTATAGCCACATAGCACATACATAAGCCGACAAAAGGTTTTACCCAGTCAAGACACAGCAGCTACCACCGTTATACCGAGTCAAACGAGATCCGCGACAAACGAGCCCCCTTCGCTCTGCAGATCTCAGCAAAGCCGCCCCCCCCCAAGTAACCCAAGGCGGCACCAGCCATCAGGCCGCCCCCGGCACCCCGAAGCCACACGCCCCTCCCCAGGCGGCGGGTCTCCGGCTGGAGGCAGGCCGCCTCCCGCCACTCACTCGAGGCCAGCGACCCCCGGTACCACCCCTCCGCAGCCGGCGGGGGCTGGCAGAGCCCGCGGCGCCTCTCCCGGGGGTCTGAAGGGAGAAGAGCCAGCTGCGGCCCGGCGGTCCCCGGGGGCGGTGGGGGATGGAACGCTCCCCCCTTGCTTTCCTCCCAACCCCGCCGCGGTCAGGCCCTCCCTCCCTCCCGCTGGCTGACGGGCCGGCCGGGCGGCAGACCGGGTACCTGTGTGGGAGGAGGAGCGCGGCCCGGCGCGGCGCAGGCCCGGAGCGAGGCGGCGGCCCGCAGCACCACCGCCACCCCGACGCCCAGGCGGAAGCGGAACTGCGTCACACGACCCCACCTCCCCCCTCCCACACTCGCCCGGAAGGTCACGCGCTTGGCTCCACCCCCACCGAGGCGGAGCGCCGCGCCCCTTTCCCCGCCCACGCCGCCGCCGGCCACGTGACAGCGTGTGGCGTCCTTCCCCCCTCCCTTCGCCGCCGCCGCGCGGTCACGTGGTGCTTTCCCGCCCCCAGCGCGCGGGGGGCGGCGGCGGCGCTGACAGGATCCGCCGGCCCCGGGGCCTTGTGGCGGCCCCGCCGCGAATACTCGGGAACATTCGACCCGCCGCCCACCGAAGGGTGTTTTTCAGCGGCGGGAGGGTCACCCGTAGCCCTTTGCCGTCTTGGCACGCTGGTTTTCCCTCTCAGCCAGCACAAAATCCCACCGAATTTACTTCAAAGTTACCCAAATTGGCCAGTTGCCACCGTCCCCTGCTAAAGGATGGGCGGCGCGCCTGAAAACTCGGCGGGTTTTTCTCCGAAGGGAGAACTGCGTCTCCCTGCGTACCTTCATCTGTCCTCGCGGTAAGGAGGACTAAATATATAGCGCCATTTTCCTGCCCTGCCCCTCCGAGCTATGGCACTAATCCTGCAAGTATTTGCCTACACAGATAATTCCGTTAAACTCAGCAGAAAGGCGGGCGCGGGCGATGGCGAGCACATGCCGACGGCCCTGCCCCTTCCCCTGGCCAGTGCCCATCTATTTGCGCTTTTCAAGGTCGTTACTTGGCCATTTCTGGAGCGACGGGGAAAAAACAGCGGCAGGAGCAGGCCACAGGCGCTACGGTAGCTGCAACAGGCATAAACCCACAATATTTTTACTGATTTATTTGTGTAAATCATTGCCACCAAAACAAAAAGGGTATTCGCTACAGACCCAGTCCTGTGATGGCATGATGACTCGGTTAATCTGCTCGCTCTGAATTTAATTAAACACCAGGGAAAATGTAGGCTGACTTCACAGTTCTTTCGCAATTGCCTTTCCAAGTGCGGCAGTCACTGGGCGTTGGTGTAGAAACGGCGCTCCTGGCGTGGCCTCCTTGGGAGAAATGGGCAAGTAAGAGTGAAAGCAATCTTCCTCCCAGCCGGGCGCAGCGGTTCAGTTCACCTTCGCATTTCCACGCTCGAAAGGCCTCGCCGTGGGCGGTCGCTGCTGCGTCCTGGGCTGCCAGCGGTGACAGCAGGAGTCGCCAGAGCGTGACGTTTCTTCCTGAGCAATCTGGTGGTTAGAAACCTTAATTGATGAGCACACATGCAGCCGATGACAGTGATGGTGTCTCATCTTAAATACCAAACTGGGGCTGCGATAGCACTTTTAATCAACATCCTTACCAGCAAACCTCGCCAACCTTGACATTAGGATTGCCCGATGTGTAATAAATATACCCCCCTTTCTGCAGAAGCAGAAAGGATGATGAAGGTTTGTACAAATATTTATTTGTATACATAGCTTTCCCCTGCTTTAGGCAAACGTAGCTCTTCATCTGTGTATATCTATATGCTGAAGGTTGTAAAAAGAGCTGCAGACTTTATATAACTTTTGTGCAATTGATCCATCTTAATGGTAGGAATAGGGCTCGGGGCCCCTAACACCGAGCCCTGGCCACATCCTATTGGAAGACATTCCTTTGCACTCTAAATTATGTAATGGAAAAAAAAGTTGGGATGAAATGGCAAATTTAGAGCTTGTGTGCAGCTCTTAAGGAAGACAATGGAAGCTGTGTGAAAGAAATTTGGCTCCCAATTAGTAAGAGGCATTATTTTCCATGCTTCCATTGTAGGACCTGCGATGGTATTGTTTAAATTATTCAGCAAGGCTGTTTGGTGTGATAATGTGAAGGCAATTCTTCATTACAGGTCCATGTCGCAGGGGCTGTGCTGTTGCCTCTATGTTACAAGTATAGGCCACTTTGTTTTTTCTGCAGCATCATATAAATATTTGGGTTGGACAGAAGCTCTGGTCTAACCTCCGGCTCAAAACAGGGCTAGCTTCGATGCCTGTCTGGCTGATTTTTGAGTGTCTCCAAAGAAGGAGATTGCACAACCTCTCTCGACATTCAGTCTAGTCCCTAAATATGGTCACTGTGAATACTACCATTATTCCTTGCATCTCGTCAGACTTTCCTTTGCTGCGACTTGCGACTGTTGCTGCTTGTCCTTTTGCCACGTACCTCTGTGAAGCATCTGCCTTCTCTGTGACCCCACTCTGGGCAGCTGGAGGCTTCAGTGAGATCCCTCCTCCCCTCTCTCCTAGCCCCAAAACACCATTTCCACAGCCTCTCTTCATACGCCATGTGCTCTGGCCCCCCAACCATGCCAGTGGCCCCCCTCTGAATCCCTCCAGTTCGTCAACATCTCTCTTGTCTTTTGGTGGCAAAGTTTGGCATAATTGCCTGCCTTAGCCTTTATTTTGGGTTAAAACACCAACAGACATGTTATGGTTTGAGGAACCCACAATAATTTATTGTTGTTTAGACAATTATTCTCTCACCTGATGACCCCTCCCCACCTGGGAAGGGGAATCAGGAAAAGACAAGAAAACCCAGGGGCTGAAATATAAACAGATTTCATAGAATAAAACTAGATAATTAATAACACTAAAGAACCAGTATTGATCCCGATACCAATATAAAATATACAAGGATTACACTCAGCCCATGCTATCAGTCAGAAGCACAGCACTCCCAGCAGTGGGCAGCAAATGTGGGACACTGCCAGCGCTGCGGCCTCAGGAGGACGGGAAGGGCTCAGGGCTCCGGCACCGGGGCAAGGAGTTCTCTGGATTGCAGGCATTAAGGGAGAGAGAACTCCTCAGCACACTTTCTAATTTATATTGAATGTGCTGTTGATGGTATGAAATAACCCTGCTGGCCAGTGTGGGTCAAGTGCACGGGTCTTGCTCCTCCTCGTCCCTGCTCCTGGCTGAGACCTTGAAACCCACACACCATAGCTGGCTATAAAGTATTTTCACCAATTCAGACACTAGAGTCTTCTAAAAGTATAGTTTTCCCAAGTATTAGAAGAGACCTTACTGCAAAGTAAAATTACTGAAACAGAAATTAGTCCTGTGTTGCTCAAACCAGGACAAGACAATACTTAAATTGTCCGATTTAGTACTTTTCAGGGACAATAACACGGATCTTGAAATGTGACAAGCATCAGAGTCAGGAAACTTTATCACACCCAGAGGGCTGTGCATGCCACAAACAATAAATTCAGAGGAACAATACCACTATCTTTTTTGCACCTCCCGCTTTTACATCAGCTAGTGAGAAGAAGAAAATCTGAGACACAGTGGAGGCATCCCTTTTCTATCCAACCGGAAAATAAAAGGATTAGGCTTTATTTTTTTTTAACAAGATTAAAATTGTGGAATGTAATGTCAGTTTTCGTTAAGAAAATGCCAGTCTGACAATGGGCTAGAACAGTGAGGTATAAGATATTTTCAGTTACAGCGTTGATTCTTACTGGGCGATGTCACTCAGCTTTTATGTTCATGCTTCACTGTGCACTGTGAACATCATGCGCTCGGAAGAATTAGCTGAGCCACCCCGAAGCTAGATTTTAAAGGATACCAGATGGTATGTTCGATGCATGTGGCAAGCTTTTATATGCTTTTCCCCTATGGCCAATCACTGGCTGATAATTTATTTCAAAACCCTCATAAAATAAATCACTTTGAAAATGACGCTGTCTCTAGTTAATAAGTGCTCTTTCTCAAGGCAGAGGCTTGTTGCCGTGAAGATAAAATCATAAAACTGGTTCAAAGTGCATTGGGATGGCAAATGCACCCTATCGAGGAGATGAGATAAACTGGATTGAACTGGGAAGGAAGCAGGGCTGTCTGCTTGTTGTGAAATTATGAGCAGGTGAGCTGTCATTAAAGACACTTCGACAGTCACTTAGGTACTAACACACAGGTTTTCTGTGACAAGGAGTGAATTTTTTTGGGTACATTTTCTTTCCACGGCGGTGGATATGTAGAGCCTTGATCTTGTGTCAAGCTACTGCGCAAGTTTGTTTTCAGGTTTTGGAGCTAGTGATTATGTCTGGCAGCAGAAGACAGAGCTCGCTTCACTTGTTCTTTCGTGAATAAGAAGCAGAAAATTCCTCTCCGTGTGCCACCAGTGAAACCCACCTCATCAATCTGTCCTTTCAGAGAGGCGCCCACCTTCTCCCCATCCCCAATGAGAGAACCACGGTTCCCCTGAGGGATCCAAACCTTTATCGTCCCCTTTCTGCCCTCCCCTTCCTCCTTCCTCTGCATGCCCGGTCCCAAACTGTGGCTCCTGGTGCAGTGTTGCAATCCTCACAGCCTCTCAATGAGTTTTGTGACATTTGCTGTTTGGCTTACAGCCACAGCTCCGACAGGCAGATGATAATATGAAATTATGGCCCTTAGTCCTCTGAAGGATCATGTTTTCAAGTGCTCACTGCTGTGGAGACAAGCTGGAAAATTTCTTTTTTTTTTTCAAAAGCTCAAAGACCAGAAGGCAAATAAAAGGACCCCTTATTTTATTTCACTCTTATTTTGCAATTGTAGATGAAGCTCTTTGTCTGGAGAAGGAGAAGGAGGTGAGGAGTAGCTGGCGTGTGGAGGCTTTGGCCTGGCAATGAGAGCAGAGTTGATTTTCCTGTAGCCCAGATTCTCTAACGGATTTAAACACGCACAGGCACACACACATCCCTGGTGGAGAAACTTCAGAATAGTCACAGTGCGACAGACTAGAGGTCCAGCTGGCCTCAAGTCGAGTCCCGCGTGACTGTGGGCAACAATGGATCCTTAGGAAAAGGAGAAAGACAAGAAATGTGGAATGGTCTTCCCCTCGCAAAGCCTGCGAGCGCCTAGCAATCCTCAGTCTGGGGTAACATCTGCATCGCCCACAGCTGGAGACCCACCGCAGGCAAGGCCAGTACTGTGTGAAGGTGTCGTTCGTGCCGTGGGGCACCTGCTGGTTATGTCTGCCATCCCGTGAGTGGCTCCCAGCAGGAGGAATGTGCCCGGGTTGCTAAATCTCAGTCACTCAGTTTTTCATCACTTCCCTATGACACCATTTGTCTTTGCGCCTCGTGTTATCTTTCTGTGCAGAGCAGTTGGGATCTGTTTGTTCATCGAGAGATGCTTCTGCGCTCGGGCACTTTCTCTGCGAACCCTCCCAGGGCCTTTGAGACCTCACGTTTTGCGCAGCCACTGATGTCTGCCTTTCTATATGTGAAATTAATTGTTCGCTACCAAGTTGCTCATGTCTCTACTCCAGATGTATATCGATGGTGTAGCCATACTGCTAAGGTCAATGATCCACTGATCGGTGCCAAAGAACACATTTACAGTCAAATGGCTTGTAGTAATTCGGGGAATGATGCATATAAGGATCATTTGAGCTCGTGAAGGATCTATAAGTCACTGATATGACCAAGGTACTACTGAAGGGCGTGTGATGAATTATTGACATGAGTATTCAGTGTAAAACACTGTGTGGAAAGCGTTAGATCCAGCGCTGATCCAGGGGTGCGTGGTGGCGTGGGCTGAGCTGCCTTTTCTGCTCGCATGGGGTTTGGTGCGGAGCCTGGCTCCAGGGGGCTCTCGTTTTACTCACGCATCTGGGAGGTTCACAGCAGCTGAACAGAAGCCGGCCATCTGACCCAAAATCCTTCAGATGAAGACGAAGTTGATGCTCACCTGTTAATTTCAGTAGTTTTAGGAATCTCGCAGAGTGGGGGTATTTCCCCCGACATTTCTATGCTGAACCAGGATGGACATTTCCCAGGTACCTGGTACAGCTGAGGGAGTTTAGTCCATTCCAGACTAAGGTTTCATATCTTACCTTTACCCTTCCCGCTCCATGGCTGCGATCGCCTTGTCAGTTTTGGGCTACCCCATCAAAAGAGCACAACTTTCATCCATCCACTGCAACTTTGATACAGTAAAATCTTGTCACATCAGCTAATGGTCATTTAATGCTCTGAGAAAATCTGTGGGAATAACACCCGTGTCGTTCCTCCTCCTTCTCTTCAGCTTTCAGGCCCTGATTCAGCAAATAGCTGAAGTGCCGTGCTGAAGTGGTGCCTTTTAGCTGCTAATGCCATGCAAAAATGCCCTGAGAATAAAGCGGTTTTCATGACCGCTGTTAAGAATCCACTTCCTTCTTTGGGTCTTATTTTTCCATCAGGCTGCTGGAAGAGTACAGTCGGAAAACAGATTAGCCCGGGAAAGACTTCTTCTGAGCTAATAAACATACTGCAAATACACTTCTTAGTCATATTTTAGGTCAAATGGATTTGTCAAGTCAATAGTCAGCCAAGTATGAAGGATTCCTATAAATAAATGAGACTTAAATATTTTTAATATCTGCCTGACAGAGCTTCTTTAAAGTGCAAATGTGGCTGGAATTAACTGAAGTTGAGATCATTTCAAGCAAGAGTCATTAAAAAAAAAGAAAAGAAAACAAACATTTGAACTTTTTAACCTTGGGGTTGTTTCCAGCCACATCCCTAGCGATGATAATAAATTCAGAAAATTCCATGAAAATCTCTATTCTTTGGACTCTTAAGGCATTTAGCATAATGTTCTCAGTTCCTCTTCTCTCTTATGAAAACAGGAAGAAATTATGCAGGGTAGTAGCTGTTTAAATACTAGAAAGTCTCCCTGGGGAGAATTACAGACATTTCAGTGATAAATTGGAAGTGAGATAACGGGAGGTTTGGAATGAGCCTGATCCAAAGTTCATTTCGGAGCTTCCTCATTGATTTTGTGGCTTTTTGTATGAGGTTTGAGAAGAGGAAGCCTCAGCCCAGCGGGGTTTGGGTGACAGGTTTGTCTTTGTGCAGGTTTACCCTGGGGAGTTCCCAGTGAAACAGGGGGGGAAAAAAAAAGTTAATCTGGCACTGGATTTTTTTTATGGAAGTCCTACATCCGAATTTAATCTTCCCAGCAGCCAGGCTGCTCTTCTCCCCACCAGAATTATATCTCTGGGCTATACGAGTGGGCATTATATGTTACCGCAGTTTTCCCTGTCTGGGGCCAAGCGCTGCTCCTCCCTGCAAATGTTTGTGATGTTGTCTGAAGGAACAGATTTCAAATCCCCACTCTCAGCTCTCCCCCCCACCCCAGGGGTGAATGCATCCTAATTAATTAGCAGAAAGACAGCCATTTAGAAAGAAAAGGAACTGACTATTGTGATAAAGTACATTGCGAAACACGCTGGGCTCCACTCTCAGAATATCAGGGATCTGAGGACATAATTGCCTTGTTATTTCGTGCTCCCCAGGGCTGTGCTGGAGGCAGTTTAGCAGAATGGGCACTTAAAAACTGCCTCCAGCAACCTCCACTCCCCCCCTCCAGCTCCTTCTCCTCCTCCTCCGGGAAATTCCCATTCTTTGATTCCCCATCCCATGACTGCTGCCCCGGACTTCGTTAGTGCCGCTGCTGCAGAGCCCCCTCCCCTCCACCACCTCCCCTATATTACTCTATTTTTTCCCATTTTATGCTTGGACTTGAAATTCTTCGGGACACAGAGCATCTCCTTGTTTTCGTTTTGAGGTTAGCAGTATCCAGCCACTGTTGCAATACAAATAACGAGCAGGAATAACACTTCCTCAGTAATATTTCAGCCCAGCGTCACAGGGTCCGGGCCGGTTGGTGACCTGAGAAAACCAGTCTCATTCTGGACCATGTCACACTCCTTCCTCGTCCCTACTTTAGCTAAACACATTCTGGGAAAACAACAAGATGTGCTGCCAAAATAGCAGAAAGGACCAACTCCCCAAACAGGAGACCTTCCCCCAGCTCCGCTATTTGAACCGCAGCAGGTTTAATGAAGTAACAGGAGGTAAAAACAACAAGCGCAATGTTATTTAAACTTATGAATAGCTCCTAATCGCACAAATTGTTCCTAAGGAACAAGTAGGTAGCGAGGATTGCAGGATCAGACTCCAAAATGATTATGCTGAAGTGCAGTGAAAAAATGAATGGACTCTTTCCCTCTCAGCAAAGATTTAACAGCCAGCACTGGAGTTAGGTCCGATGCTGCTAGAAATTACTTTTCTTTTAGATAAAGCATATATTACGTGCCTGCTAAAATGTATTTTCATAGTCAAAAGTGAATTGTAATTGGCAAATGAATTAAGTGTACTTTTGTGGAGATCTACTCTCATTCATTCCCTGATTTGCAGTCAGTTGTTCGCAATGAATCTCCCCACTGTTAGAAATTAAGACGCACTACAGCACCTCATTCAAAGTAACTTCATAACGTTCTCACGACTAGTAATGCTTATTTTTATTTTGAGACGAGTAGAGCACCCGTTGCTGAGCTGGGCTGGCCGCTGCCTGAGCTGCTCTTCCTCCAGCCTTCGCTGGTGGCCACTGCTGGGGACAGGGCACTTGCCTGGGTGGGCTTTTGGCCCAGCCTGGCATGGCCCATCACATGTTCTGCTCCTATATAAGATAATAAGATAAATCAGTGTAAAAGTCTTGTATTAGAGTACAAACACAATGAAGCCGAAGCTGGTGGAGGCAGTGAAAGAAAGACTCGTGGATGCTCGTGACAGTGCTCCAGCCAACGTGCGATGGCGGGAGGGGTACGTCTCTTTGCCGCCCTTCCACCACTGTGCATGTCAGGTTCAGGTGGTGGATCAGCTACACTTGTGATTTCAGCTGCTACAATATTAAATTTCATTTGCTAATGCCATATGTTATTTGCGTGATAACAAATGTGCCATTTTTAGCTCCTAAAGCGTTGAATGAATTTATCTGGAATAATTTCTACCCTAACGTGGCCAAACATTTGACAAAGAGGGTTCCAAACTGTGCTTTGGGGAGACCTATTGGATTACAGTGTGTGGGTATCAAAGCAGTGAAGAGTACAATCTGGGGGAAGAAGGACAGTAGATTCAAGAGCATGGGCGGAACGCTCGGCTTGGGAAGCCCTCGGGAAGAGGCGACTCCAGTTCCCCAGTCTCCCTGCCTCCCCCTTCCCTCCCTTTAGGTCTTCTCCAGCCTCCCCCTTCCTTTCCCCCTCAATAATCCTGTCTGCCTGGAATCACAATAAAGGAGCACAGTGGCTAAAGCGAGGGATTATTTACTTGCGCTTTTGCTATTAAATGAAGCACAATATCAAAGTATTCCGTGCGTCCCCCCTGGCTCACAGGAAAGAAAGGATCCTTTTACGCCTTGGCTAGTCTTTTGTGTATCCAGAATCTGCCGCCCACTCAGGTAATTTGTACCAACAGATCGTACCTGTGGTGGCAGAAGATCCTGTCAGGAGGGACTATCCAGCAGCCACCAAGCGTTGCTCACACGTGAGAGTGGCTGGCTGGCAAAGAGGTGATGTGGTTTTGACTCACTTGGAGGAGAGGAGGACCCGGGAAGAGGCAGTTGCTCAAACAGGGAATGGTTGTGGGTTGGTTTTTTTTTGGGCTTCTCTTAATAAATACATGTGTTCTTAGTGAATCAGCGTAAAAGAGACAAAGGGCAAGTGCCTCACGGGGCCGGCACACTCGAACTCGCGCCCTCCCACTCAGTGCCACCTTTGAATATATCTTCCCCAATAAAACGTTCCCCTATTTCCCCTTCACATTTGCCCTCTCTTTGGGCACGGGACCAAGGTTCCTCGTGTACAAGGACAGCGGAGCCAGCGGCATCGCACCAAGATGTAATTTGGCTCGGAGAGTATAAAAATGACAGGAGGATAATAATGACAGGATGTCCCCCTCGCCAACCCCGTGTTACCTTGGCGGCAGCGACATCTCAGGCATCTTCTAGTCTAATGCCAGCGTTTTTGCTGTAAAGAAGCGGACAAGAAAAGCCTTCAGCTTGCCCTCAGCCTCCAGCTTGCCAGGTCAGAGGTGTCCTGACAAACGAGGAGTTTCTGGGGAGATGGAAGATCAGACAGAGATATTGCTTGCCAAAAACACCAGGGTGGAGATTTCCCATTCCTACTGATGAGAGGTCACAGCCAGCCACACAGACAAAAGTCTCTGTTGCACCCCGGCACTGCCTTCCTTCCTCAGTTCAGTTGTCACCCCAAATTCCCCTTTCTTGCTGCAGTTTCCCACTCAGGTTATGCTTTGCGCTCCTGCAGACGTCCTTCCCTTGGGGTGATGGCACCCTTTGCCTGTTGGAAGCACGAGATGCCTCTGGAATAACACTAAGGTGCTGATCAAGAAATCAAGTTTTGGGGATTGTTAATTTCTAATGTGCTAAAACCATCAGAAAAAATATATCCACAAACCTGAAATGATCTAATTTTGCAACTGTGCTGGTGGAGAAAAACACTGTGTCAGATTTAGTAGAGCTATTCCCTTCCCCCTGCCCGCTCTCCCCCAGTATTTTCCAGAGACCTTTCCTCCTTCCCCTAAGTCGGAGGACGTGACGTTTCGATGGCTCCTAACAAGCTGTACAGCAACACAGCCAGCGATCAAATTGATTTTTCCTGACTAAATTTGCTTGATCTTTTTTTTTCTTTTTTTCCAGGCTTTGGGTATCAATTAAAAGAACACTACTCTTTTGTCTTTTGTGTTGCTCCCCTACAAAATAATGAACTGTTTAATACACTAGAGGCGATTTCAAATTATCTAGTTTAATGAGGAAGGTTGTGACAGAAGATTTATTACCCTTTCTGATCTGCTAATGTATTTTCCCAACCATCCCAGCAGAACCAATCACCGTATTTTCATTATACACTCTATTTTTCAGGGGTTCATTAGTTGTAGACTAAAAATAACAGCAAAGGTCTCAGTCTGAGAGCTAATCCAATTTTTTTTAATTGGAAACAAAATTTCATTAGACAACTTTCTAATCATAACAGCATCAAGACCCTTACTGAGCGTTTTGTCCAAATTGCAACTTCACGTGACTATACATAAAGACCTGACCTAGAAATACGATCACCTAACCGCTACGACGGACAGACCCAGCCTTTTCCTTACACAACAAAACCCCACGTTAGCACCAGCAATGGACTGTAGTCTATTCCAACTGACGCCCGTTAAAAGAAAAAGGTCTGGCAATGAACCTGTGCAACTGAGACAAACTCAGAGATGCTCTGAGCTGGCGGCTAGACACGAGACTTAAGAAATAACTAAGATTTCTTTTTTCCTCCCAACGAATTTAGAAGAAGAATAAGGAAAATAAGATGGAAGAGCTCCCAGATAGCCAACAGGGCCTCCTGCCTTGAAGCTGGATTCAAATCTTCCTCAAGTTGGCACTTTCCAGCAATGTCTTCGTGCTGGTGGGTTACAGTGACGCGAGCCCGGTGTTTTCCCTGCTGCACCATTTTGATACGGAAGAGCCACAAGCCTAACGAAGACGACAGGCAGACAAACTTTTTTGGACTTCACACAGGGCACAGTCTTCGCAAAGAGGCGTCACCGCCATGACGGGAAGGTGGAGACACACTGCCTGTGTGGCAGCCACCCCGCGAGAGAGTCGTCCTCGTGTCTCCGCACCGGTGGGGGGAAGCGGGACGCGTATACGCAAGGGCAGCTTTAGCAGGGGGGACGCTGGCTTTGGCCCTCGGCTGTGGCCAGGCATCCTTAATGACTTTTAATTACGCTGTGGCTATGTTGCGGCAACCCCGGGAGCTGTGCTCCCTGCTCCAGACATCCCTCTGCCCGGTCCCAAACATACGGCGTTCGAGGGATTCCCCCCCAGCAATAAAATACCCAGAGTAGCCACACCAGGACATCCTTGGGGCGCTTGGCAGTCCTACCCTGCAAGGATCCCCGCGGGACGGGGTTCCTAACGACCTGCCCGCGGGGAGGCTGGGCCGGGGACGCGTTTTGGCCAGATAACGTATCACTCCCGCACCCAGGGGACTTTAAAAATGGACGTAGGGAAGAGGGAAGTTATTGCAACTCACGTCAGCCCCGTGCTATAGATTTTAGATGCATAAATTATGTATTTACGTTCAAAACTCTATTATTCATAGAGTTGAGTAAACAAGTATTGATTTTTACGCTGTAGCACAGCCGAGTATGTCTAATGATGCAGACAGAGGCTCTTCTTCCATCCCCGGTAACTCTGACCTCATCGGCGCTTCCTGAGAGCAGTATTTAACAAGGACGATCAAGTTTAAACCCAGTTAGCTGTCGCTGTTGGGAATGGAAATCAATGTGCGTTTCTTTCTGAATGGACAACTCCTCCACCCACACCACGTCACGCGCGGTTCGTCCTACGGCGGTTTTAGACGCCGAAGCAGAGCGATGCAGACGGAAAGCGGGCGAGGAAAGGATGCGCGAAACCATCTCAGCTCACAGAGCAACCGCAGCTCTCCCACCTTACTGCTGGTGTGAATACAGCAAAAAAAGTAAGCTTCCACGTATTGAATAAGCAATGCCGCTGCAGAGCTCGTATCCAACCTTTGGAGAAAGGTCCTGCTGTCAGCGTGTGAGCCCCTGGAAAGATTTCTCTCCATTAAATGTATGATACCACCGCGCACATTTAGGGGTGGCCGAAAAAAATCCCTTAACTGCGTTTTCCAGTACTACGTTATTTCAGAGGTTAACCAAAATCACTTACTTCATAGCTAACTTTGCTATATTGAATCAATGTACAAGTTCCTTATTGGATTTTTATTGCAGATAAAATTGACAGAGAAAATCACTAGGATATACTTAAAAATGGGAAGGAAATGTACGTTTACAATAAAAAGGTCTCTGAAGGTCTCTTGTTTCATAGGAAGGAAGCTGTCTTTATATTGCATGAACTATAAAAAATGATTAAAACTGAAGAGAGACAGGAAGCTGATAATTTGATTTATCATCTTAATGGCTATGATTCATGAATAAATAATATAATGGTTTATGTCTCTCTTGTAAAAGAAGTAGAGAAGAGCAATTTGTCTAATAAATGACTTCAGAAATTACAGCTGAGTCTTGTTTGCCACATTTGTTCTATTTAAAAAGAATGAGCGAGTATCTTATTTCTTATTACTTACTAGGACATTTGTTGTATTATTTATAAGAGTCAAAAACCTTAACTAAAAGCCACTCATCTCTGACCACAGTCTCCCATTAGCTTTAAATTCAGGAAAGAGAAAGGGATTGATCACTAGATCAATAAATCTAACCTTAGAGATGACTAAAAGCTTCCTTTAACCTCCTTCCTCCGGCATCCTTTTTCAAAATTAAAGTATCCCCCTTTTTAATTATTTAAGAGCATGTCAATTTTACAGTAAGGCCATGTATGACTGCATCATACAAGGATTTCTTCTTTATATTGGAAACACACCAGCATCTTTAAAGGGAAAGCATTTGAATTATGGTAATGCGTTTATTTTTTTTAAAGTTGGATATGCTACTATAGATACACATATCCCGTTCGAAATGTGCCCTGGGTTTCATCAAGACAAGCGCTGAGAATAGGAAAATCGAGAAGAAATGTGAACCCCCAATTATCGGACACACAAACCGCCCCAGATCCATCAATGATTCTGATGGAGCTGAAGTTGCTCTGTATTGACCGCACTGGGCCAACAACTGACATTACCATAGAGCTGCAAAAAGTCACTTCAGGCAAAAGCAAACTCCGGAGAACATAATTAGTGGAAAGAGCGTTTAATTTTTTTTAAACCATCCTGTAAAAATAGCTTGTATATGTAGTTTGCCCGGCGTGCATCAAGACCCTGACCCTTTTTTCCCCCCTCTTATATCAAAATAGTTTATCAAAATCAGATCTTTTTTCTTACCAGAAGCAGTCCACACCGATTCCATACGCTGAGTTTCTGCTGTCCTCCCGCGGAACCGCCTTCGGAACAACACAAGCGGCGTCATGCAGACACAATTCCGGATGCAAAGCTGGCTGGGTACCCCAAAACAGGGGGGCTGTGGCCAGGGTCACCTCTGGATTATGTCCTCGCTCAGCCACCGACCTGCTGCCTGGTCTGGAGCACGTGTTTTTTCCGCGCATCTCCGTATCTTTCCTTGCTCCACGTTTCATCTTCATCCGGAAGATGGGAAGATTGGGATCTCTGTCTTGCAAGAGCTCGGGCTTAGAAAATGGAAGTTCCTACCCTGTTTCTGAGGCTCATTTTTTTGAGAGGGCTTCAACACTGAACTTCAAGAGTTGGTTATCTTTGGATCATACTTCAGATGTAAGGGGGTAAAAAGTATTATTGGAGTGAGCAGCACCGGTAAGACTGTTAATGACAGCAGCGGGAGAAAAACTTTAGGATGACGCTTCTTGGCATATTGTAAACCCAGTTAATTTCTACAAGGCTTATTAAAAAAAAAAAAAAAAGAGGAAAAAAGAGAAAAATGGGTACACAGATTTAAGCAATATAGACCTTTTGAGTTCTCATGTTTCATAAAAAAATGTATACTTCATGAAATGGATCTTTCTCTCACAGACTGCACATGTGTACACAACTCAGTCATTAGGGACAAATGTCACACAGGCACGAGCTGGACAAATAAGCCAGGAAAAAATAGGGTGAACTGCCACCAAACCTCTTTCATCAATATTTTCTACACATGATTTCTCTAAATAAACGCAATTGACTGGCCCACAGTCCAAAGGCACTATTTTTGTGTGCCGTGTCTTCTTCCCCCAACTGCTATATTATACAGGTCTCCTAAAATTGGAGCGCTGAAGACGTTTTTGGGGTAAGTGATGCGTCAACAAATGTCAAAGCAATGTGGGCTGCACACAGAACAGCACTGAAAACACAGCGCGTTGGGGAACTATACCCCCAAAAAAGGTTCTTTCATGGCCTTTCATTTTGAAGGGACATCATCTTTGCTGATGGTGAAAGAGATGGTGACCTTCGCTAACTTCCAACTTCGACTTTTGGTCAAAATCTATTTTTTCTGGTCTTGCGATAAAAACAACGATAACGCTAATCTGTATCTAAAATTATGAGCTTTTTGCCCTAATTAAGAGTTTCTGAAAGAGAATTTTAATCAAGCAGACTGCAAGTATCTCTGATGTCACTCTGTGAAGTCAGATTTTGAACCAGATCCTATTACTTTGTACTGTAGCCACGCAAATCACAGGCCACCCTTCCACCACGATGGGCACAGCGTAAAAGAGCAGAGCAAAGACGATCCCCGCTGCTCACTCACTTTGTATTTGGAAAACGGCAGTGACAGATAGAGGGAAAAAGAGATTTACTAGTATGAAGCTGTCCTTGATAAAATACAGTTTATGCAAAAGGCAATGTCAGTTGAATGGAAGCAGCGCAAGGAAAAGAATACCAAAAAAAAGGGGTAATTTTTCTGGCATCAGTCATACAATTATCATTTGCATACGGAGGAGGGAGAATCTCAGCTGGTATGAGCTGTTATAAGCGTATCAATAAAGCCACGCTGATTTATAGCAGCTGAGAGCTTGTCCTGTAGCGTATTCATCCATGTGCGAGGCGATAGATTGATGTGTTAGCATTTTCTCCCTGGAGACTTTGGTTCAAAACCTATTTAAAACACAGTGAAAACAAACGGGCTGGTCTCTAAGCAGATGTCCCTGGAAATCTGTTTACATCATCACAGTGACAGCAGTTTAGTGGGAAGGGTATTCTCTGCGCGGGGCGGGGGGGGACAAGGGCAGGGCAGCGGGTCCCTGGTGGAATTGCATAGCAAAGCTTCCTCGGTAACTCCCGAGCACCCAGCTCGCAGGGCAGATTTGATGTCCACAAATCTGTAGGATTCTGCACAAGGTGAAATTAAAAGATTCGAATAGAAATATTGCTTAGTCTTAGCCTACGATCTGGGAGCGAGACTCTACGGCACTGTGCTCTGCTGCTCCCAGCCTGCACACGTACGTAACCGCACCGACATGGGTAATTGCTGATTTTTGATAAGATCTTTTGCATGCATGAAATTAAGCACATTTGTAACACGCAGGCTTGGGGTCTCAGTTTCAACAGCGTTTCCAGAGGATACAAATGCTCCCTGTGATCAAAGGAGAGGAAACAGTGCGGTGGTTGTAGTTACAGTTACATCATCTCACATACTTTTGGCAGAGTGGTTTTGGGCCCAGTTTGGCAAGAGGAGATAAAGCACACGCAAGCGAAGACGACAGAACCGCAGGTCACTCCTGCACCTCCCGGGGCTGCGCCCCGAGGCCGGCCTGGAAAGCAGTAGCGTTTCTTGCCTGAACCCAGATCCACTGAGTCTCACTGGGATTTCACCAATAATTCAGCAGCAGATCTGCCTATCCATGTAATGTAAGTAATGCTTTTAGGAGCATTATCCATGCATGGTTTTCCCGTACATGGAATTTGGCAGGAGGCCATTCGACCAAATGCTTCACATTGCAAGAAAAATCTGCAGACTGTTTTTTTTTTTTTAAACTGTACTTAATAAAAAAACAACCCTCCTGCAGACTGGGTTCTTTTTTTTTTAAAACTGTACTTATTAAAAAAACAACCCTCCTACTAACGAAGTACGAAAGTTATTAATCATCACCTCAGGATCAACCATGCAAGATCGGATAGTTTAATATGCAGATTTTTAAGGAAATATCTTCTTTCTTGCCCTCCCACTCCGTGCCTTGTCATTTCAGAAGCAGCAGCTCCTATAGTGAAAACTGGGTATTTCATATAATGAAATACTAACATAGAAATAGAGTTACCAAGTCCAAGTCCCATCTATCATAAGTAACTGTATCATTATCCCTTCCAGACACTGATCAAATCCCAGTTTATGAGTACTTTGCTTTTTACTGCTATTATAGAAAATGAAAAGCTCTTCCAGAACCACGCTGCTCTGACGATAACGAGCCTTCCTCTTTTCCAACCAAAATCTTTTCCCGACCAGTTCATACACGTTTGTTCCTGTACTGAGGGTTGTCCTTAACTTGAATTGTTTTTCCCCTCCCTGGTGTTTAGTCCCCTGATGTATTTATAGAAAGATCATATCCTCTTTCAAACTTCTTTTTGCTAGGAATAGTAATGTTAGAAATAGACTGATGAATTTACTATATTAGATACGGACGGACATACATACACGCACACAGAGGCTAGAGCACTCATTTTAAAAGAAATGCAGAAAATACAGATGAGTCAATCTTTAGTTAACAGTGCATTATTTCAAACATGTCAGCAACATATGTAAATTACAATATAAAAGACAGATCAAGTTCAAAACTGATTTTTAGGGTTTTTAGATCTAAAGACTATCCATCTATAGAAATACCAGAAAGACTATCTGAAATTCCATAAAACTCTAGTCTGGGAACAGTACCAAAAGCCCACAATGAATATAATTTCTAAAAAAGAGAGCTGGGAAGACTCAAAGTACATTTGGATAAAAAAGCCTTAGAGAGAGGCTAGTTTGGGAGGTAAATAATCTGCAGAAAAAGAAAAAAAAAATCAAATTGCTATTAATAAAAAAACCTAGAAGGAAGAAAGACTGAACATCCTATCTGTCTGTTTAGAGACAATTTCATTCTTTCACAAAAATATTTTCTAGCTTTGCTGCTCTGGCACATCAATCCTGAGTACTCTAACTTTCGACTTATAATGATATTCCTTCAGATACAGCTTCACCGATGGAGGAATGGGAAGTGCGTCAATACCATCGTAAGTCGTACAGTTGCAAATAACCGTTCTACATATATGTTGAAGAGAGAAAGGAAAAGTCCTGTTTAGCGGAGTGGATAAAAGCGGTTCGAAGAACATACAGGAACTTGGATCTTTGTAGTGCTCTAGGAGTCCCGTGATGTCAGGAGAATGGAAGACACAAGGATCATGGGCATCAAAGCTGAAGTTGTGATTCCACTGCTCTATCCGCGCGTGGAGGGAACGACTGTAGCGCCTGAAGCTCACAGAAAACAAATAGTCTTCTTGGGCAGAATCTCGTAACAAAAACGTTCCCTCTGGCTTTCCTTCTAGCAGGGCCTCAGCTGCATATTTGTCCATGACTCCCCAGTAGCAGGGGTTGTTATTGATCTGGAGGAGGTCTGGGACTAGGCAGTGGACATAATCAATCTGCGTATGGTATTTTGGAGGCGTTTCCATCCGTAGAAGTTCATCATCCGTTTCCCATTTGGGCTTGTTTCTTTTTCTAGAACTTGTGCACAGTGTTATAACTTCATCATCGGAGTCCATATCACTTTCATCTTTACTGGTCCTTACCACCCTACCTGTGACCAACTCAGACCTCGAATCACCCCTAAATGAACCACTGTCAGTAAAGTCGCAGGACTGGGAGGGAGAGTCCGTTCCCCCATTGGCAATCTCATCGTCTCGCAGCTGATCCTCCCTTTCTTCATGCTGGGATAAATCAGCAATTATCCACTCTTCCGCTTTTGGACTTATAGGGGCTGTGTGTCTTTTGATCAAGTGCCACCGAAAAGCTAGCTCCGAGCGCGGAGGGAAAGGACACTTATCTAGCATTAACTCACTGATATGAATTTTTCTTTTTGATGGCAGTCCTGAGGCGTGCCGACTGCTACAATTCTTTATGGGAAAGCACTGACCCACGGCATCTTGCAGCTTCTGTTTGAGAGACCTGCCTAAAAACCTGTGACCACAGGAACGGTCCAGATCCAGCTCTATAGATGAGCAGCTATATTTCCTCTCTTGGCTCCTTAAATTAGTCCCTGATCTTCCCGCAGCACTTGCTGTTTCAGTGTCAGAACAGTGCTCGCTCTTTTTAGACCAGGAGAGCTTCTTTCCACTCCAGACATAACCATCCTTTCTGTCTGCGCTTCTGCTCCGGTTGCTTTTGGGTCTCACATCTGCGTTTTTAATATTACTGTCCTTATTTTCTGCCATTTTGACAGCTTTGCTTCACAAGTTGCCAGAAAGCAAAGTTCTTGTAGGGTTTTTCTACGTAAGGAAGCTTCCTCAAGGCACCTTCCGGAAATATCTAAGGAAAAAGAAAACACAGCTAAAGTTAACAGTTATGCATGAACACAACACAAGAGCAATGCAGGTGTATACAGGACAACAGTGACCATTAAGTGCTAACCATGTAAAAATAATATGATCCAGCTGAATTCTCTAGTACACCCCACAAATACTGGCCTGATCCCAGACAAGGCTCCCTTAATCCGTCCTTGGGAAAAACACCCTCCAGAATAAACCATCTTAGGTGTTTTTCGAGTATCCGTTCTGACTACGCAGCAGAGCAGACAGTTTTAGGTGTTGGCAATCCTGTTGTGCTAGGGTCCATTTTAAAGGGAAGCACTTCATGTGGCAGGTGACACTGCTTTAGCTGTTTATTGAGCAAATTCTGCATCTCTTCCAAATAACCTTTCAAGAAGGAACAAGCCAGAACAGAAACAACTAGGTCAGAGTACAAAGAGCTACTGTACCTAGATGATATGCCTGTTCGCTACTAATCCACAGGGTGGGATGCCAGAGATCTTTTTCTTAACTGACACTTTTGGGTCACTTTCTGGATAAAAAAAAAAAATTAAATTATATCAGTTACAGATTCTGTCAATTTCAGAAAGCTGTTTTCCTCTGCCTTTTCAAACGGAGCTAGAAAATACCGAGCCCCTAAGGGATTGAAATATCTGGGGCTTTACATACTGAAAAGGATTAAAACAAATCCAGTCCCTTACTAAAAGCAATTTTAAAAGGCCGTGAAAGATGGAACTGCTTATTACTCATTAGAGAAGAAAGTTTACATTATTAAAATCAGTGTTGCTCTGAGACCTACAGTTACTGATTTCATTCTCTTTTGTTTCCAAAAGTGTATTGAATTCTCAAATAGATAAGAGGTTTCCTTTTGAATGTTGTGCTTTGAAAAATAAAAAAAAATCCTCCTTTGATTACTCAGTTGAAAGTACAGCAGAATTTTTTCAAGGTACATAGACAGCAATATGTTACATATGCTATACTCTCCTGAGGCATGGCAGAATGTAGAAATACTTCCCATCACGTACCATGATGCTTTTGCACCAAAACGATGTACAGCTCCTCTATTCCACTGGTTTTTTTGGCTGTTAGTTTTTTGTTGCATTTTATTTTTTTAAAAAACTAATTGACATGGTAAATACTAAGCAGGAAAAGAAAAGGGCATCCACTTCCTCTCTCCATTCAATCCATTCTCATCATCAGGATTAGCCAGCATGACACAACCTCTCTGCTGTCCCCCGGGGCTGCGCAGGCTGAGTTCTAGCCTCTGCTTTCAGTAAAAAGAATAAGACTGCCGTGCCAAAAGGCTTACATACAATCTGCAGGCCAAATGTAGCCCAGATGTAACTTTCACCCAGGAATTTTTGACATTGCATTCCTTATTTACAACCCACAAACCTGAGAGCTGTGGGGAAAAGAAAAATGGAGGGAAATGGAGGAAGAGATGCAGAAACGTGGAATGAGGGCAAGATAGGTAAAATATTGCAAACATATGGGGGAAAAAAGGCATTAGAGCAATCTAGATGAACAGTACCTCACTGGTACCAAGTAGAATCAGAGAACAGGGTCCATATTCCAGCAGTTACAAATCAAAGATTTATTCTTCTTCTCTCAGGATTTTGCAAACCACTTTTCAGTGAAAACATTGCAGGATGCAATGCAGATAGGAGAAAGGCAACGTTTCTATGAGACCTGAAAGACCTCTGTTTAGACCAAGATTCAGTGATTGCTTTTGTAACATTTGTATTTTTCATCCAGAAACCGACTAGATTGGAGCACTGAATTTTCTCCACAACTAAAAAAGAGGGGAAAAAAAAGCAATCTTATTTATACTGGTGATAATCTGAAGTAACTCCTGAAGACAAAAAGTTATTCTAGATTCATCCTGTGGTAAAATACATTAATTCTCTATAGATGGGATTTTTACTTGGACCGGAAGATATCACTGAGGTTGCTAAGTCAAGTACGTAAAAATTAGGATATGAAAAAAATAGGATGTGACAGTTTTGAAAACCTTCAGTTATCTCATTCTGCATATCCAGCCCATATAAGGAATACGAATACACAGAATATGGGCTTTTAATTAAAAACTGCAAAACATACAAAACTCAGAAGTGCTGAAAAGGCCCTTTATCTCCCAAATTCAGCCTTGGAACTGAAATAATTTCAGTGTTTTATGTTTATTTCTAGGTTGTTGTTGTATTTAACTGTAAAGCCGCTTTCTATTTTGTACCTTTCTTCTATCGCAAATCACTAGTGGTACCTGAACCCTGAAACTCAAACTGGAGAAACAGCACGTGATGCTGTAAGACACGCACCATTAGCCAGCAACACGGAGAGCTGTTTCCCTGGGGTTTGAAGGCTGCTGGAACCGAAGCGCCAATTCCGCCACGTCAGAGCAGTAATTGTTAATCAGACATAACACTAGACCCATGAAAAGAGCACAGAATAAATCAAGAGAAAGGGATGTCATCCTACTAAAGCCAGGTTTGAACTTGACCTTCCGAAGGAAGAGTAAAGGATGGTTTTCGGTGGTCAG
The DNA here is from genome assembly GCA_008711295.1 of Anarhynchus alexandrinus. Classification (NCBI taxonomy): domain Eukaryota; kingdom Metazoa; phylum Chordata; class Aves; order Charadriiformes; family Charadriidae; genus Anarhynchus; species Anarhynchus alexandrinus. The sequence goes on along the minus strand of VUYV01000618.1, from coordinate 87,507 downwards.
CTTGCGACTCAGGAGACAAAACTTCAGCTTCTAAATGTGTTATAAACGTCTGTGTGCTTGCAGGGAAGCTGCCTTCTGAAACACCCACCGGCCATGGTGTATTTAGGTGCCCAAATCCCACCGTTTGGCATTACAATAAAGGGTCATGCCTTCATACCTTTCCGAATCCATGATTCACAGCCCCACCAATAAAATGGGGACCACAAATAATCTGGGTGTCGGAAAGAAAAAGGCATAAAGGGCAGTGAGGCGTTCAGTGCTGTATTACCACTTAAGGCTATCCACGTAAACCAGCTATTCCTTTCACTGCAAACATCCAAGGGAAATGCCACGTACCATACATCCATTAACGGCTGGAGCGCAACTGAAAGAGCAGGAGAGGAGGGCAAGGATAAAAGAGAGGGAACACAGAGTGTACTTTTCCCTACAGGGCAAGGTTAAATGGAAGAGTCCAGCACTGTGCAGCTTACACGCATCAGTTCTGAGATCCTTTTGGTAGATACAATTAGCCTCCTGCCTACAAAAGCCGCCTTCTACGCGGGGATACCTCGGGCATCTCAGAAACAGACAGATTTGACAAAACCCTCACGCTTGAAAATCTTCCGCCTAAGCAAACAGCAAAGGTAAAGCAACATGCAGGGATAAGCGGAGTTCACTTCGGGCCACGGAATCCGGCTTGTAGTTCAAGGTTATCCAACACTGTCACAGCTTACAGTCCCTGAGGACAAGCAGAGAGCTGGGTGGTTTTTGTTGTTGTTTTTATAATGTGCACAGCTCCCTCCTTCAGAAGCACGTCTCTCGCCAGGCTGCGGAGGGGCGGGCGCAGACGGCTGCACAAGATGCTTTTTCTTTCAAGCGCTGATGCCTCATCACTGAAACTTCCAGCCCAAACTAAAAGCAATATCTAGTAGCTAGTTGGAGGCAATAACAATATTACCTCCCAGCCAGAGGTAGGCTGCAATCAACAACTGTGGTAAGACAGTCACAGCCTCACCATATGTCTAATTAAATCAGCAGCAAATACCCAATAACTCCAATAGGACAATGAAAACCATAAGCGTAGACAGACCTTTTTTTTTTTATTTATTCAATAAATACTGAACTGCTCTAACTAGATATTTATATCCTGAGCTGCTGGACCCTTGCCTCTAGCCCAGTACCTCCACGTCCTCTTCATCAAGCTGCCTCCCTTTCGGTATAACAAAGCAGCAAAATACCGTATGAAATATCAGCAAAGCACTGTCTGAAGCAGACATGGGGGTCTCCAGCCCACCCTCCCGGCCGGAGCCGGACCGCTGCCAGCACAGGCTCAGGGGAGGCACAGCACGGTCTGGCCACCTCCTGAAAAACTCTGAGGATGGAGGTCCCACCACCTCTCCAGTGCTCCCATGCTGCACGACCCTTCCAGGAAACACTCTGAAAGTTTTCTGTCCAAGTACACAAAAGCCAAAGCGTTGCTGTATTATGCCTCTAATTAAACAAGAAAAGGAGACTCACACAAAGACCAATAAATCAATTCTGGAATTGTTACAGAAGTTGATATTCTTCTAGGGCTGATAAAATCCTGAGAGAGAAGAGCAAGCCGTAATAAATTGGAGTACTTTTTCTTTCAACTTACATAAAAGTTATTTAAAAAATTCTCACTGGTCACATGCTGTTTTCATTAATTTCACCCAATTAGATTTTGGCCACAAGACCACATTTTAAAACCTGACCTTCCACTGAAGTTGAGCTGTTACTGACTTATTTTGGAAAAAAGCCCAACCTATTAAGGATAACATTAAGTCTCAATTCCTCTGTCTTAACTCATTTTTCTTCAGTTTTGACTATGTTTATTTTGATTTATGATACCATCCAAAATACCTACACTTGGCTCCAGAGGGCTTTCCAGCAAATTAAAGCAATAATCACATACACATAAAAGAAAGTGGTTGTCTAAGGATACAAATGATAACCTACAATGCTGCCTTCTTGCTTGGAAACACCCTTGATTCGTCCTGGGTCTGTATAGCCCCAAACTGTAGGAGGATGAACCCCCCAACACTGGGGCTATTTTATTCACGCCCAAGAGGTGGAAGTGATTTGGAAGCAGGTGCCAAAAGGTGAGGGCTGCTCATATCTACTGCTTTAATGAAACTCTGCTCGTGTGCTGAAGGAGAGACGCACGCAGCGCTTGGCAGACCGCAGCAGCACTAAATCAGTAAAAGCTTTATGGTCCATGACCAGCACTTCGTGCTCCACCCAGAAACCGAAGAGGAGAGCAGCGCGATTCCCAGCTCCCGCCCTGCCGCTCCGCTCGCAGCCACTTACACCTATTAATCAAGTCAGCAGCAGGTCGAGTTCCCGACCGGATTTAAAGAATAACCTTGCGTTTGATGCCGTGCCACTTCGGATGTGACAAAGCCACTGGGCCTGCAGTCCCTTGGCCAAGTGACCATGGGATCGCCCACCCTCCAAAAAGCCTCCCCTGAGTTTCCCCATGCCGTTCAAAGAGTTATCCCACCAAGCAGCACCTCCAGACAATTAATTTAATTGCTACATAGAACTGAACTTAAAACGGCTTTTAGATGGTAAAATATTTTAGGTGCAGTTCGTATGAGAGTTTCTGCACATTAAAATAATAAAGAAAAATAAATACAGCTGACATGCATTTGTCTCCATCCCGGGCAGCGGCTTGCAGTAAGGCTGCTGTAAGGATCGCTTGGTCTTCCCACTCATCTGATAAGCAGTTCAGCTTGAAACATTTTGCTAGAACACGTTATCCTCACCAGAAATCACGATTTACTGAAATATGTCAGGATACACCCATGGAAAACATGTCTCTACACAGCTTCCACAAGGTTTAATAATGAAATCTGGGCTTTTTTTCTTTTTTAAAAGAAGCGTGCCTGCTTTGTAATCCTGTCACTCATTCATGAAAGTACCAACACTGTGACTGTTACAGAGAGCCCGACCACATTTCCGATATAAATAAATCGCTCTGCTCACCCCAACTGCCAATAACTCCGCTGCAGAGCAAAACTGAAGATAAAAGGGGTTTGCCTGGAAGCAATTTTTTCTTAGAAGCAGGAACAAACTGGGCCAGATCATTAAAGCTACATAAAGGGAAAAGAGAGCACTCTGATTTTTTTTTTTCTCCTTATTTCAGGTATGCCGAGCTATAACATTTTTCGCCCTTCAAGAAATAAACCCCCGATGCTTTCTTCTTCCTATTTTTCAGTGCGTGAAAGCGTAATGATTTTTTTTTTGCGGTGCCATCGCTACCTGCCCAACCGCAACCGCTGTCAACCCCATCGAAAGCACGCGCGTCGGGACGGCCCTAATTACGGGGTAATTCCATAATTACCACAACGATCTCCAACTGGGCTTGACCCCGCAGCCTTCGCCGGGGCCAGAGCACTCCCGGGCCTCCCCGCAACCCTCTGCTGTGAGGGGGATTTTGGATAAGGAGGGAGGGGGCAAAGGCACTGCCCTTCATCTGGGCTCTCCCTGTGCCTCTTGAGGGGCTGCCATTAAATAGATGTACGTGCAGTAAACGCATATGCACTCTATACGTTGAGGTATATACACGGGGCATGCAGCCACACAGAGTTTTTCCACAGGGGGAAGCGAGCGCCCACGGAGGAGGGGAGCCCACCCCGCTGACAGGGGCGCAGACCCCGCCTGACACCGGCCCCCGCCCCGGCCCCCAACTTACGATCGTCCGCAGGGAGCGGCCGACGGCGCTGCCCTTCCCCGGGGAAGCCGCTCCCTCAGCCGGGCAGGGCGGCCTGACCCGCGGCGGTGACGCCGGAGGAGGAGGAAGGCCACCAGCACCTCCGCGGGCAGCCGGAGTGAGGCAGGCGGCGCGGAGCCCGGCTCCCCTCACCCGCCGGAGCGGAGTCGCTGTGAGGCGGCCCCGGCCGCGCCTCCCGCCGCCGCCATCCTGGCTCTCCCGGCCGGCCGGGGCCGGCCCGGCCCCGCCT
>VUYV01000618.1:23828-83525 GCA_008711295.1 Anarhynchus alexandrinus | reverse complement strand
TCCCGGTGCGGCGCGATGGGGAGCGGGGAGGGCCCCTTGCAGGGGCGGGCGGCCTGGCTCGGCCTGCCCCGGGCTGCCTGAGGGACAGGCCCCGCGCCCCCGCCGGACCCCCGTAACCCGTCTCCCCCCCCCGTTTTCTTTCACGGTTCGCCCCCGCGGCCCGGCCCGGCCGAGGCGGGGAGGTGCAGCCGCCGTGTCCCTCATCGGCCGGGCTGTAATCCGCTTAGGCCGGGCTGGCGGCGGAGCCCCGCTGTCCCCAGCCCCGTGGGTGGGTGGGTGAGTGGGTGGGTGTCCCAGCAGCTCTGCCGTCTCAGGCTCCTTCTGAAGCTTTTTGTTTTCAAGTTTATTTTATATCTCTCCCTTTTGTCCTCCGTAAATAAACAGGTGAGAGCGAAGATGCCTTCTGCGCAAAAGCCGATGCGGTACGGCCACACCGAGGGCCACACAGACGTCTGCTTCGATGACACTGGGAGGTAACGGCCTAATTCTTGGAGACCAGAGTGAAGTGTGGCCTGGGGGAGGGATGGTCTTGTTCCTCTCTATGGCTTTCTCAGGAGTTTCTGTGCCGGTCACTGCTGGGTGAGATACACTGTGTCCAGCTCTGGAGCCCTCAGCACAGGAGGGACATGGACCTGTTGGAGCGGGTCCAGAGGAGGCCACAAAGACGATCTGAGGGCTGGAGCCCCTCTGCTGGGAGGACAGGCTGAGAGAGTTGGGGTTGTTCAGCCTGGAGAAGAGAAGGCTCCAGGGAGACCTTAGAGCCCCTTCCTGTACCTAAAGAGGCTACAGGAAAGATGGGGACAAACTTTTCAGCAGTGCTTGTTGAGATAGGGCAAGGGGCAATGGCTTTAAACTAAAGGAGGGTAGATCCAGACTAGATATAAGGAAGAAATTTTTTTACACTGACAGCGGTGAGACCCTGGCCCAGGTTGCCCAGAGAGGTGGGAGATGCCCCATCCCTGGAAACATTCCAGGTCAGGTTGGATGGGGCTCTGAGCAATCTGATCCAGTTGAAGATGTCCCTGCTCATGGCAGGGGGTTGGACTAGATGGCCTTTAAGTGTCCCTTCCCACCCAAACTATTCTATGATTCTGTGATTTATGGCCAGGCTTGGTCTCGCAAATCCTTTGGGTTTTTTTGCCTGTGTTGAGAACTGACTATAAGACATATAGTTTGATGTCCTGAATTTTGAAGTGATTGACATATAACTTCAATGTAAGGCTATATATAGGCATATGTATATATAGTATATATGTATGTATATATATAAAACCTCTAGATGTAGTTTTTATAAGAGTGATTTCACAGCATCTAGCAGAAATCGGTGTAGTGTGGGAGAAAATATGTTCATATATGCACTAAGAAATTAAAAATATAGTTGAAGAAATCCAGTACTGGGCTTGCTATCTTTTCTTGTTATTCTTGCACTAGTTCTTGAATGTATAAATATAAATTAAATATTTGCCATTATGTTTTCATTACCAAATAAATGGTAAACCAGAAAACAAGCTCTCTCAAAATGAACTCAAGGGGTAAGTCTGACTTACCATACTGACTATGGCTTAAGTCCATATTGTCTTATGCCTTTCTTTAGTTCCTTAGCCTTGGTACAAGGAAGACTGTTAAGAATTTGTCTAATAACAATCACTCGTGACCACAAAAAGCCTTGTTTGCCATTACAATGCAAATCTTTAAAAAAAGATGCAGACATCTCTGCTGAAGACCACCGGTCCGCTACTGCTGGACTCTCCAGCATCAATATATTCATTATCAACACAGTGTTGTGTTGCTGTCAAAGTACAGCCTTTACAGGACTAAGAGCAACATCACAGCTTCACCGCTGGCTTTGTAACGCTTTGCTGTTTAATTAGAATTTTTTGGGGGATTGCAAACAACTTTAGAAAAAGAGAATGCAAGGCTTGATTATAGAGTCACGATGTCTTTAATTAAAAATCCCATGCAAACTTCTGTGTATTTGCTCTGTGATTTTAAGTTATTGTTTGCTGCGTTAAAATTGTGAAAGTTAAGTCCAGCAAGCTTGAATTCCATATTAACTGTTTTGTAAGGGTTCTGTAGGCCTGGAACATGTTAAGCTTGTTAAACTTCAGTCAAGTACGCATTAACACTCTTAGTTTTGCCCTCAACTTTGTAATCAGCTGTAAGGTAAGTTTTCAAAGTCATAAGAAGCAATTAAACGCCCAGTTCTTAGAGAAATCGGTGCTAATGAAGTCCTTTGAAAAATTTGCTCTAGGTCCTGGAAAAAATGGATTGACTGGTAATATCTAAGGGTCAGTTCAGATGGGTGCCAGGCCTAGGTAGTTATCGGAGACTCAAGGTACTGTGTTATGCTACCAGATGGGATTTCCCCCCTTCCCACGTTTAATAAGTTACTTAGACATAATAAATGTAGGTATTCACTGTATCACATGGTATGTATTGTGTTTCAATATAAAAAAACCCTAACACTTCAGTAACATTTTCGTGTTGGGATTGAAAGTCACAGTGCCCGTCCTTTCCATTCCTGAATGTTAACAAATCCTGTGTCTTTCCACAGCTGCATTGTAACTTGTGGCAGTGATGGAGATGTTAGGATTTGGGAAAACCTGGATGATGATGATCCAAAGTCCATTAATGTGGGAGAAAAGGCCTATTCCTGCGCTCTAAAGGTATTGTTGTTAACAGAACTCTCTAAGTTGTGTGCTGCTGGTGTTGATACAGATGCTGGAGTTTCAAGCTCAGGGTTACTGCTTGTGTGGGTAACTAAACATATACTGGGATAATGTACAGAAAAAGGCAAGCAAAATACTGTATGTAGTGCCTTTCAGTCTGATGTATGTTAAATATGTAGGTATTTGTCTTCAGATTAATGTATGGAAAAAATAAATTGAATGCTGTTTAATGAGTGGCAGGTATTTAAATCTGAGCATATGAACGTATTCTACCTTAATGTCTAAGTGAAAATATTAAAGCAGTATTGAAAACATAATTTTTTTGAAATACACAGAAATTTAATGGATTAACTGTGCCTTTTTGAATATTTTAGCTAAATTAAATATTTTATATAAATCAAGAATACTTTTGACAATTCATTTTACCCCATGCAGGATTGTAGATGAATTATTCCTTATACTAAACTTCTGTAATATTTTTTTCCTTCTCTTCCTTCACATTCACTTATACTCATTTCTGACTTTGATCTCCTTTCTGAGAAATAAACCCAGCAGATTAAGCTAATTATGCAATGAACTTTTTAGGCTGTTTCAGTGTTTTCTCACAATGTGAGAAAAGTTGCGAAAAGTTTCTCAGCATAAGGAAAAAAGCCAAGGTGGTGTTTTATGTGGGCCTGTTTTAAGGTCCAAGGAATTATAATCTATATTAATCAAAAATTATTTTCACAAAGCCAGAGTCTGGTAATGCTTTGGTAATAATTTTTTGTAATTGGTTGATATTTTGCTCTCAAAATTGTCATTTAGCCCAAAGATGCCTCTGACCCATGGTCCCCAAAGTCAGAAGAGGACAGGATCCGTGCTTGCACAAGTTGTAACAGTTTGGGAGAATGCTGATTGCAGGCAGTTCTGCAGTTGGACTGGCATTTGAAGCACAACCTGCTCTGTTTGTTTTAATGTTAGGGCAGTTTCCTTTACTATATCCTGCAGGAGTCATTATTTGTAAATAACAAGACAAATAAGTTACCTGTATAAATTTGTATAATACAAAATTATTCTTTCTACTATGCATGTTCATGTATTTAGCTTGAGAATTCTCACAATATTTCCTTTATGTCCAATTATTGTTATATTACATTAGTAATAGAAGGTCTAAAATGTTGTCTTTGTGGCAATTATATAAGAGAACTCTAGAAGTCTACATCAGTTCTTTAGATATTGTGTAGTTAACTCTTCAGTGATAAAGGAAAATTTTAAAATTGTTTTTCAACTATTTGTGATTTTGGAGACGAGTATGAAAGAGGAAATAAATAAGAATTAACATATTTCTGTTATATTTTTAAAATAATAATTTGAAATCTTATTCAGAACTACTGTCTTAAGTGAAACCTCTTTCTTATACCACTTTTAACATACCTCATGTATCTATTCCTCAGTACCTATATAATCCATTTTCATCATTGATTTTTAGGGTATTTTGTTGATTTTCATTACATTACTTATCTTTTCACAAACCAAGTGAGGTGACTTGAATGAGTTCTCTTAGCAAATCAGTGGCAGAGCCAGAAATTGCTAAAACTATTAATGAATAGAGGAGGGAAAATCCTGTTTTTAATGTTTGAGCTTAGTAGGAAAAATCCTCTGCTCTTAAGTTTATTGTAAAGTGCTTTTAGTTTTGAGGGGTTTTTTTATTTTTAAACAGTGAGATTAGTAACGCTTTGTGACACTTAACTTCAGGAAATCTTTTTTCAAAAATTATTCTTCATTAATAAAAATGGAACTGATGAGAGATGTCGATGTAATCTAGGTAATAAATTTCATCTCCTCTTTAGTTAGGTTATTTAGTACTGGCTGCTTTGTTTATCTTCAGGATTTTATTACTATAAATTTAGGCAACTTAAAAAAAAAAAAAAAAAAAGCACACACACACCCCCAACCCCAAACAAAAAACCCTCAAGGAAATAAGGCATTTCTTTATTTAGATATTTCAAAAACTTACTGCTATGTACAACTGAGGAATAGTATTGTCACTTGAAGAAGAGATACTACTTTTCCAAGTACAGGATAATTATTCCTTTGTTTTGCACTTCTTTTAATCTGGATTCATTTTTACTAAACGTCTGTCTTCTGTTTTCTGAAAAGAACTAAGCTGTAGTTCATGAACTTCTCATCTTTCCCTGGTGGCATTTAACTGAGACATTCGGTCCGAGGGTGCCCTCTCCTGATACTGCAGTGTATTAATCTAAATAGGATGCAAGATTCTTCCTGCTCTAAGAGCTTTCTTGCCTATGTAAAAGGAGTAAATTTTCCATCCACCAGAAGAAGATCAGACAGTTCTCTTGGAAATTCATAAGTGACTTTGAGTATTCATTATTTTAGTAAAGATGCAGGTTGGGAAGGTCTCGATGCAGTAAATTGCCATATAGTTAGCATAATGAATTTTATGTATTTCAGTATTAAATCTAGCAGTGTGTTTCTACAGGACTGAAAGTAAGAGAATAACTTTTCTAGTTCTTAATAGTTTGATTAAAGTGATAAAGTTACTGTGCTTGTCTGTATTTTTTGGGGAAAAAATAGAAGTTAAAAGAATATTTCCTCTACTACTCTTACTGTCAGGCCTCTTTTGGAAGTAGTAAAGTTAATCTGCCCAAATATTGGGAACATCAGAGCAATTTTTGTGGCTCCATGGGCATGAATGTGTTTTAACTAACAAATTTTATGGTGGATTTTCATTTTAGAATGGAAGGCTGATCACAGCAGTATCAAACAATACTGTTCAGATACATACATTTCCTGAAGGAGATCCAGATGGCATCCTGACTCGTTTCACTATGAATGCAAACCATGTCATCTTTAATAGTGATGGTACCAAAATTGCTGCCGGATCTAGGTAATCTGTGCATGATAAGGAAAAGCATTGCTATCGTTCAAAATCTGGCAACTTCCTCGCATGCTGATTTTTACCAATGAGATCACGAATCCACATACCTCTGAGGGTTTTAAAGTATTGCAAAATGCCTTCCGCAGGGCGGAGGGGAAGAAAGGAATGGAAAGGACTTTAGGAAACAATGCTCTGAGAGATACTTGATCTGCCAAATAGTTTTAAATGGAATTCTGGTGTTGTGAAATAATTCCTTTTCTTTAGGAGACTTGAGTGTTTTCAGCTTTCAGTTCTATGATGCACAAGCATACGTGTTCGCCCATATGGATCTCATTGCAGCATCGAGGATTGTGTTACTGCGTGCTAAAGATAATGTCCTGACTGTTCGGGATCATGGTGCTGCAGATGTATATACACATGCAAAAGTTAGATGGGTTCTGATTTGCGTGAGAGCTTTGAGTCATTCTTTCGCATAAGTATCATTGCCAAGTGATAACAGATGACAGTTGCAAGACTTGCCTGAGGGGAATTAAATGCGTAGTTTAGTTAATTTCTTAGGGCAGTGTGTTTGCTTTTACATAATATACCCCAGTCCTTTAACAGAGATGGCAAAATAGCAAGCAGGCAATATTTCTTTTTTTTTGTCATTTATTTAAGGTTTAGGTGAATCTTAATTGGATTTGGTGAATTCTTTGGGCAGCTGTAGCAAATCCAGGCTGTCTGCTTGCCTCTCTACTGGAATTTGTCCTCCGCAATAGACATGGCAGAGCGTTGCATCTGCTCCCTGGCTCCTCTAAGTGTGAATTGAACTAGAAAGCAATTTGGATGAATATGCTGGACTGTGAACTCTGGCAGCTGCAGAGCAGACACACCAGTTCCACCAAAACTGGGAGACTGGACAACTGGGGGCAGTAACCACTCTAATCTCTAAATCTGACAGGGATCATGAGTTTGGGCCCTTTGCCAGTGCTTGTTTCTGAGGGAACAGCTCTGCTCCAGGATCTGACTTTGATTAGAGAGATTAGGCAGACGGCAAACTCTTTTCTAAAACTTTTACAAAAGCCCTGTACTGCTGCAGCCTGGCCAGGGCTCTCACATTAGTAAAAAAGAGCTCCTAAGGCTGTGGGGCCACCTCTTGATGAGGTCTTCTGTAACACACTGAAGAAGGTGACAGCCATGAAATGAAGGAAAGCAGCTAAGAAGAATTGCTTTTAGGTGTCCATTTTTCTTGAAGCCTGCAAACTTCAGTTTTACAGAAGTTTAACATCCAGCTGGCTGCCAAAGTTCACATGAACTATTTGAAAAATAGTTGTGTTGCTACTTAAATAAATAAAAATTATCCTATTGCCTGTTTGTTTTTTCCTTTGAAGTTGTCTTGTGTTGTTTAAGAGTGCTAATATAATTTTAGTTGTTTCACAATATAGCTTATAGACTTCTTTTTATGACTAGTTAGCCTTAGATAGCTGACAAAACTGAGGTTGTGTTTCTGAATATAGTTAAAGTAATGGTTAACCCTACAGAATTAAGGCCTAAAATTAAATTTCTCTCTGAGGGTGTTGCAATGAAGTATGAGAGGGAGTGGTACTGCATGATTGTCACAGGAGCTCTTTGGCTTAGAAATCAGTGTTGATATTTTGAGTTAAACTGCAGTAACGTCTGTAGTTTTGGAGGAGGGAATAAACTTGTGAAAAAATCTGTCAATGTATCTGATACACTATATGGTCTTAAAAATGCTGTTAAAAACGTCACAAAATAAACTACTTGCTCTATCTTTTTTTAAAAACCACATGACCAGTAATGATAGTGATGAATATCAGTCCCATTCAACAGATAGTTCTTGTTCAGTCAGCTCTCTGGTATCTGAGCAGAGGTTTTCATTAGGTCATATAGAATATTGTATTAAACAGGTATATAATATGGTCTGTGTGTACATAATATCCTCTTCAAAGAGCAACCATATTTTATGAACTTTGACATAAGCAAAAATTATTTTCTCATAAGAAATAGTCTGGCCTTGCTTCTATTGTAGTAAGCCTCAAGATTCTCATTTTCCCTTAGGTCTTACAGTGTTGAGAGCCTTAATTTACCCAAAAGACAGTTAGTGCCCAATTTTTATTGCCAGAAACATACTTTGTCATTGTTAATACCAATGTTAATAATTTTTATGTCTGTGCCGTTGTGATCTACAGTGACTTTATGGTCAAAGTTGTGGAGGTGACTGATAGCAGCAAGCAGAAAACATTCCGAGGACACGATGCTCCTGTTTTAAGCCTGTCTTTTGACCCTAGGGATGTTTACCTGGTAAAAACACTTTCTTGTTTACTTCTACTTTTAATCTTTTTCCTGGGGAAAAAAAAAACCCTAAATATATGCTATTTACAAAAAAGAAAACCCCAGTGACTGGGCACATGAGACTACTTCATTTCAGCTGACCTTACTGATGGTGGAACGTGTGACAACTTGTTGCCTCCCAGGAGAACTCAGTCTTTGCTTTAATACTCAATTACTGTCTGTGTTCTTCTGGAATCTAATGCTGATCTGATTTTAGAGAGGAAAAGATGGCTCACTAAAGAAATTGAATATTAATTTTGAGCCTCTTTTGCAAATAAGTAGCTCACTTGAAGTATGAAGGTTTGTAATTACAGTAGTTTGGAGTCAAGTACAATTATCAAGATGACAATATTAAAAAGTTCTAAGTCTTAAAATGGCTTAAACGGGGAGGCTGTCTTTTTAAAACTGCCTATATGTTATATGTCTGTAGCATTGGTTATAGTGATTTTTACAGTTTTGTAGCATTAACTTCTCTATGTCTTTAANGGGGGGGGCGGGAATAAATCTAACTACATTTTACAGAATACTTTTATCTACTTCTGGGAGAAATTCCAAAGCCCGATTACGAAACGTTGCCTGGGTAGCTGTGGGTTGTTCTTCCTGTCTGTGTAATCCTTGTTTTCTTCCGTTCATCTTTCTTCACTGGCCAACATTGTGTGTTTTGTCCTCAGCACATTCCCAAATAATGCTTCTGTGTAAAGATAGCAATTGACATCACATTCCTTGTTTCAGAATTTCATCTCATTGCTGAATGATTAAGAGTTAAGGAAGGATTGTTATTCTAATAGACAACTATCTAGGTATATTTTGGTTTTATTTATTTTTACCAAGCTTCCTATGAAATAATGAATCATTTTTCAGGATTGTAGACTGACTGGTGAAGGTGGAATAACGCTGTGAGATGCTACGTAGTATCTTCTTTTATAAGTGATCTGGTTGGTTAATCTCTTTAGGAACACAATTACTTGGATCGGAGATTAGGAGGAGATATGGATTTCACATGCCAGGATCACTGAGATGATGCTCCTGATGATAACATTTTTCTTTGATAGGGGACTTTGGACACAACGTTGTGTCAGTCTCCTGCTCTCTGCCTATGGCACGCGTACTTAGTGTTCTAAGGACTCGGGGTTCAGCTCAGTGCATTTCAACCTTTTAGATTTGAATGAGTTTACGGCTATTGACAAGGGCTTGCTATTCCACTTTGTTTGGTTGTTACAAATGTCACAACAAATTCTCAGAAGGAGGATGTAAATCACAGTTTGAAGAACATAATTTACTTGAAATACAGTCTTTGGGCTCAGCTTGGCAATATTTGGCTGAAATAGTTCAGGGCATGTGTGAAATCAGATTTGGTGAGAGAATCGGATTTAATCTCTGCTCTTGGAACACTAAGGAACTTGAAAAGAGGGTTTCAAGTGAACATTTTAATAAGGTATTTCTGCATATGTATGTGGGATTATTTTTGCTAAATGCCATTGACTGGAATAAGAATCCATGTGGAATTATTCCTGTAAGTACAGTTGAATATGGACCCCCGAACTTGTGGATTGCTACTTTTTTAAAACAAAAGCATACTTCTAATGTGAAATCTCATGTTCCAGACTGAAAGCGGGTGCCTTTGGGGGCAATTACACTATCAGTGTCCTAGGATTGTGGCGGTATGATGTATGTATCTGTTGAGTAATTTGAGAATATAGCCGTTCATTCGTTATACTGCTGTGGCGAGATTCAGGCTGATGTGTGTCACCTTGCTGCAGTTGACATATGCATTTTGGACAGATTTCTCTATAACCTGAAAACATGTGAGCTCATTTGTTCTGTACTTTATTAAAACCACTTGTTCTGTGATCTTATTTCTGTTACAAGTAGTTGTATTGTCATTAAAATAGTTACAGGTCTATCTTTTTTTTCATTTTTTTAAGGCAATGTATATCATAGTATTTGGATGAAACAGATTTATTTCAGTTCCAAAAATGGTACACCTTTTTTCCTTTTAGTTTTTTTCAACACTTTTCCTTTAAGAATTTGTACCATACACTAGATTTCAACAGAGCTAGAAAACTCATTTGTTAATATTTTTGTTTTCAGACATGCACGACGAGCTGGCCGCTGCTGCAGAAATGTAACGATGTGATAAATGCTAAATCAATATGCAGGCTTGGCTGGCAGCCTGGCAGTGGGAAGGTAAGTGGCATTGTTTTAGCCACATCTTAATCCTTCTTTTCTCTTTGGGAGTCCAACAGTAGCATTCAATCTGGGCAAGCCCAGATTGCACCTCCTGGGACAGAGGGAAATATTTGGGGTGAAGTTTGCATTTAGGAAAAATAAAAACCTGGAAATGGTTACTTGTTTAAGCTCCAGACTGTGTTTGGCAGTAGTCCAGCTGTCAGCCCAAAACAATGTTAAAGTCATGTTGCGCTGAATAGGAAGGAACATTGTACACGAGGGAAATAATCAAATTGCTCACAACAGAGCATCAAAGGACTTCAGTCTTTCTCTACTTTAAGTAAATTTTGCCCCATCAGTAATCTTGCTCTGTAAGTATTTCCTTAGTAAATTGTTCCCTTTCTTTTCACCTGAAGAACAAAGTTGATTGTGTTGTGACTAAAGGTGGTGCTCATACATACTACAGGTCTTGTGTATGTACTGCTGCAGTAGTACCATGTGTGGATCACTAATCGAAATGGGTTGGGGAGTTAGAATATTGATGTCTCTGTAGCGTGTAACCTGGAACACCTCTACAGCATCTGATAATGCAAAGGGGGGAGGAGGAAGGAGCAGATAAATGTAAACATGTATGAAATGAGACACACCCCACCATACTTGAAGTAAAGGACAGAGAATTGAGCGAAAGTTGGCCATTTGGAAAAATTTTTTTACGGCTTCTGTTCTTGCCTGCGATAATAGCGTGGCAGAACCTATTAATCCTTTATTGACAAAAGAATATTTTCTGGTGTTTTCTCACAGTTCTTAACCTGAATAATCTCATTTCCCCGACTTAGCCTTTGTGTCTGTCTACCCGTGTCCACTCTTATAATTCCTGGTTGCTATGATAGCATTATGTATAACTTTTCTGTGGAAGAGAGGATGTCACCTGTAGTACAAATTGTTTCAATATCCATATTGCGTAAAAACAAATACTTTTAATTTTTAGGCTAATTCTTCATACACACACATATTTGAAATGTAAGCAGTTGTCTTGCTTCTCTAACAAAATAAATTGTTAGAAGTCTTTAAAAAAACCCCAAATTCTAAAAAAATAAACAGGCAGTAACATTTGTGTAGTTTTGTGAAAAATGAAATGAGCTATTAAAATAAGATATATTGAGAAATTGTAACCTGATCAAAAGAGGTTTGGAAAGGGAGGGAAAAGGAGAATTTAAGCTTTGTGCTCAGAGCATTGAGAACTATTTATATGTGTGTGTTAGCAGTTTCATCAATAAGAACTTCTAACCTTACAGTGCTGCTGTCATTATCTTCAGTTTTCTGCCAGAAAGAAATGAAGGTTAGAATAAAAACAGGCATGCTTTGTTATGTTGCATGTGGAAAGCATTAAAGAACCTTGTAATTCAAGTTACTTCAGCTTTCTTTACTTTCGTGGTTGGCATTGCTGGGATGCTAGAGAACCGTTACGTACTGAGGCGCCCACAACTCTCATACTCCTGAATGAAGGCGCTATGCAATTTGAATGTTCTGTTTGACAGATAACTTGTGCTAAATTGTCTGAGTCTTGTCTCCTCTGAACAGTTGCTGGCAATTCCTGTAGATAAAGTTGTTAAACTATACAGAAGAGAAACCTGGGATAGTCAATTTGATCTATCGGATACGTTCATCACACAGGTAGGTACATAAACCAGGTGCTTGCTAAATCTTTCATAGGTTAAATGTTATTCTGCTAGAAATAATCTTCTGGACAGTATCTCCCTCCATCCCCATCCAGAGCTGGGGAAGGATTTTTTACTAGGGCATGTAGTGATAGGACGAGGGGGAATGGCTTCAAACTGGAAGAGGGCAGGTTTAGATTGAACATTAGGAAGAAGTTTTTCACTGTGAGGGTGGTGAGGCACTGTCCCAGGTTGCCCAGAGAGGTTGTTGAGGCCCCATCCCTGGAGGTGTTCAAGGCCAGGCTGGACGTGGCCTTGGGCAGCCTGGTCTGGTGGGAGGTGTCCCTGCCTATGGCAGGGGGGTTGGAACTCGATGATCTTCAAGGTCCTTTCCAACCTAAACCATTCTATGATTCTATGATCCTATGATCCCCCGGTAACAATTGTTCGCATTTTCTGATCCTGTTACTTTATGTTGGAAAACAAGGCAAGAGATAACTAGATGAGTGTCAAACATGTCTTTATGTGACCCTGGTTCCCCTCTTTCATTTATAGTAACCCACTAGATCTATAAGGTCTACCCCTGAGTCACCAACTGCAGCTGAAGAACATCTGTTTTCACAAATTGCTCTAAATACATAGGGCATTAGGGAAAATGTCAAGAGTATTATTTCTGTACAGAACAGTTATCAGTTGTTCACTTTATATTTTATTAAGCTGAAATTTAGCTACATAGTAGCCCTAACTGTGCCATCTTCTTACTTTTGACCTCACGATGTGCTTGGAAACCTTTGGGTTAAAGAGGACCACTTTCCTAGTGTTATTAAGACACAAAACACACAGTCTTGGATTTTAATTTATGGAACTGCATTAAGTTCAAAATAAATAAAGCTGTGTTTAGTGCTGAGTTTGCAAAATATACTATGCTTCTGTCTACATGTCTAGAATCAGGTTTTGTTCGACCTCATGGTAGCGTTTGATGACAGAAGATGGACATTCTCAGGGGAAAAAAGTGTGCTATCTTTAAAGAATGGTTCTTGCAGGGAACTATCTAAAGCCAGCTCTAGTACAGAAGGCTGGATGTGATTTGCTAAAGATCATTATTATTATTATTATTATTTTTTCCAGAATATCTGTCTGTTTTAAGCTTCAGAATACGAATGCTGTGTGTGCATTGGTAATTTTCTTTTTCCTCTTTTTTATTTTTCCCTTAGCCCTTGAATGTTGTGGCCTGGTCTCCTTGTGGGCAGTATCTGGCAGCTGGAGGTGTCGATGGGAGTATAGTGGTGTGGAATGTGGACACCCAGGAGTGCATAGAGAGGTATCCGGTGTTGTTCCATAAATCCCTGAGTACATAGTTTTTCTTGAAATAGAATTTTGTTATCTTTTCTGTAAAACTTATTTGTGCAAATGTAGAACGCTGCCTCTTGAAAAGTCTTAAGATTTACAGGGCAAATCTGTAAGTTTTCTGTGACTGTTCCTTTGAAAGCAAGCACCCCAGGAGGCAGCGTATGAACGCTCAGATTGAAGAATCCCATTTACCTGGCCTTAGGGATGGTCTCCCAGCTGGTGGGACTGGGAGCCACACGCAGAGAGAAGGAGCCAAAGCCCTCAGGTCAAAAGAGCTGTGTCAGAGCTGGGTGATGCTGGGAGGCAGGGCCACCGCTCAGTCTAGGCTTGAACAAAGGGAGCAAGAGGAGGGCTCTTCCCTTGTGCAACCCCAGGGAGATGCACTATTACTGCAGTTCATATGCTGAAGGGAATTCAAAGGCTGCCGTATTTCTGTGTTCTACAAGGAAGCAGCTTCCACAAAAGTGGAACTGTTGGTGGTAGGTAGAAACGTGGCATCGTTTTGCCTTCCCCCACCATATCTGTGCGCAGAAGCGTGTTCTGATTCATGTGATACACTGTTTTCCTTTCTGCATAGCTAGAAGGATCTCAAACATTTCATTCTTAGAAGTGGAATACGGAGGGAACACGAACGTGGATTTTGTGCAAATTCCATAGTCTAGTTTTCTGTGTGCGAATATCTTTTATGACTTTTTAATCTAATAGTTGATTAAAGGATAGGTTTGATGGAAACAAATCTTCCTTGCATCCCAAACCCCAAGATCATTGGCAGTAAGATGTATTTTCTAAAGAGAGAGGGAAATACAGATAGATCAGCCAGCCATCACCACCTGTAGGCAAAAAAGGACAAACTGACAAATTGCATTTTATCTTGGTTAGTTAAAACATCTCTCTCTCAAAAAAAAAAAAAAAAAAAAAAGAAAAGAAAAAAAAAAGGTATGATTAAGTGAGGTAGAGAAGAAGAGAAGGGATGATTTATCTGTCTGAATATTTTGGGTAAGAAACATGATTGTTACTGTAACGCCTATGTTAAGAATTAAAGATAGATTATGTAAATAATTAATGGGAGGATTTTTTGTGAGAATAAAGGGTGGAAAAGATAGAGTATTAACTCATCAGTTTGGTACAAGAGAAACAACTGAACGTTCTTTTTATAACTGGATGGTTCTGGAATGTATGACTGCTGGGGAATTACTTTGTCTTTTCTACATGTATCAGGAAGCTGTTCTTTTAAGAATATGATTCTGTTTGATTTTTAAAGCTTAAATGATTTCCTCCATAGAAAAGGAAGATCTGCTGTATTTTTTTAGTAGTAGCTGTTTATGCTAAAGGTGACCTATTAATTATTTTATTATGTGTAATGTCAGTGTAACATCACTTTCTAATACTAGTAAATAATGCCACTTTTTACCGTAACTCTTGGGGAGGTTTCTGCTCTGAGAAGCTTACTAAAAATCAATTGTTTTTATATTCTTTTTAGGATGAAGCATGAGAAAAATTACTCAATTTGTGGACTGGCATGGCACCCCAAATATAGGCAAATCGCTTATACAGATACTGAAGGAAATCTGGGGTTGTTGGAAAATGTCGGTGATGGAAAGAAATCAAATGACAAGGTGATCAGTACCAGTCATTTGTTAAATTAACGTGATTATTTAGGTCACCAAATTATATTGAACATTCTGTATTGTGTCTTGAAAGTTCCCTCGTGTTGTTAATTCATTCTTTGAATTCCATGTCCAAAAGAAGTTTTATGATAATTGTTAATCTGGTTTCAGGTTGCCAGTACAGTGACAAAAGATTACAATGATCTCTTTGATGGAGAAGACGATGACTATTTAAATGGAGATATGATTGAACCACAGTCTTCCCCAAAGGCAGGAGCTAATGAAGATGATGGTGATGATGATGATGACCTTATACCAACTTCAGTCCATCTGAGACGGGCAGTAATTGATGATGATGATAACTCACTAGGTACAGAATTAACTGATTTTCCAGAGCTCTTCAGTGCTGTTACTGGGACGATCTCTTAGCATCCTCTATTTGGATATATTCTGACTTATTTTTGCAGAGAAATCTTGACTGGTTTAAATCTTTTACCTATATTCTGTCATAATAATATATGTAAGATGTATTTTTTTTTAACCTTCTAGATATTGGGATGATAAAAGCTAATTCCAATCTTCTTGAAAAGGACAATGACGACAATGATCAGACTGATGGCTTTCCAGCTTTACCACCGTCATCTACACAACAGCCTTTCTATGATGGGCCAATGCCAACCCCCAAGCAAAAGCCGTTCCAGTCTGGCTCCACTCCTGCACATCTCATGCATCGTTTCATGGTAAATCTCACTGCTGTGTGGTTATGTAGATCTAGTTGCTTTATTAATGTTGTCCAGTTCTTGCTGTGTTTTAATCTAATCTTTTCCAAGATTTGTAATGTATTTTTTTTTAATTATTCACGGTGTGAAGCTAAATGGTAGACAGTAGCTTTGTGTTAATGCAAAGACTGGATAATGTTAGGCTTTATATTTCGGTTGCTTTTGATGTAGAAATAAACGCTTGGCTTTAAGACAAGAGAAAGCTATACAGTTTGTACGTGTGCTATCGAATTCTAGCAAGTCTTTTTTTTTTTAATTCTTTTTTAGCCAGAAGTTGTGGATATTTTTGTGCTGTTAAGACTTGTACATTAATCACACACTATTTCTTTCTAACTGCAAGTTCTTCACGTTTGATTTTATAAGGTGAAAGATGGCAAAGCAATGAAGATGAAACTAGTTTCTGCCTAATTCAGATATTTTAGAAACTACAAGTCCTGACTACACAAGTCTTCAGTCTTCCTCCAGCCTTCCCACCTACTGTCATTTCAGATGAGAAAGTTATAGCAAGCTGGGTTAGGGCAGTCAACATGTGTGATTTTTTCGGGTGATTTCTTTTAATAGGTATGGAATTCAGTTGGTATCATTCGCTGTTACAATGATGAGCAAGACAATGCTATAGATATAGAATTTCATGATACCTCCATACATCATGCAACACACCTGCCAAACTCTCTGAATCACACGATGGCTGACCTCTCTACTGAAGCTGTTTTACTAGCCTGTGAGAGTACAGAGGAACTTGCAAGGTAAGTCATAGCCTTGCCCTGCAAAATCCGTAGTGAGGGATTATCTAGCAAGTCTTTCAAATATTTCAGCTTTTGATTTCAGCTTCTATCACTGTGTGAGATTTTTGGCTTTTGATAGTGCTTTTTATTTATGGGACTGCTTTTGAGGAGGTTTTTCACACCTACCCACTTGAAGACTTCAAGAATATTGAAAGATGTATTTTGTTTCTTGAGTTTGTTTTTTTTTTTAATCCCTTTTTCAAATATATATATTCGTGAAACTTCATGCATTGCTAGCTCAAAGGAAATTGTAAACATGAACAATAGTTTTTCAGTCTGCTCAGATCAAAGATAAATCATAAGGGCTATGCTATTTCTTTTCACACTGTTGCTAAGGAGACATGTTTGGAGATACCCAAAGAATTATAAGTGTGAAGAACACAAGTTTATGAAAACCATAAAAAGATTTAAGCAGCTTGGCCGGCTGACTCTGTTCTTGCATTTAAGAACAATAGCAACAATATTTTATTGCCAGTTTCTGTGGAAATATATTAAAGAAAGAACTTTTATTTTCACACATACAGCATTCTGATAAGCTGAAAAGCATCCTTTACCCTTAAAATGGTTATTTGTATGTATTGGTTGGCTATATCTGAAAATTTCAATTTTTTTTTTTATCATTTGAAGTGGGTAATCTATCAAAAGCTGCGGTGTCTGTGAATCGGTCGTGGGCAGTTTTCAATTATTAACATGGCAGAACTGAAGTTCCTAATTTTTTTCCCTTTGAAAGATAGCATAATATGACTGACTTGTAATGAGTGCTGATATTCAGGGGTACTGAGCACCTTCAGTTCTTATTAATGTTAATTAAGCAGGACACTTACCTGTTTCCATCTAAAAAATCTCCCTGAAAGACCTCTAAACTGTCTCTGCGGCAGGCTTTAGAGGCTCTAAATCTGCAGTGCTGGAGGTCGAGCTGACTCTTCAGTTCTTGAATAATCAGAGTAACACCTTTGCAAATGACCACTTGTAATATGTAGTTCCTTTCTATGACCATCACAGATTCCAGATCTCTGATAAAAACGTAATATATTGGTGTTTTTTCAGATACTGTATTTTTCTTCATGTTGAGGTGTTTGACCATTGTTCTTTGTCTCTGCTTTAGCAAGCTCCACTGCATTCATTTTAGCTCATGGGATGCAAACAAGGAGTGGACGGTAGACATGCCAAAGGATGAAGACATTGAGGCTCTCTGTCTAGGTCAAGGCTGGGCTGCTTGTGCCACTAGCGCCTTGCTAGTTCGTGTGTTTACAGTTGGAGGAGTTCAAAAAGAGATCTTCAGTCTCCCAGGTCCAGTGGTGTCTATGGCAGGACATGGAGAGCAGTTGATGGTTATCTATCACAGAGGTAGTTTTCTCCCTTTTTGTCTTTTTTGAACTGGGGTTATGTTTTCAATCCTCATCTATTATTGGCTTCAAACACCGGTTAATTTGTATGTAATCACCAGAAGTGTTTTCTTCTTCTCGATGATATTTTTACTGTCACAACCCACAGATCTTTGACTTCTGACAGCAAAGCCTACATTTTACATTGGGATGCCTAGATTAAGCTGTGGGGAAGGGGAGAATTTTATAACAGTGATATTCATAGATTAAACTTGGGTTTCAGATATGCCAGAATGAATTGCTATTGGAAAGTAAGGAAGTAGTTGTTATGCGTGCTTCGTATGTCCAAAATGACAAATAGTTGTTTGTCTGACAGTGGTATTCATGGATTACCCTGCATTAGAATTAGTTTTTGATTCAAAACTTAAATTTGGCCAAGAGGCAAGACAATTCTTTCCTTTCTTAACATAGTCATTGAACAACTTCTTCCTAGGTACTGGGTTTGATGGGGACCAGTGCCTCGGAGTACAGCTGATGGAGCTAGGAAAAAAGAAAAAACAAATTTTGCATGGAGACCCTCTTTCTCTTACTAAGAAATCCTATTTGATATGGGTTGGATTCTCCGCAGAAGGTATGTATACCTGCATGAGTGACACTGAGAAATCTTGACAATATTGGGGGAATTTTGGAGGGGGGGTTGGCTAATTAATGCCCTTTTAGTAATGGTGATCTTGGGACTCAGACATTTTCGATCTGCTCAATGCTAAACAAAACTCTATTTTTATAGTCTTTCAATATATTAATCAGAAATCTTTAATATGTTTCCAGTGTGAACAGAATACACTGGAATGTTATCATAACTTATTTTCCCGATTGGTTGCCCTGGTCAGCAAGAAGAAATAAACTGCATTAGTACACCATAATAGGCACGTTCAAGTATTTCCGCAAAGACCCCTCAAAAAAGTTGGTAGCTTGAGAGGAGTTTTTATGATAACCAGAAAAAGTAATTGTAAAATAGCTAATTTTCTTTGGGAATCTGCCCGAGTAGTATGAATTTGATTTCTTCGTAAAATGTTTTAAATTTGAACTTGTCCGTTAACTAGCAGTAGTGTTGACTGTCACAAGGTGGCGCATCTTTCTAAGGAAACTCTTTTTTTCCCAGCCAGGTTGTACTGCTTGGGTGAGAGGATGTCAGATTTGAGATACGCAAACCGTTGTTTCCCAGCAGTATCCACCAGCTCAGACTTACTTGCGTTGTAATTAGTTGCCTGTCAGAATAATTGTTTTAATTTGTAACAAACAGGTACCCCGTGTTACGTGGATTCTGAGGGAATTGTGCGGATGTTGAACCGAGGACTTGGGAATACTTGGATTCCAGTGTGTAACACGAGAGAGCATTGCAAAGGAAAATCTGATCATTATTGGGTAGTTGGCATCCATGAAAATCCCCAGCAGCTCAGGTCAGATATTTCACAAGGAAACGCTCTGTTTGTCTTGATTTTAATTTATAGAGCACTTCTTACTGTGAGAGACTGGAAACAACTTTTACTAAAACAGGTGGCTAGTAAATGTAGGCAGTAAATGATGTAGTTCATAAATTGAATTCTGCATGGGTTTTTCATTACTAAATTGGTTTTGAATAAACTTATTGGAGTTTTATAATGTGTAACTGACTATGGCTTTTTGCCTTGGCTAGCAGGCGTGTGCACTTTGATATGGAATCACGTCTCTGATGCAGACACATTCATAAGACTGCTTTTTGCTAGAGAAACCTACTAAAAAGTTATGGTTGCTGTTAGGAATCTGCTTCTGCTGTTGATCGGTTTGGGGGGGTTGGGTTTGGTTTTGTTGGTGGGGTTTTTTTGTTTGTTTGGTTGGTTGGTCTCTGTGTTTGGTGGTGGTTTTTTTTTTTTCCCTCGTTTTCCCCTTTTGTCCCTTAAAGAAGAATTGAACCCTGTAACTAATCTACATCATTAGGCAAAGATGAATCAGAATTGTCTGTTATTATATGAATATTTAAATTGTGGCCATGAAGAACATTTTTGTATGTAAAATTGCTCAAATATTTAGCTGAGTTAGACATTACTTTATAAAATGTGATGATTGTGATGTCTAAATAACTCTGTTTCTCTTTATTGTAACAAGACTCCTAGACCTTTAGTTGCTAAGCTTTGTTTGTAGTCCTCTTTATTCAGTGATCTGTGTCCTTTTCCTACCGGGGCAAAATCCATCAGCTCATGTATTTTATTGAAATTTAGGCTCTTTTACTTTGCTAGTCATGCACAATTGTAGAGGTTGGTTGGAGACTGCATTTTATTTCAATTCACGTGATGTTCTTTGTAATCCTCTGGTTTTTGTAATAAGGAGGATAATTTGCTATCACTGGTAAATGTCAATTCACTGTCTGTTTCTTCCTCCAAATCATTACTTAATGTTAGCCTCCAGAAAATTCACCAAAAACGTGCAGGACGCATCACATTGATGAAATGGTCAACTGTGAGTCTGTCATCATGAGGTTTTTTCCTTTACTCCAAGAAAAAGAGTGCTGCTGTCTGAGTTGCAAAGAACATTTTATTTGAAGCCACTAGCATATTAAAGATAAGAAAGGGGGAGGGTTGTTGTAGAAACACCATATGCCTTAATTAACACAGATACCCAGAACACTAATGCTTCCTGTTCTTTTTTTTTTCTTGTGTCTGAAACAGCAGCTTATAAAACCAGATGCTTTTGTTAATGCTTCATTGGTGCTGCTGGAAATACAGCTCTTCCCCAGTCAATGTTTTGCTTAAGTGATTATTACCAGAAAGTACTAGTTTAAATGTAATGAAACAGTAAACCTACGCTCTTAGTGTATGCTTATCTGTTTCATCCCTCTTTTCTTTTTTTCCCCCCACTTTTTTTTTCTTGTGCATGTCTGACCACAGCGCTCTGCTCATGAAGTCCAAAACACCTCATCAAAATGAATGTAGACGTGTCTGCTCTTTTCCAGTGGCTTTCAGTTGTTCAGTAGTTTCTGATTTTAATAAATTGCATTTGCATTTTGTAGTAGCTGTTAAATCGTGTGTTGTGTGAGGGATCGATCTACGTCTGTTATGTGCCACATTTGGAGTTTCTGGTGTGAACAAGAGCAGCATGTGCTTTGCTGGTTTTAAAATCTTTTATTGGTTGCAATGTAAAAATAACCCTTTATAATGCAATCTTACATATTGCTATATTTAAGTCAGTAATTTCATTACTACTTTTTAAAGAACAAATCCTCTTAAAGTATCTTGCTTCTTAGGAGACATGATTTAGATGTAGAACAACTGGTGATGAGGATTGTACGTGTTTTTTGTTTCCCTTGCCCAGGTGTATTCCTTGTAAAGGAGCCCGATTCCCTCCTACGCTACCACGGCCTGCTGTGGCAATATTATCCTTTAAACTTCCTTACTGTCAAGTTGCAACAGAAAAGGGACAGATGGAGGTATGGAATGGTGTTGAGTCCACAGCTGATAGTCTCAGATGTCCCCATAGTAGGGATTATACAAGATTCCTATTAATCATCTCTACTATGAAAGAGGGTAGTACAAACTCTGAGTAAGGCATGTGGCTAAGGAGGTTATTTGGGTTCAGTGTTTTGTGTAGCTTTTCGGGTTTGGTTTGGTTCACAACTCTTTCTAGAAGAATACAAAATAAAGCTGGTAGAGCTGATGCAAGGTTATATTTACACATAATCTCTTTCTGACCAATGAAGGCTTTCTATCCCTCTTTTTTCATTTTTTAGTGGGTAGTGATTAGTGTTCTAGGAAGCACCATACTTTGGGATCCAAATCAAGACCCTCTTGAAGGTGCCTGTTTTTTAATATTTTAAGCATAACAAATTTGCTGGAAGGTTTTTTTTTTTTTTGAAAGATGTACTAAGTGCTCAAATTCATATAATCATTGTGAAAACGTAGGCCTTCAGGTTTGACTTATTCTCTTAAGGTAGAGGCTGGTTGAAGTAAGATATACGTGTGGAGAACTTCTAGAAGAATATCTGTATTTATTATTCAATATAATAATATCTGTATTTATTATTCAATTTTTTATAGGTTTAAATTTTCAATCTTGTGGTGTTCAGCTGTAGTGCACAAAAGAGAAACGAACATAAAATTCTAACTTCAAGCTTAGAGACAGTTTAATACTATTTGAAATGTATTCTCTTTGATAGTAGTGTAGATAAAAAGTTTCAATAATAAACAAACAGAATATTCCAGTACATCTGATGAAAACATACTGGTTATGAATAAGTTTATAATTATTTTGTAACAGAGCTACCCTGGTCTAATAGCCATATGAGTATTTCCCTGAACAACAAGAGTTATATTTTTGGTTTACCTGCCTCACAGATGATGATTACTCCTACAGTTACTGAGTTATGCTGGAATGCTTCCAATCTGCTGTGGGTCAGAAGTTATACGATAAAATAATCAACTTGTTCTAGAATTGTCTGTCCTGGTAGCATGCTGGTGAACATGTAGGTCTCATCCTGCTGAAAGCCTGTAATATAAATGGAATTTAACATACAGGGCGACACTGTTTGGATCAGTTTTTATATGGATGGTTGTTAGTGTGCTCTGTTTTTTCCCTCAGTAGGCATTGGCTTTTAAAGAGAATTGTCTACCCCTCACCCTTATAAGATGAAAGAAACATTTAAGAATAAGTTAATAAAATATGTTGTAAGTTGTTAGGCATTAAGCTGTGGGCTGTTTTTTCCCCCTCTGACCTCCACCACGCATCTTTCTCCCTTTTTCAGGAACAGTACTGGCGTTCTGTTGTATTTCACAACCACGTGGATTACTTGTCAAAAAATGGCTATGAGATTGATGAAAATGCTAAAAGTCAGTCAGTGAAAGAACAGCAAGAACTTTTAATGAAGCTGTTTGCCGTAAGTACAAATAAATAAAAAACAGAAAGAATCCCTGAGACTTTATTTGGAGTTGATGGCATTTGATGTAAATTTTGATGTGATTCCCCTTATTAGAAGTCTGGCTAGTGATTGGCAATCCCGCTAGTTCGCAGACTACAGTAAGAGGTGGACTGCAGTTAGCACTGTTATTGCTTATCAGTATGAAGGGTGGGAAGAAGAAATAATAAAAAAAAAAAGAGCTTTTTCTTTGCTACACAGCTCGTGATTGTTGGTGGTTTGTCTTTATTCATTCACTCCCCCAAGACCACTATATTCTGGTCCTGGAGTCTTGAGAAAGCTCTGTAACTGAAGTGTGTAACTCTCAAGGCTTCTTTTCTTTCAGCTTTCTTGTAAACTGGAGCGTGAATTTCGTTGTGTGGAACTTGCTGACCTCATGACACAAAACGTTGTGAATTTAGCTATCAAGTATGCTTCTCGCTCTCGAAGACTAAATTTAGCTCAGCGACTTAGTGAAATGGCTGTAGAAAAAGCCAGTGAGTTGGCAACAGCACCGGAAGATGAAGAGGAGGAAGAGGATTTCCGAAAGCACTTGAATGCTGGGTAACACAAATTTCTGTGATTAAAAACCTGGGAACATTTTTACTGATCTGTTAACATTTTTGGTCCAGTTGATGCACTTTTCTAGACCATAGTTTGCAGTGTATTTGTTATGAAGTAAGTTTGTGTTGCTCTACTTTATAAATTGTGCATAAAAAAAAATGGTACATCCTTGTTGATGTCTTGTGAGGACTCATTAGTACCAGGAGACTAACACAAAGGGAAGTATCTACGCTCCTTGCTTACTGTATGNCTTGTGAGGACTCATTAGTACCAGGAGACTTGCTTACTGTATATCTGTGTTCAACAGCTTCAGAGGCAAAGCAGACTCAATACCAAGTTGCTCTGATGAGAATTGGTTTGGGGTGGTTTCTTCCCCGCCCCCCTTTCCCCTCGCTTGTGCTGCTTTGGTTATTTGACTCCAACTTTTTTTTTTTTCTCCCTTTGTCTCAGTCTCTCTATCTCACTTCATTCCACATCTCTCTTAAAAGGATTTTATCTTCCTCCAGCCCTCCCCTCTTTCAGTATCCCATCCCAGTGCATCCTATTTAGTCTTATTCCCTCCTAATTAATCCTAGCTCTTCAAAACTATGGGAATACTACAGGTTTGCTATGCATTTTTTTCCCCTTACTGTATCTGTGCTACCTACCTTTCCTCTCCCACCTGTGTCTGCTTTGTAAAGCATGATGAGGTGAAAGATGTGTGTGTTTTTTAAAAAATACAGACCATGCAGAAGAGCTGTGTTCTTGCTTGGCCTCTGGATGGTACAGCTGTAAGGAAAATAGTTGCTAACTACCAGTCTGATAGTGCAGAAAAAATGTCATAAAGTTTTGTCAGAAGCAATGTCTTCCTATAGCAATTTTATGTATGAAGTTTGGAACTTATTTAAGTAAGGGGAAGTGGTAAGTCCCTGAACTTATCTGCAGCCTTTCCCTTACTTGTCTTTGTGAAACTGCACATTGAAAATTCCTTCCCAAATTCTCTACCGTGTTCTTCTGGATCACCCATGGAAGCCGTAATCCCATGTCTGTGACTTCAGCCACTCTGAGGGTTAAAATTCATCACAAACATTACATTGTTCATAGTGCCAGATTGAATTAATACTGACATTCTGGTTGAAAGAAATTAACCTTTTGCTTATGTATACACAGATTTTAGTAATCAGCAAAGATTAGGAGGGAAATGCAAGAAATGTACATACTACTATACTGGGAATTTAGAGAATAATGCGATTAAACATTAAAACTTGCTTCTTAAGCTTCAGGCTGAAAATATGCATTCGTGTTACCACCTGTGTATTTATTCATGTATGCAGAATAGTAATTTATGATATTAGAGGTATGTGCGTTTAAATAGAGATTACAGAAGGTGCTTTATGGTTGCATTTGTATTTGTGGCAAAGTGCTCTGGCAGCAATAGTGATGCACTTTAAAGGTGGCAAAAGCTTGTTGTTTCTGTTCGGGTGCTCGCTCTTGTGTGCGGAGCTGTTTGAAGGCCGGTGCATGTACTTTTAGCTGAGTGTGAATCTCAGGCAGTTTCACAGCCTTGTGTGGTCTTTCTTAAAACTACATGAGCACCACTTCAGGCAACTGCGCTTGGTGTTTCAGGGTGAACTGAAGTGGTTAATGAATCTTTATTTTATTTTTAGTAATCATCACAGTTTAATCAGAGGTGTAATGCAAATAAATGCCAAGTGTTATTGTTCTTATTTCCTTAATTAGATAAGTAAGTTAGCCTTCCTTTGTTCCAGTTTTCCTTCTGAATGTGGTGAGCCCTTCCTTTCTGATGAATTCCTTCCATTTAGTTACAGCAACTCTGCCACGGAGTGGAGTCGGCTGCCAGTCAGAAATGTTCAGCAGGACCAAGAAATGGAAGATGCTGAGGAAACTGATGCCTGTGAGGAAGTAGAAGAAACACCAGAAGTGCATAAACCGAGTAAGAAAAATAGATTCTCTGAATAGGCTGGAAGTTATCTAGATGCGTCCTTAATAAGGAATTCTGGAAAATTCCTAGATAATTTGTAGTTTGGATAACTCAGCAGTCTATAGGACTATAAGAACAGCGGGGTTTTCTGTCTATTGTTTTCTTTTGTTCTTTTGACATAAAATTTAAGAAAAACAGGCACACCACCTGTCAAGGGGTGCCACAAGTGAGGTACAGAAGGTTTGACTTGGAAGCCATTTGTGTAAATAGAAAATAATCCCATTTGTTTCACTGAGTTTTGAAACTCTGCAACTGTAGGAGGGACTAGGTTTTCTGCTACCTAGTTAGAACAGGTCTGGTAGTTTCTGATCTGTCTTATTTGGGTGTTGACACGTGAAAAACTACGCAGCAGGAATAACAGGGTGACTTGCAGCAACTCCTGCCTCTGAGCTTCCTGTTACCTGGAATTCCCTGTGGGAGATGAGTGGTGGTGCCTACCTGAGTGAGCGGGTGCGAATTCCAGGCTGTGCCTGCAGTCGTTTCAGAGAACCAGGTCTAGTGCATGTCGTCTGCTCTGTGGCAGTTTGCTTATGCACTGTACTTAGTCCCGTAACTTATGGGCCCTTGGGGTGTTTTTCTGTTGTCTGATACTATTTCTAATGGACTGGATCACCCTGTGAAACAGTTACTTTGGTTTCAGCTCAGATCTTGCAGGAGGTGAACTGATAGACAAGTAGTTTGGGCACATTTTAAGGAATAAGTTTAAGGTTTAGGGAATAAGTATACAAATCTTAAAGTTAAATCTGGGTAAAAATAAGAGGTGGTTTTGTAAAATGGTATGTACAGTTTGAAAATTAGAATAATGATTTAAAATATAGATTGCTTTACTATAAATCGCTTGTCTTTTTTGTTTGTTTTGGTTTTTTTTTTTAACAAGTTATGCTATTATGTTTTGTTGCACTTAAATGTGTACCTCTTTCTCTGTTCTGAAGGGCCAAATCCTTTCTCCAAAGGTGTCGCTTCAGCAGAGGTGACTACTCCGAAGTCTGGTGAGTGAACCTCCATTTATTCCAGGATGAGAACTTTGTCATGATTCACAACACCTGCTCCTGGTTTTATCCTCTGTTCTCCCATTACTACTTAAATGTACTGTGTAACAGTGCTGTCAAGTGGTAACTTGCACTGATAGTTGTTCTCACGTTTTTAAGAGGTTCCCTATGCTTGTTGTTGTTTTCATTACCTGATGGTGTTCCATAACACTATGGCGATAGCCTTAGCTGTGCCAGATGTTGAATCAGTTGTCTGCCCAGCTGTGTCATGAAGGCATTCTTTGGGACAGGGGAAAAATGAGAACAACGATCAATCGATTTGTTTTACTAATCACAGGCATATTTAGTGGTTGCACTTACGAGGCAGAGTTAGAAACCCTGCCGTAGAACTGTGAGTCTGAGCAGGCAGGGGCAGAATGCGACCTCTTGCTGCTTCTTGCTTCTTCCCTCCAGCAAGAATAATAGGAGTGGAAACGGATTTGGGAGTGGAGGAAGTACTGGGTCTTCCTGTGGATTTGTATTTAAAGCTGTTGGTCCTGTGTAGCATTTCTGATGACTAATAATAGCTTAACACATACAGTATAACTTTCATGTGGTTACTAAAGTGTCTTTTTCTTTATCTGACCACTTTCAAGCCTGGTGGGAACTATTTTCTTTGGTGTGGAATAGTTGATGCCTTTGATTTAGTTCTTCTCTTCAATTTTCAATGAACAGAGGCTGAAACACACAAAACGATTATTAGCCTTTTTCTTTGGAAGTGAGGCTATGGTTGTTTCATCTGCTCGTCTACAACGTGCACATTGCTTCATAGATTTATATCTATGTGTGTGTACACACATGCACCCATTTTTACATTCTTTTTCTTTTCTATTAAATAGTTGTAATTGCATCAAGCAGCCAAGGACGAGTGAATCCCTTTAAGGTAAGAATTTTGCAAATCTCACAAGAGATTATTATATCTAAAGTTTACAATATAACTATGACAGATATGCCCAGAGAGGTTGTTGAGGCCCCATCCCTGGAGGTGTTCAAGGCCAGGCTGGACGTGGCCTTGGGCAGCCTGGTCTGGTGGGAGGTGTCCCTGCCTATGGCAGGGGGGTTGGAACTCGATGATCTTCAAGGTCCCTTCCAACCTAAACCATTCTATGATTCTATATCTGGAGGGACAGAGGAGGGGAATATGACAGAAAATAAATAAAATGTCTATTTATTTGTTTTGCTAGGTGTCATCCAACAAAAAGGACACGGTGGTCCCCTCAGCAAATGTTCTAGACACTATGAGCAAATACTCAAGGAAAACTTTGTCTAGCAATCGAGCTGTAAACAAGCAGAACCCTCCAGTTATAAAGCCTCTGATTCCCAAACCCAAGTCCAAGCAGGTAATGTTTCTAGTCTTTTTATGTTGTTTCAGTGAGCAAAGAACAGCAAATTGAATTTTACCAGCTTTTATCAAGTATGAAACCCTGTTGACTGAGTAAAGCATCTTAGATGGCAAAGTTCATTTAAGCATACTGCAGAAATTGAAAAAGCACAAACCCCAGCAAAATAAATTTTCAGTTGTAGAAATTGCATTCTGCACTGAATCTTCTGCTTTTTAAATAGTGTTTACTAAACATCTACTCTGCTGATATTGGATGTCTTAGATGCTATGTTGATGCAAATGATTATTATGTCTTTAGGAAAGGCTTGTTTTTTGTCAGGCTACATGGTATGTGTTGTCTGAGAGTGAGGTGTTCTTACCTTCTTTTTTTTTTTTTTTTAACTGAATTTCTATAGGCTTTAGCAGCCTCCTTCTTCCAGCCTCGTACACCTAACTCTAGTGAAAAAACAGTGGAAGAAAGAGAAGAAAAAGCAGGAAATGAGTCCCGTGATGTCAAAGTCACTGCACAGGAGAACACTGAAAACAGAAGGTGAGCAGACACTCGCATCTCAATGCCATATTCCAATTTTGATAGAATAGCAAGTCCAAAAACTTTTTTATTTCCGAAGATGTTGGACTGGCTGAAGTAGCATAACATCAAAATTAAAGTGTTAGCTCACAAGTTGTCATGTTTGTGAACTTGCTTCAGAAATTTAGTAAAATGCTGCTTATACTGTGCATATTATCAAACAAACCTGCATAAGAAACATTGGTTGGTTTTCGAAATTGCCACATTACAATCACAGTGAAAACAGAGAAAAGCATTCTGTTCGTTAAATCTTTCCCAGGGTGCAGGGCAGTGTTATCCAAAGTAGAAATTTCACATTGGACCGAGACAAGTACATGGGTGAGTGAATAATAAATGAAAAATGCAAGATGTAATTTTAGGGCTCTAAGCAATGATTCTTGCCTTGATTCTGCTTATGCATCTGATAATGACCTTTGAATGATAAATGAGACCATGCTGCTGTTCTAGTTCCAAGTGTAAGAAATACTTAAAGTTTAAACATCCCTAGCAAATCTCTAAGGAGGTCCAGAAGCTAAGGGTTTTATGTGAAAGTGTAAAAGCTTTATATTAGCATGTTTTTTTTTAAAAAGAAAACAAACAAAAAACTTACATCACCTAAGGAGCATGTCTCTTCCTAGCTAAGGCTCTAATCTGTCTTGTTCCTCTGGAGCAGATGTATTTTCTAACAATCCCAGTCCTCATGAAACTTGCATTATTATAATCATGTTTCATTTAGACTTCATTTAACTGAGGAAGATGAAGGTAATTATTATTAATTTGGACTAGCATTCTTTTCATTAACCTTTACAGATAATGTTTTAGAACAAGTGGCAAGGAGAATTGTGAAAAGGTTTAGCTGAAATATGCTAATACGTATGCTCTATTTTTAGGTTGATGGGACCCTGTCAGAAAGGAAGAGAACCATTATGCTTTGTCATTCTAAAACTGAAATGTTAATCTCCATATATATCACAGTTTTAATAAAAATGCTTGACTTAGTCTTGCCTTGTCAGCATGTTCTTTAAGCATACTGCAATAGGAGAAAGCAAACTGCTGGCTATATATGTCTTTTATTTCAAGAACAAAAAAGTCCAGTTAGGTGTTTTTTAGAAACGTTGGTTTGGGGGACATGGTTTTTCTATAACCTTCTTAAATGGACAATTTTTTTGTGCTTGTTTTAGACCAAAGACCGGATTCCAGATGTGGCTAGAAGAGAACAGAGCAAACATTTTGACAGATAATCCTGATCTGAATGAAGCAGAAGTAATAAAAGAAGGCATGAGTCGATTTAGAATGCTGTCGTCAGAAGAAAGAATGGTAAGAAAGCATTCTCTAATTCTGGGGGGTTTTTTTGACATTTTTTTTCCTCCATGAAATCCCTTAGTTATTTTTGGTTAGGAATTTTTTCTTGAAATTAAACTCTTCATCTTCATGGACTTCAGTTTTGAATTGGGCCATGATCTATGACAGACACTTCATGAAAATATAAATTATGTGAATAATAAGTAATAGCAGAAAGCAGCGTTTCCAAAGTGAGGCATGTGAGAGAAATGCAATCAATGAAGAAATAAGAAAAGAGGAGGAAAGGAGTTCAAAGTGACGTAGCCAGGCTTAATTCATTGGGGTTTAAATTTGTTCTAAGGCCTTTTGGGTTTCTTATTTATCTGGAAAGACAATTGAGAACTTCAGTTACATGTACGGGCTCAAATGAAGTATAGTTTTGAAGGACAATGCCGTTGCAAAAAAGGAAAGTGAGGAAATTGTTCATAACTTGATCCTTATTAGTTCTTAAGAGGAATTATTTCAGTGCTTCCTTATAATCAGAGAAAGAAGGTGTATAAAATAAAGTGGTGAGTTTTGTGGTCTAATTTTTAGTTTTCTGTTTAATGATGTACTTTCTTCAAAGGTGTGGACTGAGAAAGCAAAAGGAGGAACAGATAATGATTTAACAGAAGACAAAAAGAGAAAGCGTCCCACAGCTGATGAAGAAGAAGCGAGAAAGGATCGGGAGCAAAAATCGGAGGACTCAAATTTATCCAAAAAACCAAAGCCTTTAGATCAATCTACAAATGTCAGATTGTCAGCTTTTGCATTCAAGCAAAGCTAAGTAATGTGGTACCTTCTCAGTGTCTGGTTTCTGAAAACATTTTGTAGCTCTGTATTGAGAAATTGGCTGCTGTGCTCAAAGAGCACTAGCAAAAAGAGTACCTTGCTCCAAATAGTCTTTTAGAAAGTATTTTATTATCAATTCTTTTTATTGAATTATCAGTTCTTTTATTGAATTACTAATTCTTATCAATTGATAATTCAGAAATGCTGGATCCACTCTCCTGATCTTTTGCAAGTTACTAGGATAAAGCTTTATAGCAAAACCAATACTAATGAACCTGTTACTTAGAAGCACGGTTCGACACAACGTTGTGTAGCTGTGTGCCTCGATACTTGTGATATTTGATGCTAAATACAGATGAGTCAGTCTGGGGAGGATAAACTTTGTACAAAAACTGTCCCATGGTTTTAGAGAGGCAAAGTAATAGCTTCTATACCATTCCTTCTGCCTGCTGCAAACACTGGTAAGAGAAAGGCACTCAAGGAAATGGGAGCGGGGGGAAAATAGCTTAACATGGTGTTGATGTTCAGCTGCATTTGTGGCTGTGACAGTGGCAGAGAGCAGCCTGATGATGGGCAGGGAGAGAAAACCAGGACAGAAGCTGAATTAGGAAGGTGAGATGTGCAGAACTGAGCCATTCCAGACTGTGCAAATGAACTGTCCCAGTCTGTGCCTCAGCAGCGTCCAGAAAATACTCAGAACTTGAAAATCTCTGTATTGTTTTATGTAATGTTTGTTTTTAAAATAAAATGTGAATGTTTCTTTGTTTTAAGGTGGTGGTGTCCTTTGCAATTTTTATAGTTAAAGTAAACAGACTTCTACCTACGAGTCATAAGGCAGTTGTGTTTACCTTCTCTGGAGAAAAGGCAGTATGTCTAAGAAATGTATTTGAAGCAAACTCAAATTTTGAAACTTTTTTAAGATAAGGTAAAATAATTTAACTCTTTAGCATGACAACTGAGACTGAAGAGTTCTAATTTAGGGCATTTTTCCTGGTTTTGCACATCTTGTCATCGTTTTTTCATTCTTTCTTTCTCTTCACATTTATTACTGAAAAGGCAAATGACTCTATTTAGAATACATTTTTTAACATTGAAATCAATAGATTGAAGAGTCAGTGACATTTCTATAAAAGCCACTAAATCTTAGAGTAGGAGGTGTTTTGCTAGACTTTTTTAGCAATTGTTATATTTCATTTTGGAGGAAAACAGCTCTTCTTTTCACTGTATGTGAAGAATCACAGTCATGATGTCAGCCAGGGATGGTAAGTAGAAATAGAGAAAGACCTGAAGGCCTGTCAATTTAAATACTTTTTTAATCCACAGTTCTTATATACTGTTACAAATTTTATTTGTTTAATGATGATACTAGACACCAAGTAATAATTAACACAAGTAATAATTCATTTTCTGTGTTAACATAATTCAGGAGAGTAGTGGCATGTTATAGTGATTTTCTACATTCTTTGGAAAGAAATTATTGTATTGGGGACTGAAATTTATTTCGGGGCAGTAAAGTGTATTTCCACATTTTGGGTGTATTGGAGAAAAACGGAATCGCATTGGTAAGAAAAATTGCTGTGGGCTTGGTGAGCTGTGTAATGTTTTTTTTTCTGCTAGACTAGGCTGTTCCGATGACGCGTTGAGCATCTTGACCGTGGTGCGGGGAGATGGGCTGGTGCGAACGGACGGCCTCTTCATCTGCGTGCGTACAATCCATAGCCGAGCTGAGCTGCCTGTCAGGCGCCCTTTCTGCAGGCCAGATGTGAGACGTCAAGTCACCCTCTGCGGTAAGTAAGCACGCTTTTTGAGTGACTCCTCAGGGCTTCTATGTGTAAAGGCTGTAAAATAACTTGAGGAAGATATTTATGCCTCCGGTACAGTTCCTGTTCGACAACAGAAGCAGGTAGGTAGCCGCTGCTGCAAACAGGTGGTCCCACAAATCATCCAAAGTCCTTTTGGCTCCTGTAGGAGGGAGGAAACATCCAAAGTAAACTTCCATGAGAGTTTTCCAAGAGCTGGACGTTTGCACTCATGTAGCTCTTCTGAATAAACACGCCAAAGGTCTGTTTAAAGGGAAGCTCCTGGATTTAGTGGATGGTTTCGTGGAAATCACTGGGGATGTCACGCTCCATCCTGCAAGTCCTTGCTTCCTGTTTGCTTTTCTCCTGGCTTAATTTTTGCTGTATAATGCTTGTGGGTTTCATCGGACCCAATGTCTGCAGCCTTGCGGTCACAGTCTGGATCTCACCGCTACCCCCACGGCTGGTTAGAGGCGGCAAAACTGTTTGCAACATCAGATTTGAAATACTGCGTCAGAGCTGCGTGGCTGTGATGGTGATCGCAGCAGTGATTTTTAATTATGAAACAGTTGCTGCTGTCCACAGCAATAAAATAAACAGCCAACGGGGGCTATCGAGATCATGGAAGCAAGTACCTGGCTGCTTTTATGCTGGGAGGATCATCTCCCACTAGGCTGCTGTTACATTTCTTTCATCAAAGATGGGTTTTGCTCTATTACACAGCTCCAGGCAGAGCTGCAAATACACCCTCCGTCACCTGGAGCCTTCCGGGGAGCTGCACTGAGCCAGCCGGGAACGGGGCGCGCTCATCCGGCAAAAGCATCGGCAGGACAGCGCTAAGTATAACTTCCAGTTCGGGTGGAAATGAAATGCCAAACCAAAAATGAACAGAAAACGTGGAATGGATTTTCAAGTGAAAACAGTTAAATCTCTACTAGCTGTTGTGGTTTGGTTTTGTTTTTTTGTTTTGTTTCCCTAAATAATTTAATAGAATTTCACTGAAATCTTCAGAAATGCTTATTTGTCCTGAATTTGCCATCTTTCTGCTAGAAAACCAAGTATTTTAGAAAAGCCCACCTGGAAACTGTGTCAAGGAACCTGCCTGGTGTTTGTTGTTCCTACTGAGCTCAGAAAACCAGAGAGGGAGGATCTCACTGCAGAAATACCCCATTTTTGGATTGGGTTTGAAAGGCTCCAGCTACTGACCCACCGCCAGGGCTCTGCTGTGACCGTGCTCTCCGTGTTGCTGTGCCAAAAAGCTTTGCTGCGTCTAAACCCAACCCCAACTCCCCTACCCGATTATTGCCATTCCTCTTCAAATCCCGGGAACACAAAGCACCTTCTCTTCCTCACTCTCTGTGTGTATTGTCCTCTTCCATTTCATTGCGTCATTTGACTTTAAAGAAAAAAATTCCTTTCTCATGCACTTTGTCTGAAGAAGAAAGTCATGTTAAAAAAGCAGCGTATAAAAACAGATAGCAGGTGCTGGAGTCTGCAAAAGAGAATATTGCTGAATATTTCTGTGTGTGGCATTTTGTTCTGCTGCTGCTGTTGCTCCGTATTGCAACACAGAGACGCTCTTTGCTGGAAAGATACAGCTACTAAAACCCGACAAAAATAGTCCCAAAGTGATGGGTAGAGTCTGTCAGCTTTTCAGGGGGGATATAACCCAAAGCAGCAAACACCCGCCTCCCTTGTTCTGCAGCTGATAGAGCATTTCAAGCCCTTTATCTTATAAAAACATCTATAAATTACCTACTAGGAGTGCTGGAGCGTTGCTAACCTGTTGGACTTCAGAGGGAGTGCCGATCCCGCAGGAAGCTCGGCGTTTATTCGGAGAAAGAACATTTGCACTACAAATACACAAAATATCCGCTCACCTCCTAAAGAATATTTTCCTTGGCTTGCCCAGCACTTGCTCCATAACATCATTTTGCGACGAAAGAAAACAATGCCGTGACACAGCCCAGCCGGTAAAACCAAGGCAAAAAGCCTCGTTCGCCTTCGGAGCATCGTGGTGTTGTATCAGGCAGGAGCTAAGGAGGAGGTGAACAGGTACATCAGGGGAGGAAAGTACTTTTCCCATAACATTTTGTTTTCTACCTGAGCTGTTTACTACTGCCTGTCCCTCGCTGCCGGGCTCTGACCTGCAGGCCGGCAGCCAATGCTGCAGCTGGGCACCAACAACATCACCGAAATCATATTTTGCATACCCTACTCTCTTTATTTTTTTTTAAATATATATATCATAGAATCATAGAATGGTTTAGGTTGGAAAGGACCTTGAAGATCATCGAGTTCCAACCCCCGGTGTGTAATGCCAAATCCTGACAAAGAAATCTTTCTGCCCTTCGCATGTCATGAATCTGTGTCCTCGTGGGTTGTTTTTTTCTTTTTTCAGATTTGGAGAGTTTTCTTTTACTCTGCTTTAAATCCTGGCAACAAGCAGCCTCTGGCGAGGATGCCAAATACACAGCACAGAGCGGTTGCTGGTTTCAAGTAAACGGTGTAAAGCTGATTGCTGCCTTTCATACTGGGAGTTTTAACTGGTTTTGTTGGGGTTTTTTTCAGTGTTGGTAGGGGTCAGATTAGAAGGTCTCTTCACGGCACAACATCTGACAACTTTATCACAAGTATTTGATACTGGAATAGGATAGCAAATATTTTCTGGCAATGAAACTCTGATTAAGATCCTTGTCTCCATCAGGGAAGAAAGATATCTCCTCTTGGCTTCTGGGGATGTCCTGTGTCTCTAGTTTCCACAGCAAACCTGAGCCATCCTCAGGTTAGCTCTGCTGGAGTTGGTTAGGGACCCATCGGTTCTCCAGGGCTTCTGCTGTGTCCCTCAATGTGGATTTGCATCCACCTAAAGCGAAGTTCCCGTGGCTTGTTTGGCACTGCATTCCCTGAGCAGAAAATTAAAAACTGTTGGTTATAACTTCTCCTTCTCTTTGTTTCTGCAGGAGTGAGCAATGCCGTCAGACTCGAAGATTTGCTTTACAAACCTGGTGTAAGTCACCTTCTCGGACATAATGCTGTGTCCCTGGCATCTGCGGTTGTCACCAGCTCTGACATTTTGCACAGCTTGGTTACTCCAGCTGGGACAGTTTCTTACCTTGTAGGCAGTAAAAGAAAGTCAATACCAACAGGGAATGGTTTTGGGGTGGGAAAGTCGAGAAAACTCAAGCAGCTTGGATGCTTGGGGTGGAGCTGGGCAAAGGAGATGCTGTGTTTGGACAAAACATCTGCCTGTGAAATGCACCTTAACTTCTTTCCAAAGAACACAACTGTGTTGGTCATGGAGTGACTCAACTTGGTGGTCCTGGCTGGCTGGCTCAAGGAGAAGACAACAGCGGTGAGAACTGCCTATGAGAAGGTCAGGTGTCTCATGCAGTAGAGGTTTTTTTGATGTAGAACAGCAGGCCTGGCTTCTCTCTCCTCCCGGCTGATGTGCTGCTGTATAAATGCAATAGTAATTAATTTACTTAAAGGCAGGTGAAACACGAATACCTACCCAGGCTGCCAAAAGAGCCACTTGATGCTGGACTCAATTGGACATGAATGGCAGAGGAAATTTGCAGGAATAGTTTCAAGCTGCGTGTTGCCAGGGAACAGTCCAGTCTACAAATCACATTATCGATCTCAGGGTAATAGTGATGTGGGAGCGATGCGGGGACACAGCTGCTATTCCCGTCTGCCCGGCGTGTGAATCAAAAGCCACCCTTGGTTTAGGAATGGACTGAAGGGACCTAGAGATCGCCCTGGCTGATGTCAGATAGCTCCCGTCAGGAACGGGGCACAGGTCCACAGAGGCCTGGAGACTTGTGTTACGCGGCTTTTTTCACATTCTTAAAAGCATAAATATGAATTTACCTCCTACAGCCTGCCCGGGCCATCCCTCTGAAGTTTTCCAAACTTCAGGAAGCAAAGGCTGGAGGAGTCCATTGGTGTGAGATCCTGTGTCCTTGCTCTGTGAAGACACGGAGAGAAAGCTGGGGCAGGGCAAAACTGCCTCTTTCATTTTCACTTTCAGCTCTAAAATGTGAGACCTCACCAGTGAAGTTAAAATGCGGATCGCATCTGCAGAAGCCCCTTCAGACGTTGGGGATCCTCTGTCCTTACAGAGCAACACATCCCCCTGTAGGAGATTAGTATTTTAGGAGCCTGTAATCAATTTTCCTTGTTATTCTGGGTAATAGAATTAAATTGCTCGTGATTCACTCTTTAAACTGATGCACTGTGATTCCAGGGGCTGATAAATCCCAAGCTGTATTTCCAGGGCAGGGGAAGGATGTCGGTAGGCTGCGATGTTGCTGTTCATCGCCGCCGTGGGCACAGCTATTATTTGAGGATCACGTTCGGGTCACGTTCTGGCTTGATGTTAATAGCAGGATTGATCTGCGTTGCTCTTTTCCTGCTTGAGCTGTTAATGACACGCTGGGTCAACACAGATGGTTTGAGAAGGTGGAATTCATCATCTCTAACTTCAAGCTCCAAGCCCAGTCCTGAAACCTCCTGCTTTATAGTCAATGGAGGAAAAATAGGTATCTTTTGTGCGTGATTTATCTCAGCCTTTTAGCAGCTGTCAGTGCAGAAATTGCCTTTGAAGTACCTTTTAGATGGCTTCATCTGACCCAGTGAAGACTGCCCAGGGTCTCTTCATCCGTAGCCAGCTTAGCGCAGAGAGGTTTCTGTAAAGAACCTGTTCTTCAGACCCTGAGGAGCATCGCAGGCATGCAGGAAAGGTCCTCCAGCCCTTCCCTGCCATGTCCCACTCAATGCCACCAAAACAATGAGGAAGCTTGATTGACTAAAACAGGTCAAGGAGCTGAGGCCTGAACACAAACCTGCTCCCTCCTGTCCCGACTTTGGATTTTCCCTACTTTCAAAGGTGGGAGAGGCCGATGGGCATTACCATGGACCACGCACCCACGTGCCCCCACCTTGGCACCCAGCAGTGTCCCCTGGCTCTCAGGGGACCTCCTCAGGTACCTGCAGTGGGGGGAACCTGCTCTGGACCTTATTCTAGATTCACAAATAATTCAAGTTACAGCTTCAGGGCTTTTTGCAGTCCCTCTTTTGTTGGTTTTGTTGCTGTCTTCAACCTTTGAACAGCAAAAACAACCCCTGAGCTCTGAGCGAGCGCAGGAAAGAGAAACAGGGCAGATTCCCTCTAGGAAATTCAGAGTATCTTTTAATAATGTCGCACAGTACCGTCTGCAGCTCTTCTGTGTTATAGCCTGCGTTTTCCACTTTTTGGGGATATATTCAGAAATAGCAAAGAAAAATTTCTTTGAGAAGGCTGCATGAGAATTAATAGGGAACTATCAATAACACCTTATCATGAGATACTTTTTTTNNNNAAAAAAAAAAAAAAAAGGCCAAGCATCTGTGTTTCAGTGGGAGAGGACTTCGGCATGGCCGGAGATCGGGCTGTGTCCTAACATGTCCTGGCACATATCTAAATTACCTAAACCTAATAATTCCGCTTTTGCAAATGCTGTTAGCGGAACTGCCGGCATCGGCTCCCACGTGCGCAACCTCTGCTCAAATGGCACCCAAAAAAAGTGGTTTTCTGCGCATCCACCCCACGCTCATGCTAGCAAATAAGCTGGCAAGCGCCCTTCTCCCCCCCATAAATAGAAGAAAAATTACAACCACCTCCCACAGCTGCTGAGTTCAGACTGTTATAAAGTCCGGGGTGACTCCGGAGGGAACTTATCTTCTTCTTTTCCAAGAAAATAAAGGTAGCAAAGACCAGGGAGTGCCAAGATACTTAGATGCCCTTTACTAACCCCGTTTTCATACAGATGATTAGGTCTCAGTGGTTTGCAGCTCCTATGAAATGCTTACCCAACCCTTTGAACCGTGTCAGCTTGGTCTGGATCCAAAGGAAAGCAGCAGTCATTCTGCTGAGTTCCATGAATGTTTTTTTGCAGGTTTCTAGGAAGGGAACCCATCTTCCTTATACGGAGGATTTGGGCATCCTCAGAGGGTTGCGTAAACGACGTGAGGTACCCAGCTGCACCTCGGGCGGGAGGAGCGGGGATGGAGTTCATTCAGGGCTTCAAATCCTTCGATACAGCAGTTTCTGTTCCCGGTCGGAGCCCGGGGCAATCAAACCGCAGTAAAGCCTGGCTGGCGGCCGGCCAGCGCCCGCCCCTTGATTTCACCTGAGTCATCCTGGCTCTCTTCGGGTAAAACCTGTGATCGGAAACCGAATGATAAACGTAGAGCATGTTCCTGCTGATGGGTTGGGTTTGGGTTTTTTTTGGTTTGGTTTGGTTTGGGTTTTCCCCCTCCCCCCCTTTTTTTTTTTGCTTGTCTTGGTTAAATGTAGCTCTTGTGCCAGGAGGAAAGGGAGGAAAGGCAGTGAGTCATGCTCCGTGCCCCATCCCTCCGACAGCTCCTTCCCCTCCTTATCTCCCCGGCAATTTACCATTTCCGAGACACGAGGGGGGGGGAGAATTTGTCCCTGCTGCCTTACAGACAGAGAGGGCTTTGCTGTGACTCTCAGCATCTCAGCCGTTCATTTGGCTGGCGATCCAGAAAATATTAGTCACCCCGCTGGCGGCTGGGGTGAAGGGCGATGTAGCATACACCCTATGCCCAGCTGAACCTTGAGACTCGGTTTTGAAGTTGTAAGATCCCAGAATAACTTTGGACAGAGGGGACCTCCTTTCCTTCACCAGCATTTGAACCCTACGTGGGGCCGGGGCAGAAAGGGCTGTTGGCAGAGATGAGTGGAGCTCATCCACTCATGATGCCATGAGTGACATCCCAGCCAGATCCCTACGGAAGCCCCAATATTTGGTCTTGGGTGTGTTTCCAGAGCCGCAGGTGGGAATCGGAAAGCATTGGGGCACACGAGCCCCACGGCAGGAAGGTGTCTGCAGAGCTCAGGCTTGAAGGGATCAAAACCCAGCTGGGATTGAGTGATAGGATGAGGGGAACGGTTTTAAACTGGAAGAGGGGAGATTTAGATGAGATATGAGGAAGAAGTTCTTTTCTGTGAGGGCGGTGAGGCACTGTCCCAGGTTGCCCAGAGAAGCTGTGGGTGCCCCATCCCTGGAGGTGTCCAAGGCCAGGTTGGACGGGGCTTGGAGCAACCTGGTCTGGTGGGAGGTGTCCCTGCCCAGGGCAGGGGGTTGGAACTGGATGATCTTCAAGGTCCCTTCCAGCCTGAACCACCCTGCGGTTCTGTGAAGCGGTGGGGATTGTCACGACGGAGGGTAAACCCACGCGCGGGATCTTTCTGGCGGCTGCACCCCGCCGCCGCCGCCGGTGACCCCAAAGCACCTCAGGACGGTTCCGGCGGCGCCGCAGCAGCTCCCGAGCGGGACGCGCCGCCGTCGCCCCGCGGTGACACACGCGGCGGTGCGGGGGGGATGAGGGGCGGAGGGGCACCGGCGCGAGCGGGCTCAGGCCGGCCGGCTCGTGACACCGCGGCTGACGCGGCGGCGGCGGCGGCCAATGGCAGCGGCGCGGGCGGTATAAAGCGGGCGGCTGAGGCGGCGGGCGGCAGCGCTGAGGCGGCGGAGGGCGGAGGTGGCGAAGGGCGGGCGGGAGCGCTGAGGGCGANCCGCGCGTCCCCCCCGGTGGCGGCGGCGGCGGCGGTGGCGGCGGCAGCGGGGACGGCTGGCGGGGCGAGCGGCCCCGCAGCGAGGAGGACAACGAGCTGAGCCTGCCCAGCCTGGCGGCCGCCTACACCACCATCCTGCGCTCGCTGGGCGAGGACCCCGAGCGGCAGGGGCTGCTGAAGACGCCCTGGAGGGCGGCCACCGCCATGCAGTTCTTCACCAAGGGCTACCAGGAGACCATCTCGGGTAGGGAGCGCTCCCCTCAGGCGGGCGGGGGGGGCTGTCACCCCGGGGAGGGCGCCGGGCCGGGGCGGGGGGTGGTGGAGCTGGAGCTTTGACACCAGCCCTGGTTCCTACTTTATTGCTTAAAAGGGGCTTTGCTACTGCCCTGCCACCATACCCTCCGTCTGATGCCCCTTGGCAGTGAGTCACCTGCGGTACGTGCTAGAAACAACCGACCCTTGGGGGCTCTCTGTTGTCTCCTGCCCCAGTTTAATTTTTTTTAAACTCTATGCTGGCAAAGTTCACAGTCTGTCCTAAACTTCTGTGCTTCTGGTTGGGGTGAATGGAGCAAGTGCTTTTGCTTTCCTTCTTCTGGTGTTAAACTTTTCAAGCTCTGGCATAGAAACTTGTTGATCGTACCTTCCTCCATCCCCAGCCGAGCTAGGCTGTGTTCAGAAGGGGTGGGAACGTTTGCTTCTATTAGCAGACATAGGTGGCTCGAATTTTCTCGGAAAAGGTCCCGTTCTACTGATGCTTCTGTCAGGTGAGGTTTTTCCAAAGGTGGGAATGAAACTTGAGGAAGCAAGGTAAGGAGAAAGGAGGAGGTTGGGGAGATCCCTGCTCCATCTCAGGGTCCCAACAGCAAATGAGGGTGTAGAGAGGTACCCCGGGTTCACATCCCTGCCCCAGGTGAGTGTCTTACCTGCCTGCTGGCTGGGGGCCTCCCTGAGGGCAGGAGGAGAGGAACTGGGTGGGATTTGTTCTCCTCATCGCCAGCAACTCCGAAGTTGTCTCTTGGTTCCAGTGCAGGGTAAATCCTGCTTGAAAAATTTAGTTATTACATCAGTTTTCCTCTCCTCAGCTTGTCCACTAAGAACTGTACCCAGTACAAATAGTAAAAAAGGGCTTGGGGAGCTGGGGAATCCCCCCTTCTCCTCCCTCTTACAGTAAAAGGCAAGTTCCTGTTAGCACATAAGGGATGCAAATGCTGTCAGCAAGGACCTTTGAATGCAAATCAGGAAGGAGCTGATCGTGTTCTGCTCTCCGGAGTGCAGTGCCAGTGTATTGAGTGCCCCAGAACTGCATCAGGGTGTTGCAGCTGAATGAAAAGGCTGAACCTTGCTTATGGCTGGCATCGGGGCGCTTCTGCCAACGCATAGGAGTCCTTTTCATAAGTGTACTGTGCTTCAACTTAAATGTTGGCTTTTG
Source organism: Anarhynchus alexandrinus (assembly GCA_008711295.1). Classification (NCBI taxonomy): domain Eukaryota; kingdom Metazoa; phylum Chordata; class Aves; order Charadriiformes; family Charadriidae; genus Anarhynchus; species Anarhynchus alexandrinus. The sequence continues at coordinate 42,666 of VUYV01000618.1, read as the reverse complement.
TGTTTAGTTTCTTTTTCACTTCTCAACTGTTGGCTTTTCTGAAATCAGATTGCATATAACTTCCAGCATTAACTTACTCATGGCCAGCTTATACTCATGTGCCAACGTTGTGTCCGGGCTTCCTCCAGGAACAGCATTTCTACCTTGATCTTTGTTTTGCCTTTATCTTTGTTTTGCCTTTCTGACCAAACCAGGTTCATATCTGGAAATAGGCTCTGGGCTGCAGTGGCTATCCTCTTTCCCCTCTTCCTTTAGTCCTGCTGCTCAGTGTGTTTGAGATGAGGTTTCATAGAGTCTCGCAGAATAGTCCTTTGTCTACTGGAAATAACTTTCCTCATTTGGGGATTGTGGGTGCTTCTTTACTGCGGTAAAACCCAGAAGGTCTCAGTCATTCTGCCAGTCTCTAGCAGAAGGATTTTTAGTGATAGTTTCTGAGCATGAATTTCTGTGCTGAACCTGAATGAGGTTGCTGCCCATCTTAAGTCTTTTCTTATCTTGCTGCCAGTTTTGTGTGCAGAGCCATACATTCCCTTAAGTGTTTTTTTTAATAGCTTTTTTTTCTGCTCCAGTGTGGATTCTCTGGGACCCAAGTAGTCTGTCCTAACCTCTTGTGTACCTTTTATTAAGCAGAGTAGTTCTGGATAGTCCCCTCCCCTGAATATCCATACCTGGGAGAGAGCTGTATTATATCCAAGAGTAGAAAGTGTCACTGCTAGGTGCTGTATTCTTGGACTGCTTTTTTTATTTTCTTTCTAGGAAATAAAATGAAGCTGTGATCTTAACGTCCCCTCCTGTCTCAGGTGGGGAATCCTTTTACTTTCCAGCTACTCACCTCAATGACTACAAAAATCTTTGGGAACAAGGCTAGCCATGGGATTTCAGCTCCTGCTATTTGCTTCTGCTGCAGCATCCTGATGTGCTGTTCGCTTGGTTATACTAAGACAAAAGTCTGCCTAGCCAGGCTGTGAACAAGACCAGGGACTGACTTGTAAAAGCGAAAAAACCCCCAAACCCTCAAAATGCCAAATCCCAACAAAAAGCATCCCTGACTTCTTGTTTTCTCAGATTTATTTTGCAGCTTATTCAGATCCTTATGTGGAATTGTCCGGATAGGCGGAGGTTAAAGCAGTGATTTGCGGTTTGTGTGTTGAGGAGTATGTTCAAGTTTACCCCCCAACAGGCAGAAGATAACAGACAGTTGTAATAGCTGTAAGTACCATCCTTTCATAAAAGGTTTCTCAAGTAAAAGCTCTGTGGTGGTTATTGTACAAACACAGGGCTAGAAGCAAGGTGTGTTGCAACAGGCACCTGTCTTCAGCTGGCCCCAGCTGAGCTCGTAGCCCTTGCCAGTATGTGGAAATGTTTCCAGACTGTGCAGCCAGAAAAGAGTGACAAAGATGAACCATGGTAGTAAATGTTAATAAAGCTACAGGCTTTAAAATCAGCCTTGTGAGTTTGTCTGCTTGAGTATCTGCCTTGGGTAGGCAGGAGAAAAAGCAATTCATTCCTGATGGCATTTTAATTTTCCATCCAGGAACACAAAAAAAAATTATGTAATAGGTATATTCCCAAATTATGAAATATAGTGAAGGCTGGAGAGTGTAAAGTTGCAAGTACACTGCAGGAGGTCTTCAGTGGTTAATGTGCTTGACATGAGCCTTACTTGCTCTAAGTGAGAACATGGGGGTTATGTGCTTGGTTGCAAAACTAAGCTGCCTGGCTGCTTTGAATGCTGCCCGCTGCTCTCAGAGGCTAGTGGTTTGAGTGGTGCCTTGCTTTTACTTGTTACTGGATATTTTTGAGTGCGGTCAGGTTGCTGGAAGCATTTTGGTATGGTGAGGGGTGATGGCCTTACCTGCCCTGCAGGAGTCTGTCCTCTGTGGTGGCGTTGGAAGAAAAGACAAGCAGTGGTGTGAGTGGGGAGTTTGGTTTGAGGAATCCTGGTTCCTTTGGTTTTAAGAAATTCCTTTGGAAGCTGCTGTGCTGACGTGTGGTTTCAACAGTCAGCAAATAGGTATCGTTTTTCTTTTTGAGCCTTGACTGATAATTCACCCATAAGAACAAACTATTTTCTTGATCTTTTTGGTTACTGTGTGTCTGTGAACATAATGCATTTGGGGCATGGTTAAATATGCTGGACATTTGATCTCCTTTCTAGCTGTTGTCACTTTGCTTCCATGACACCTGATTGTATTCGTATTTTCATATTTCCCATAGCTTAAATTTGTAGTGTTGCAGGGAAGATTACATCTAAATTCTGTCCCTTCTCTCCATTCAGATTTATGTAACAGAGAAGCTGATTCTTCTCAGCTTCCTGTGTGTATTTCCTAGCTGGTTTTCAGCGGTGCAGAGAAACAGTGTTCCTGCTTTACCTTTTATTCTTCTTTGCTATCTGTGTTCTGCAGCTGGTCACTATTGTATTTCAGAGCCATTAGTGGAGTTTACTTGCTAAACGTCTAAATCTGGCTCTTGCTGTTCTTTCTAGATTATGTCTTTTCTCCTGTTAATCCTGCCTTTAGGAAAGGCCTCGCTCTTTCTTTGACAAGACATATTCAAATGTATTGATCTCACCTCTATAGTACTTTCATTGGAGGAGCAAGAATGCCTCCAGTGATTTCAGATAAAATCCACCTGGACACCACATTAAAAAAATGCTAGCAGACCACACTTGGGCATCTGTGTAGACTAACAGCCATTACAACAGACACCTCTTAATGTATTGGTAAGGATGGCAGAGCAGACAGGTTACTGAAAGTTTTACTCCTCCATTTCATGCGGTGCTTCTGCATAAGCATCCAAGAACGCGTTTTCCCTTCCAGGGTCAGATCTATCAGCTTCACACTTCTGAGAGTAAATTATCTTGGTTAATAAAGGTGAACTGGACTGTAGACAGCAGATTGCCTTTAGTTTTCTTATAGCAGGTTCAGACCATTGCCTGCCACACAAGATGCGTAAACCTTGAGAGATCTGCCCCTCCTTTACTAAAGGCTTAATGTCACCCTCGGAGGTGCTGGCTGTGAGACTGTATAAATACTGTAAAGCACAAGTGTGTGCAAATGCAGTATATAAGTGAATACATGGAAATAAAAGATTGCAGATGGTATTAACTTGTGACTCAAGCTTAGGACTTAAGAATCGATCTTGCTAAGCAGAGCTAACTAGTAAGTTACAGAAATGGTGAGTGTCAGTGATGCTAGTTTCAAAAGACAAATCGTAAAGGAGTTGGTTCTGATTGTGTAATCCTGTAGGAAACATTAGGCACAGGGTTGAACAAGGTGCCTGCATCTGCAGTAGGAAGTTAACTAGTCTTCATCATCTGTAAGCACTCTAAGCAAAATGGCATATTCATTAAACGGTGTAGTTGCTGGTAATGGTGATAGTTGTTACATGAATAAAAGCTGGAAGACTTTTCTGGTAGGTATGTTAGCTTTCAAGCATCTTGGCAGGTTCAACTGTCCTTTCAGTGTGTTTAATAGGGAAACAAAAGTCCGAAATACTGGGAGAGGATAACTTTGCTTTCTGAACCTCTGTGGTTTGAAAGGCTGCGTGTATGCTTTATTTGCCTGGAAGCTAAGTGACTCTGCTGTGCAGCTTTTATTTTAAAGCAAATAACTAGTTAGGTTCCATACAGTCGATTAACACCTGCTGAATTGTGTGTATGTTGCTTTTCCTCTCTCATTAGTTTATGTGCTTTTCCTATGATGAAGGGTGAAAGAACACAACCTTAATACTCTTTTTCTTCATCATCTTGTCTGTGTGGATTTGGTATTTTGACAGATGACAACAATGGTGTAAGCTCATAAATATTTCCAAGCCCCCACTCAGTTTGCTGTGGATGAGAGGTGCTAAGCATCGCTACATAAAAATAGACAGGCAGTGCCTTAAGCAAACAAGGCTGTTTGATCAGCAGCACTGCCCTTCATTCTTTCCTGGAAACAAGGTACTGCTAGTTCTCTTGCTTCTCATAGATGCAACAGTCTAACCTATTAATAACTTAAACACCAGCATTATTGTGGTATGGCCACGGCTTGTTTCTTGTAAACCGGAGGGTGGGAGAGATAGGGTTGTTCGGAGGAAGGTTCTTGGGGGTTTCTTTCCTCAACCTCTCCCCCGACATGATTGAAGCCTGCCATGCTGAAACAGGTAGTCAGTGCAGTGAAACTTCTGCTGGAAGCAGGACTGGAGGACTTCCCAAGATGATCTCGCCTGCCCACTAATGCTCAAGTAATACCAGATTTGCTAAGCTTGTTTGTGGTTTTGTTGGGAATTTATTAAATGTCTTAACCTTTTGGATCTTAACTATTAAAGGCTTCTGATCTCTTCATGTTGCTTTTCCAAAGTGGTGTTTCATCATCTTGATTTTCCTTTGTTTTAATTTCAGAAAGAAGTGTGGATGGGGGAACTTTTGGCACCTTCTATGACATGAGACATTGAAATGGTTATTGAAATCCTGATACATTTTAATGAGCATCTCCATAACCCTGCTTTCCCTCATATTAATAAACCTCCTGGCAGAGGACAACTTCTGGAACCTAATCTTAGCTTCATCTGAGAGTCTGCAATAACTGATCTCTTATGAATAGACTTGAGTCTCTCACTGCGACATGGATAGTGTCGTATAGGAAAATAAACAAATCTGTACAAATGATGGCCAGAACTAGTTGAACAGCAATAATGCCTTTTCTCTGTCTTTGCTCCTATGAAACATACCTTAGATTACACATCTGGTTCACCTCTCTTCTGCTAACTGAGGAATTAAGCTTTGTTTCTGAAGCAGATGTTCATGTCTGAAGTTGAATGCTTCTAGTCCTTTTGTGCGACAGTGTTGAAATCTGAAAAATTAGTCATAAACTTGTAAATTCTTTTGCATCTGAGGTTTCTTTTGTTTTCTGTTAGGAAGGTATGTTATGGCAATGAAGCCACATTGTGCTAATCTAATTTTCTCTGCAGCTTTTGAACTCTATTGCCTATTTAGATAGTCATGTAGCATCTTAGGCTGTGTCTCTTTCTGTAGCTCTTCAAGACTTCTTGAAGCAAGTGGCATACTCAGACCACTCCCTTTCTTAGCAACCTGAAGTCATTAACTTTCTGCAGCAGTACAAACTCTCTTTATATGAATGAGTGTTTTTGTAGCCTGATTCTATTCTCTGTATGCATAATAAATCCCTGGTACCTTTTTAATATTGAAAGGCTGCAATAATTTTCTTGTTTCTTGTCTAGAATATTTTCTCTAACTACAGTTATCCTGTAGTGTCATCACATGAATAAATAAAAAAATTGAAGTATTGACTCTACATCTTACTGCTAACCCAGCAGCAACCAAAAGGTTTTTAAAGCAATTTCCTTCCAGATTTAATTCTGACCCTGTAGTCAGTTGGTTTCCCTACCACACTTTCAGCTGTTAGCTTGTGGTTTCTGCTCTGTCAATTACATCTGCCCTCAGATGAAGAGGCACTTCTTATTGAGAAAGAGTTAAATGAAGGTTAGGCTTAATGAAGGGTTAGCCTTTGGTCTCTGGGTCATGGTACTGCTGTTCTGGACTATCCTCCAAACCACAGCCTGTTCCTAGTTTGTGCAAGGTCCCCTGCCATCAGTCTTGGTGTAACTCAGTCTGTGTTCCCAGGAGAGCAGAAGGTACCTGATCTCAGCCTGTACTTTGGTTTGTTCAAGCTAATGGGCATTGGTATGGTGTGACCTGCCCCACCACCCTTGTAGGACATCTGCCTTCCTTGGCCTGAACTCGTTCTTACGATGGCCTCAGCTGCCTACTGCAACTTGTGGGACTTATGGGTCACCACTGAGAGCATAGGGGCTGTCAGTGAGGACAGTCTGGAGCTGTGTAATGGGTATCAGGAGAACCATGAGCCTTATGTCTCTGCCATGATGGATGAGCTCAGGGAATCTCTGAGGCTGCCTTCATCCTTTTGCCACTTGAACAATCCTGTCTGACTCTTCTCTAAAGTGGAGCAGTGAGGCAACTTAACACCACGGGGAAGTACTTTATCTCATAGTGAGAACAACCTACATCGCTTCAGTCTTCTGTCTCACGGGCATAGTAAAAATGGGACATCTGAAGTGCTGTGAAGCTGATGCAGTGCTGCTCTGCAGAGTGCTGCCATCCTTCATTCCCTTCACCTACTGAGCCAGCTGCTGGGTGGGCTCTAGCTTCTTTGGTTGCCAGAGGTGCTTTTGCTTTCCTGTGTCACATTAAAGCCATGCAAATAGTTTCTATAGCAACAGGTCTTTTTGCTTAGCTCTGACGCAAAATCCTGAAAGGTCTTTCTCATTCGGTCTTCATCCAATTCTGATTTTTTTGCTTTTATCAACTCTTTTTGAAGATAAAGGGGAAAATTAATTCTGCTCTGTTTCAGGAGTTAACTTGCACCAGAGGTGACTGTTCAGTTTTAACAGTCCGCTGAAGTTTCCACAACAGAACTTGAACTCTGGGCTGGAGGAAAAATCAGCTGGAATAATCTATAGAGCGCCCCAGCTGTACATAAAATGTTTGTTCTTGTTCCCTGTAAATTTTAATTTGAATCTTAGCTTTTTCATTAACAGGATGTCTCTAGGCTTCAGGACTTAAGCAGTAAATTCCCTTAGCTTTTCTGGGGTGGTGGAGAATGAAAATGGGGTTATTTGCAGTATCCTCTGGCTTACAGACAGACCTTGGTGGCAGCACTTGAGCACAGCTGTGACTGTGCTCACAAAAGCAGAGTGAGGGGAGGTATGATTCTGAAAGGCCAAGGGATGATGTATGAGCGTGCCCATCCTCTTGCTGGAAGAGGAGACGCTGTCCTACTGATGGATGGTTACGTAGGTGGTACTTGGAGGGAGTAAAAGTGTTGCTTCATTTGAGAGGAAGAATTTCCTTTTTGTATTAAGGAAGCCTGTTGTAGCCTGTGGTCTCTGGGTCATGGTACCGATCATGGTGCTCTGGTCATGGTACTTTTAGGCTACTGAAAAGTAGCCTGTTGAGGAGGGGCCCATTTGAGCTGCAGGTGCCTTGCCTTGTCAGGAAACCAAGCTAGCAATATTTACTTCTAGCCCTTCTTCCCTCTAAAAGCCCTGTTGACATCTATGCTTTTGCTTTGAAGATCCTGGTGCTACAGGAGGAAGGGATGGAAGAGGTGCAGTTGCATTGGAAGGTGTGTGTTTTAGAACTGAGTTGCAGCCAGTGTCACAGCCACATGGTTCTGTGTGAACTGGGACAGGCCAGGAGAGGGACAACATGGTTTTTAGATGGTTACAGCGGCAGTGGACAAGGGAAGAGCAACCGATATGGACTTGTGCAAAGCATTCGACACCGTCCCACATGATATCCTGGTCTCTAAATTGGAGACACATGGATTCGACAAATGGACCACTCGGTGGATAAAGAACTGGCTGGACGGTCGCACTCAAAGAGTTGCGGTCAACGGCTCGACATCCAAGTGGAGACCAGTGACGAGGGGCGTTCCTCAAGGGTCGGTACTGGGACCTGTACTGTTCAACATCTTTGTTGGTGACATGGACAGTGGGGTTGAGTGCGAAGTAGACACACTGGAGGAGAGGGATGCCATCCAGAGGCACCTGGACAGGCTGGAGAGGTGGGCCCAAGCCAACTTCATGCAGTTCAACAAGGCCAAGTGCAAGGTCCTACATCTGGGTCGGGGCAATCCCAAGCACAAATACAGGCTCGGCAGGGAATGGCTGGAGAGCAGCCCTGAGGAGAAGGACCTGGGTGTGCTGATTGACGAGAAGCTCAACATGAGCCAGCAATGTGCAATCGCAGCCCAGAAGGCCAACTGTATCCTTGGCTGCATCAGAAGTGTCAAAGAAGGTGATTCTGCCCCTCTGCTCCACTCTAGTGAGACCCCACCTGGAGTACTGCATCCAGCTCTGGAGTCCTCAACATAAGAAGGACATGGACTTGTTGGAGTATGCCCAGAGGAGACCCACGAGGATGACCTGAGGGCTGGAGCACCTCTCCTATGAGGAGAGGCTGAAAGAATTGGGGCTGTTCAGCCTGGAGAAGAGAAGGCTCTGGGGAGATCTTATTGCGGCCTTCCAGTCCCTAAAGGGGGGACTGGAGAGCTGGGGAGGGACTTTTTACTGGGGCATGTAGTGATAGAACGAGGGGGAATGGCTTCAAACTGGAAGAGGGCAGGTTTAGATTGAACATTAGGAAGAAGCTTTTCACTGTGAGGGTGGTGAGGCACTGTCCCAGGTTGCCCAGAGAAGCTGTGGCTGCCCCATCCCTGGAGGTGTTCAGGGCCAGGTTGGACGGGGCTTGGAGCAACCTGGTCTGGTGGGAGGTGTCCCTGCCCATGGCAGGGGGGTTGGAACTCAATGATCTTCAAGGTCCCTTCCAACTTAAACCATTCTATGATTCTATGATTTCTGCCCTGAGTGGCAAGAGTAAATGTTTTGGGGCCTGCAAATGAGGAAAACAAAATCAAGCTAGTGAAACAGACAGTGTGCCCTGGTAGGTAGAATGAAAGAACAGGAGAAGAAGCACAAATTTGTCCTCACCTTTGCTTCTGGCATGATTAATCTGAGGCCCTGTTTCCCCTGCTGTCCTTTCAGCTCTGATAAGTTCTCCAGAACATGTGCTGCCGGCTGAGCTTGTCGGGGCCTTGTTTGATGCTGTAGCAAATTGAATGACTTAAAGGCAGAGAAAGTTAGATAAAATGGTATTGCCTCCCTGCACAAAGTGTTTGAGTCTCTGCCAAACAAGTCTCTCCTGTGTAATTACTCAAAACAAGTGCTGCGGTGGGACATAGCACAGCATCTTGTTGCAGTTACTCTTACCTAACTCTTCTTTTGTCAACACAAAGCTTGGATTTCAAAGAGGGAGGTATAGGTATAGGCAGGCTTCAAGCTGCTTATTTTCAGGAGAACAGACTTGTCAAGTGTGAGCAGGAGGGACTGGAGCAGGGTAGGGGTGACTGGGGCGCTCTCTTAACAGCGTGGCTATTTACTCAGGTCGTGGCCTTCAGTCTCACGTTGTGTATTGCCTCGTGTCCCTGTGTCATCTGGCAGTTGTGAAGGGGTTATTGGAGAGGCTAACACTAAGCTGTTTTCTTTCTTTACGGGCTCTGGCCCTCCTTCCCAAGGAGTAACTGATGCTGACTTAAAATCAGCACCCCCTGCTGCAGGCACAACTGCAGAGGTTATGCAGCTGAGCAGGTATCATCTGTCATCTGGCTGCAGCTTGCTGCTAATATTAAATAAATCTAAGGTGCAAAACTGGCAAGACCTGTAAAAATGAGAAGTGCGAAGCATCCCACAGCTCTGTGGTTATACTCTTAATGTACGGATCTGTTTGCTTACACACCTCTAAAACTCCCTTGGCTGAGAGGGGGCATTACTGAAGTTGCTGTGACGCTGGGCTGCAAGAAGGATGTATGACCTTTGTGTTCCTGTTTGATTGCTTTAGCCATGGGAGGGATGCATTTTGTTCCTGAAGTTGCCTGTGTGATACTTCACAAGTCATCTTCTTGTGAAGACTTCTTCTCTCCCCCCGTCCTGCCCCAGCTTTATAATTGGGCTAACAGCTGTCTCCGTGATACAACATGGCTCTTCAGCATTCCAGACTTCAGTTCCTTAGATGAAGTTTGGAAGGATCTATTCATATATACTTACATACATTAATAAGCGTGTATATGCATATACATATACATATATGAGACTTCACGGTTGAAGTGCCTTCTGTGGAGGCTTTGGCCTTACGCTGCGTCACACATTACCATGACTTAATGAGAATGTGGCCGTTTTTGATTGTTCTGAGCAGTCTGCTTTGCGAGTATGCTGACGTAAATCCATATCTAACATCGGGCTTCAATACGCTCCTGGCAAGGCTGGTATGAGCCAAGCTGGTGGTGTAATAACAGCAGCAGTCACTCTGGAGATGCTTCGTGGATCTGTTTGGATTTTGTTTTAATAATGCTGGGCATAGTAGCAGGTTTTGTGAAACCACTGTTTGCCTTTCTGCTGTAGAAATGGCATGTCTGCAGAGTGCTGCGGGAGGGAGCTAAGAACCCAGACGGCTGCTCTGTCTCCCCTTCCCTCTCCTCTGAGCCTGCTCCATTTCGGATTGTGGCTATTCCTGGCTGAATTCATAGTTGTACAACTGCATGGGGCTCCCCAGGTAATCAAAATCCTCTCCAGCAGTGTTTGGAGTAAACTAGACTCTGAAATTTGAAGAACAAAATTATGTACCTTTACGGAGTTGTTTCCTGGCCTCTCTTGTGCCCCCTACTCCTGCTCTCTGACCTGATCAAAAGCCTTCTGGGGTTCAGCATCGCTGTCTTGCAGGTTGCCAGCCCTTCTCAGGAAAGAACGTGCGTCGCAGGCAGAACATCTTGCGCACAGTTTCCAGGGTTACCTGTGTAGTGCTGATAGCAAGCAGGAAATTAAAATGCTCCATGATGATGATACGTTATCGACAACAGATGGTGGCCATTAGGTGTACGTGCATGTCAGGGGAAAGCATAAAGGCAAGTAGAGCAGACACAACTATTAGATTTGTGTAATCGCCACCGCAGGTGCTAAGCTCCACTGTGGATGAAGCAGGACAGTCCCTGAGTACCCTGCTTCCCCTTCTGGCCATGGCATATGTGACTCTGGTTCCTGGAAGTAACTCCAAGCAGTCAGTGTGGCTTCAAGCTAACTTGTTTGCAGAGTTTCTCGTTCTGATTATCAGCCCTTCTGTGCAGCTAGTTCTCTCTTGCTATTTTCTCTCTCTAATCTCTCTCTTCTATACACCTTTTCTCTCTTGTCCTTCAAAAGGCTTGGTCTCTTACCTTGAGACTGTTCTACTTTTAACCTGGTCCAGCATGGTCCAGCTGCCTACGATCTTTGTGTAGACTACAGTGATCAGCTGTAACCTGTGTCAGGATTGCTTGGGGACTTGTCAGGGGACTGCTAAATCTGGAAAATCAACTGAGGATCTGTTCTGCTGAGCTCTGAGACTAGCAAAGTGTCATGTTGCGTGTTCCTTTTCTTACTAAGCTATCTCTTCTTCCTTCTATCTCTATGGTTTTCTCCACCTTTATTCTCAGTTAACTCTGAGGAACAGAATTAGACCAGAGTATGCGAATGTGTGGCTGATTTTGGTTCAGGATAGCAAATCTGTCCCCGATCTATGGGTACAGATCTATCTTTTTGACTTCATGTATGCCTAAGCAGCTGCTGGCTGGTGTGCTTCAGGATGAAAGGATTTGGGTGCAAAGCCTCCTTGAAGATAGTGATGCTGGTGTTGAAGTGTTTGAAGAAACCACTGTGACTGCTCAGTTTTTCTCAAGCCTCAGGCTCAGCTTTGCTTGTGGTATGGGGAAGCACTAATGGAAGCCCACTTTGAGATGTGCTCTCCTCCTCAGCACTGGGTTTATCAGCTGTAGTCTTAATTGCTCTTGATTCTGCAAAGACTGGACTCGTTCTAACCTGGGCTCAAACTGTTACTTAAAACACTACAGACTAATATCTGGTGTAGCAAATAGGTAGACTGACATGGCTATCAGTGTGGCAATTGTGTGATTATATGCAAACCAAAGTGTACTTGTGATGTTACTCCTTACTTGCCTCCCATATCTTAACCCTAAATTCTGTAGTTCTGAGCGAGCTGTGCTCTTGCCACAAGCTTTCTCAGATATTGGCTGGAAGAACCTTCCATGCTTCTGCATTTATTATTTTTTTTTAATACGAGTGTTTAATTTCAGATGTTCTGAATGACGCCATCTTTGATGAAGATCATGATGAGATGGTAATTGTGAAGGACATAGACATGTTCTCATTGTGTGAGCATCACCTCGTTCCATTTGTTGGAAAGGTAACTCTTCCTCACAAAACAAATGTGGGAATACGTGATAAAAGACCTAAAGTACATGTAAAAGACTTTGTAGCTGTAACTACAAAGCTTATAAAGCTATAAGTATTTACTGCTTATGGCTATGACTCTAGAAGTTAATCTTCAGAATACAAATAAGGAAGACCTCTTTAATGTGAGTTTTATTTGGATTTAAGCTCCTAAAATATAATGCTCAACCTTTCCTAGTCTAAATAATCTAATGGTTTCTGACATTTCATATCAAAGCTCTTCTTCGTGAAGCAGCAGCAAGCCTTGAGGGCAGACATCTTGATATTAAACCGGCTCACCCTGCACACTGGCTCTGTCATGGATTTAGTTTCTGGCTCAGAGCTATTTAGTGCACATTCATATTGGGAACCCCCCTGTGAGTCGAACAAACTGCTGATTAGCAGCCCTGTCTTAAATAAGCAGGCCCAGTCAGGGAGGGGGTGGTCAAAATTGACTAGCAGGAGGCTGCTTAGCTTGGGACTTCCATAAAAGGGGCTGGTGTTTCAGAGGGTGTTAAAAATGTGGTGCCAATAACTTCAAAAAGAAAATAAAAATTCTCGAGTTAACCGCTGTAAATGTGATAAAGAGTTCAGAGTGGGTAGTCCCTTCTGCACATCTCAGCCCCTTCACTCCCATATAAGCACGGAAGGATGGAGCTTATTCTGATCCATCTGTTTTACCATAAAGTACTCTCGCAGGCCAGAGAGTGGCAAGTGCTTTTTTTTTTTTTCTGTGAAATTCAGTCAGTACCACATATATGCCAAGTAAACTGCCTCCCAAAAGTAAAATACTCAAACAGAAACCAGCTGTTTATTTAGTTGAGGCAACTCAATTTCATCTGCTTTCTTTTCTTACTGTTAATATTTTATACTGGAAAACAAGGTAACTTCTTTTTCTGTGCAAGCTTTCTATTTTGCCTGTTATTCTTGGTTACACGTACTGTGTATATTCTCTTCGTTACTCCTGTGGCAATGTATGCATTCTTTTTACATCTAGCTGTTTAGCCTGTGTGGTTTGGAGAAATCTCCTCGCAAACACCGAATTGGTCCTGCTCGTATAATGGTCTACTAAATGACTTGGTATGCCTCTAAATATTCTCAGACTAACCATTCTCCTGTTGGGTACATCAAACAGGCTGCAAATACTGACCAGTAGGCCTTGTATTTGCAGTTCTATCTTAAATGAAATTAAGAAGTTTGCAAAATTACTGTACGGGGAACAGGTTTCCACGCTTATTTCTAAGTTATGTCTCTTACTTTGTCTGAAATGTTTCATGTCTTTTCAGGTGTCAGTGGGTTGATTACCCAACAGAAGTGATAGGAATGAGCAAGTTAGCCAGGTAATTAGGTGCACTGTGGTACCTGTAACGGCAGGTACAGCAATACAGGATTCTGAGATGGGGCCTCTAGGCAAAGCGCTAAGACAGAATCCTACGCTGACACCCCCCTACTGTATCTTGGCTAATTTTTCAAGTCTCTGGTACAGTGACACACATGCTGGTTTATTATCTGTTATAACTGCAAACCCACTTGAATGCAGTAGCCCATGTTGCTTTCTAAAAGCAAGAAGCTAAATGGCTTTCCCCCCTACCTTTGCATCTGAGCACTTTTCTTCTCGAGAACTTAATTCTGCCTTAGTGCAACTATGTGTTCAGTATGAATTTTTCAGTAAATCCATATTTAAGCAGGATGGAAGTTGACTTAATCATACAATGACCTATGGTGCTACCAAAGCAGAAAAAGAAAATAAAAATCAGTAAGTGCAGCCTGATTTTGGTGGCTAAGTATTTCTTGGCATCAGAACTTTCACTGGAAGTAAAGTACAGTCCCTCTCTCTCCCTCTCCCTAATTCCATTTTAAGTCTTGAAAGAAAAGCATGTTTATTTCAGATGAACAGTGCTGTGCTGAGCAATAGACTGCTTTTTGTACCCAAATGTAGTGGAACTCTGTAGCATTCCTGAGACTTGGAACGTAAGCCTCGACTCTTGAAGAGTTGTGATTTTTCTCCCCCTCAGAAAACTTACCTATTCTTCACCAGGACACTGACCTCACCAGGCATTTACAGGCTCCGTTAGCTCCACAATTTTTCAGGCTTGCATGGTGGCATGTTCCTCCCACATGCTAAAACTTCTGGACTGTTCCAGGGTTAGTTCTGGGGCAAATGCACATCTCATTCTCTATGCATGAGTTTCATATGCATTTGGAAGTGTGGGTTTGATTCTGTTAATGGTTTGTTCTCCTCTGTCTAGGTACATATTGGCTATCTTCCTAACAAGCAAGTACTTGGCCTCAGCAAGCTCGCTAGGTAAGTGTTAATGTAATGAAAGTGATGCTAATTTGTAAAAGAGATTCCAAGCTGTGCTAACTGTGCTAATCTTTCTAATCTGGTCCCCCTCTAAAGCTCAGCCCACTTGGTGTCCTGGATTTGGATTTAGACCAATCCTCAGCATTATGTTTTTTGTGGAGAGGACAGATAAGTCTTAGAGCTCTCTGTTAATTCACATCAGTCGACTGTAGTAGAGCCGTAACGCTTTTGTACATTCATCCAAATCATTGGTGTCTGCAGGGAGCACAGAAGCAAGAACAATAGAGAATTTGGTCATATCCTAAGGCAGGGCCACCAAAAACAGTGGGGATCTCTAGCTGTTTACTACTTGTGTGTATATTGACCGATAAGAACAAAAATCCAAAACTTCCAAACTGCAAATGAACATGTTCTCTGGATAGAAATTGAATCTAAAGCTTTCATCTGTTAGCTGACTCTTCAGATGAATTTGGCATTTCTTTCACTCGAGACCTGCTGAGAGAGCTGTGGGGTAGATTTTATAGATAAGGTTCAGCCTAAGAAACAAAGCAATTATGATACACTTGAGAAATCCATTTGTTTACGTAAAATAGCTTTTTCCTCAGCAAGTGCCCTTGGATTAGTTGTTCCACTGAATCTTGTTAAAAAGTGGCACTTTCTAGTCCTGGTGAGGAAGGGGATGGTTGATCCCTTCAATAAGCAGATTATTGGGGACTGGAGTGGAAGGGTCTCTTTTGAGAAACGAATCTGAAAAATTGGCTGTAGTTCAGAAAGACCACATAGGTTTTGCTTATGCTTTCCCTCATACGTCTGTTAATCTTGCTGTAGTTTCAGTAATACTAATGAGAATTAGCCTTGTAAATCTGTATGCCTGCTGGGTTTTCTTAGCGGGTAAGAAATGTGTAGGATATGCCACTAAAATGCTTTAAAGTCAGTTAGCTCTGTTCTGTGCTCTGCTTGCACAACAGTGAATTTGTTTTGGAATGGGAAGGGCCCTTGGAGGTCACATCTTTTGTTAACATAACCCGTATTACAGAGAGAGCATCTTCATGTCTTCTAGCAGTGCTTATAGGAGTGGACTTCGCTCTGATTAAAAGGTTGAAACAGGCAGTTCAACATTTAATATTTTTTTTTCCTACATGTTTTGTGTGACTGTACCTAACTGCTGAAATTGTAGGATGAGGTTCTGAGCTGACAGCACTGCAGTTGCTGGGTGAAAGACTGCTTTCTGTAGATGCTTACGCTTGGGGATGTCTGCGTGGTGGTTCGTGGGTCGTGTTGTGTGTTGGCTGGCACTTGCGTGGCTGGATCTTTTTAAGTGGTGAGGGTTTTGGGTTTTTTTGAGTTGGATTTCTGAAGGCAAACGTCCTTCCTGAAGAGACTCTCTGTAGCACTTGGTTTCATTTCTGCAGGGCTTGAATGCAGGATTAAGGATCACATTTGAAATATGCATCAGTTGATTTGTGCTTGCTCTGGTCTCTAGTTACGTCTGAATTGCAGATGTAAAAAGGAACTCAAAACTGTCTTTGGTGATTTTTTTTTTTTTTTTTTTTTAATGCAAGTGGCAACATGGTGTTAGAAGTGTACAATTTTCCTACTATTTATTCTCAGTGTAGTAACATGCATGAATACGTGCAAGGCTTCCTGTGCTGGGCTTGGAGGGTTAAATCTTGCCTCTTTTTCAAGTTAGGGTAAAACCCCCATATATGGCAATAATGAAGAGATTAGATTCTTGTATAACAAAACGTTCTCAGTCCTCGTTTGCTTTTGAGTGCTTACCATGAAGAGATTGGTGGGCCAAATAGTGCTTCCCTTTCGTGCCCTATATAATGCAACCAGTGTTCAAACAAAGATTTGTGAGGCTGTTGGTACTCTAGGCCTAATCTTTCGTAATAGGATTAGTCTAATGTGGTGAGTTTCTGTTGTTGTGGATGACCTGTATTCAGTAAACAAACATCTTTCTTTGGACTTTAAGCTCAGGCTTGAAAATGCTAATTCAAATAACTGTTTTTACATAAACGTGCTTATAGGACTTCTTATATGCAATACCAGTGTGAAAATATCTAAGCATCAGCTTGCTTCCTATCCATATATTTGATCTAAGTATTATGTTGATTTCTTTAGAATAGCTATAACACAACCATTTCATTTCTGGAGGGGAGTTTCTGCATATAATTCTCTCTCCAAAACAGCAGGCAAGTCTCATTGTCAGAAACG
Source organism: Anarhynchus alexandrinus (assembly GCA_008711295.1). Taxonomy (NCBI): domain Eukaryota; kingdom Metazoa; phylum Chordata; class Aves; order Charadriiformes; family Charadriidae; genus Anarhynchus; species Anarhynchus alexandrinus. The sequence continues at coordinate 26,309 of VUYV01000618.1, read as the reverse complement.
TTTCTCGTAACTAATGCCTCAGGCTGCCGGCCAGTGTCTGGTTTTTGTCTAGTCTGACCAGATGAGTATTGATGCTTTCTATAGCAACTTCTTTACATGGCCACTTGACATGTAATTAAGCATTTGAGGTTCACATTAATAACCAGAGCAGTTATAAGACTTCTCTTAAATGTGTGGGTTATAGTACTGCGATTATAAATGAAGGTAGTTTCACTGGCATTGCCCCACAAATGGCTTAAATTTGAAGCCACGTTGGAGGGGGGTGCTAAGGTGATCCCTGCACTGAAATTCAAAGGATGGTGTGATATATGGGTGGAGAGTATCTACTTTAAATAAAAACAATTCTGCCTCATTGTTCTTGGTTAAATTTGTGGTTAAATGCAAGAATCCAAAACATCTCTTGCATAATTTCAGTAACCTTCTGAGAATCCCAATACCTTGAATTGTCCTTAAAACAGCATTTGGTTTATATCGAAGCAAAAGGAAGTAATCTGACCTCAGTTCAAGGATTAGCTTTCAGGGAGTCTTTGGGCATGGATTCCCTTGCAACTGCGTGGTGCAGGTGAGTGGTGGTACAAGTAATTGAAAAGTAACAGCCAACGAAAGGAGCTTCAAGGAGAGGTGGCAGGTTTGCCCCTGAAATAGTCTCTGGGGTGGCAGGAAGGGGAAACCTGTCACTAAGCACAGTGATGTGCTAAGGGAAGTCCTTGAGTGATGCCAGCGGGGGGCTGAGCAGCAGCGTGATGCTGCATGGATTCCCAGGAAGGACATGGCTCAGTACAGTCGTCTTGTTTGATAGAGTCAAGTTAATTGTGAAGATCAGAGAATGGTCAGGTAGGACTAAGTATAACATCATCTTTTTCCTTTTTCCTTTAGGATTGTGGAAATATACAGTAGAAGATTACAAGGTAAACAACTGACTTTTTGTTTTTGTTGTGTGCACTCCTTTGTTAGCCAGCGCAGGGTATTAATGATTGTAGGTGGACTATAGCTGTGCAAATTTTAGTGTGAAGGAAAAAAACACTATGTTCTTGAACAGGTGTTTCTCATCTGCCACCTTAGCCCTTGTGTTTCCAGTGAGGGGCAAAATGTGCCTGTGAAAATAGATGTAGGCAGTAACTGATTCAGAGGATAAGTATGCTACAAGATACAGCTGCCAGGAATAACTAAACTAGGTGGATGCTGCTGGAGATGGACTCTCCTACAGATAATTTAAGAGATGTGTTGGAGAATTCTTGTCTGAAGAGATGAAGCGAGAACTGCTGTGTTATGGACTGCCTGCCTGCTGCCCCTGAGAAGTGGAGGAAGCTGCAGGATCTGAAGCCTTGGGTTGGGCTCAGCCTGCTCTCATCATCCTGCAGTTAAATTTGGCCTCTTCTTGGCGACAGAAGTCTTAGTGACCAGTCTGACACCTAATGGTTAGAGCTGCAGGAAGTAAAGCTTTGCAGGACAATAGACTCTCTTAATTTGTTTATTTTTTTATCTCCGTTTCCTTTCCTTAAAAAGAGAAATTGTGTGTAGGGAATTAATAGTGCAGCAGTAAAGCCGGTGAACAAATATATAAAAACTGAAAAAAACAGAGAAGCAAGAAAATCTAACTGCGTAACAGGAAATGCAAGACCTGTTATAACAAATCAGGGTAATGCAATTCCTGCAAAGGTGTAATGCAAAATGGCTCCCAATATAAACAAGCAAATAAAAGGTCTGTTCCAGGATACAAAACATAAGATAGGATTTGGTGCTAATAAAATTTATTTAGGAAAAGCAGAGCTTGCGTGTGTGTGGTGATGGTGGTGGGGAACAGGCACCCTTGGAAGTGGGCATGCGGTGTTACTATCCTGTGTGTGTGGCATGCAGATAGCGGCGGGGCATTGATGCTGCTCAGATTTATCACTGCTTCTGAACTCCCTGTTGTTCTTTCAGTCCAGGAACGCCTTACCAAACAAATTGCAATAGCCATCACAGAAGCCTTACAGCCCGCTGGAGTTGGAGTGGTTATTGAAGCCACGTAAGTTACTCCGAGCTGTTCCGTGGTGGTGTACGGGCTGCGCGTGATTCCCGCTGTGTGCTGCAGAGCTGTTGTGTGGCCTCTTTGGCTACGGTAGCTGTGTGCCACGTGTGTTTATGAGGCAGAGCACTGGCAGGAGGGGTCCTTGCCCATTCAGCAAAACGGCCTGGTGGGTTGGAGCCATTTCAAGTGGGGGCCTGCCTCATCCGCTGCAGAGATGTGGCAACTGGCAGTGTGGTCCACTGTCCCAGCAGCACTGGGTCTGTGCTGTGCCTCAGTGCACCTTCTACTTCCTCGAGTAGAGCAAAGCTTGGGTGTAGCAACAGGCATGTCCCTGTGATCAGAATGCACCTTGGAAAGGTGGGATTTTCCTAGGGTCTGAGCAGAGAAGGCAGCGCTCCGGGGCTGTGAATTTGACTTTCTTTTCCATAGAGGACAGCTGAGGTACAACTGACAGATGCCCGTTCTGGATA
>VUYV01000618.1:11073-23257 GCA_008711295.1 Anarhynchus alexandrinus | reverse complement strand
GAGATGTTTGTTACCTCTGGTTTTTATATTCTTGCTAGTATTAACCCTCCTTTTTTTGTGTGTGTTTGTTGTTTGTTTGTTTGAGAAATTTAAAACACATTTTTCCAAGCCTCTTAACGTGCAGGGAATTAACTTCTAAATTATTTGGGGCACAGTCTTATCTTGATACAAAGGGGTTTATGCACCTTTTTCTCTGTGCCTCAGAATGTCTGACCACTTTAACTGTCAGTTTCTTACTATTTTTAAGCAAACTTTAACAGGGGGGGAGGAAAAAAACCCCAGAGTCTGTCTGCAAAGTGCTAAGATATCCAAAGAGGTTTTTAATGATATTTATATCTTGAGCTTTCCTTCTCTGATTTCCATGGGTTAGAATGAGAAGCTAAATCTAGTCTGATAATCTGAAAATGAAGATTTCTCTTCAAGTATTTCAAGATTTACATCTCATAACTGTTGGACCAAAGGTGAGCACTGAAATCCTGAACACAGCACACTGTACCTCTCCCGCCTGATGGCGGGTCATTTTGGGGCAAAGTAACCTGAAATGACAACAACTTATTTCATAAGAGCAATTGAGAAAAGCATTTCCAGGGCCATCACAATGAATTAAACCACATTTTTTCTGTGTATGTGGCAACCTCTGTATGTGGCAGTACTGGTACAAAAAGTTTCAGTCAGCTGGACTTGGCTGAACTTCTTATACTTTGTTACAGTTTTAATGGGTGTTTTGTAACTCTTAATTGGGACAACATGAGGCGCAAATGAAAACCACCCTTCTCAAACTAAGCACAGGAGGCAAAACTTAAAAAATGAAATGTCAGCCAGGGTGTCAGATGCCCACAACGCAGGTTCCCATGGTCGTATCTTCTTTGCCGAACGCGACTCCAAGATGTTCTCTACACTAACCTAAAAGGCAGTTCCTGCTCTGGCAAACTCCATCTTACCAACATTCCTGTCTCTTGCTTTAATCCGTGTTGGAAACGAAATGAAAATTGTGTCTGGTCAAACCTCCATTGGGCCTAAAGAACACTAAAGAACAACAACCTCATGTGTTTAATTACACTAATTTTACCTTGATGACCTTCACAGCATTATTGGAAAAATATCCTCTGTCCCAGATTCTGTAGAGTTAGGTGCTATAAAAGTGTTTGTCTGCTCACCTGAACACACTGTGTTGCACGTTTCTAAAATACACTAACTCTATGGCATTTGTTTTCCTTAAATGATTGAGAGCAGATATTGCCACTTTTCAGTTCAGTCTGTGTATCCAGCTGAAAAGCCTTAAATCTTTCTTGCCTGAAGTTCGGAGTAAAACTCTTTCTCTTTTTAGCTCAACAACTGGAAGAATTTGAGGACCAAAGGGGCACGCGCTAGTACACTTGTTTCTCTTTGCTTGCTTTAGTTTGGAAATTAAGTCTCTGTAAAACACTGTCTTGCTCCTGAGGTAACGAAAAGTTGCGTTTTAACCACTTATCTCTATTCAGGATAAAGTTCGCATTGCACCACCACTGTTTTTTATTTCTGTGTGACCTGTAGTCCTTAAAACGTACCTCTCTATACCTGTGGCCTTGGATTTTGTTCACATTTTTGTTGTTGTAAGACTTGGTGCATTTTTTTTTTTTTTTGGAACATTAGTATTGTTCAAACACACAAGCTTTAACTACAACCAGTGTGTATATATGTATAGTACATACAGCCTGCTGTTGTACCACGTAAAAGTCCATTGTCTCTAAAACATTAAAGCGCAGTATTATCCTTTGGAGTGGTAGCATCCTTGGTGACTCAGGGGCGATGGCATCGCCCAAGGAAGTGGCACGTGCTCCGTCTCCTTGGGTGGGGGTTGTTTCTGCACTAGCAGGTGCTCCAAGCCTGTGGTGAGATGTTGGGTGTTCCAGATGCTCCTCTGGGACAGTAGGTACTGTTGTCCCCAGCTGCGTCCCCATTTGTTGACTGAGCAGCCTTGGTAGCATCCTTGGTGACTCAGAAGCGATGGCATCACCCAAGGAAGTGGCATGTGCTCCATCTCCTTGGGTGGGGGTTGTTTCTGCACTAGCAGGTGCTCCAAGCCTGTGGTGAGATGTTGGGTGTTCCAGATGCTCCTCTGGGACAGTAGGTGCTGTTGTCCCCAGCTGCGTCCCCATTTGTTGACTGAGCAGCNCCCCCCCCCCCCCCCCCCGCCAAGATTTGGTGTCACCTGCTTCTTACTGGCCCTGGGTGCCAGAGGAATCAAAGCAAATACATGGGGACAGGGAAGGTGGGAGGCAGTGGCTGCTCTGGAGCGGCTGTTGCACGCATCGAGGCTCATGTGGGCTAATAGTCCTCCTGTGTGCGTCTTAAGCCATTCTGGATGCCTCATCGCACTTTAATAAGGAAATATGTGGTTCCTGGCCAAATGTTCAAATTAGCTGAACAAATATATCCAAACAGCAGATGTGATGCAGGTGGGACGAGACCTTGAAGCTGAAGTCTTGGTTGGGTCACCTCATGGTGTACCACGCATAGCAACGAGCTCTCTCTATGCCAGCAGAAGCTGCACTGCTCCTTCAGGGTGGAGAAGCTGCCTTAGAGACACTCCTGTTGTCCTCCCAGGATGCAGATGTTGCTGAGACTCAGGGGGAAAAAAAATCCCAACTTTACAGATCCCAGACTCCTGAGGGGTCTTACCTCCTTCTCGCAAGATAAACCAGGCCAGGGAGGGAAAAAGGCAACCGGAGAAGTTCTTGGGCTGCAGGCGGGAATGGGAAATCAGCGTGGCTTTGTGGGTGAATGCTGTGGCAGTCAGAAACGGAGAAGGAATAATGAATGAAAGCCCCTCCAGCCCTTCGTGGGTTTTTTCCAAATGGTCTGTCCTGTTTGGAAATAACCCTCCCGGGAAGCCCCAGGAGCGTTGTCAAGAATTGTCTTTGTCGTGAAGCTGAGTTAACTTCTGTGTTTCCCACGGTTGTATATTAAAGCTGGTGACTGTGGTGGGAAGCAGCCTGTTTGTGAAAACAGGCACTTCTGCAAGGAATTTTCTATTCCGTGCCTCTATTTTTTTTCTTTTTTTAGGTGTGGGATTGGGAAGGAGCCTCCTTGGTTTCATGATCATGGGAAAATCTGTTTTCATTGGGGTGAAAATATATTCAGCTTGAAAGTGTTTTCAGCTCAAAAACCCAGAAGGGTGAATCAAATCTGTACGAGAACCAAAAGCTGTTACTAAGGTGACATTCCACCCATCCCCATCCTAACCTACCACACGTCCCCAGATCCCACCTCCTTTAGCACGTGCTCTATTTGTTTTCTCCACTGGTACATGTTGCTTCTTTGTTTTGTTTTGGTTTGTTTTTTCCTCAAGGCTCCCCCATATAAGCAGTTTCTTTGTGTTTTTTTCTATCACTGTGATTTACTTTTGGATGTCTCTCATCATCTCCTGCACGTGTGCTGGAGAGTGACTGGTCAGCGAGTCCCTGTGCCCTGCCCAGCCAGGTCCTTGGCACAGGCACTTTGGTCCTCTCCCCTTGCGTTCCACTTCCAGGTGCAGGTTATAGTTCGGTTGAGGCAGCTCTTCAGAGCAAGAAGCCCCAAGAGGTGATGAGTCCTGCTTATCTCATGGTGCAAAGAACTGGCCTTGGTTCCCTTGTGCTGTGGTGTGAATTCCCTACAGAGACCTGGCTGGAGGGTCGTTTGTTCTGCCACTGTGTCCCAGCTGTCCCTGATGTGGGAGCTTGCTGGAAATGGAGATGCCTCTCCTGGAAACCCTGGGCAGATATCTCCTGCCCAGCTGCATTGCATGTGACTGGACCTCGTGCCATCTTCGTGCTCCCAAGACCATGGTAGATTTTTCTTCTCCACTAAAGAGCACAAGTCCCAGAACTTCTTCCTCAAAGCACCCTCTCGTGTACAAGATCCTGCTGCTGGCCATCAAGATTGGTCAGGTAGGTGGTAGTAATGGCTGCTGCTATCCAAAGACATGAGAGCTGCCAGCCCAACCCAACCTGTCTCCAGGGCATCTCATGGAAGTGTGGCCAGCTTTGTGGTTAGGTCTTTGAGAGGGAGGAATGAGGAACCTGGGCCATACCAACTAGCTGGGAAACCCCTGGCAGATGGCTACTCTGCAGCTCTGCGTGTTCAGCAGGGGGGAGCTGCAAGCTGGAGTAGGACTGATGTCTCCATGCGTGCAGTATGGGTTCCTGACTGGGTGGCAGTCATCCACGTGTCACCCAGGCTGAGTACCTGTCAGCACTTGTGGTGGAGCGTCAGAAGAGCTCTGCCTTTTCTTGGGCATTTTACCCCAGGGATCCCAAAATAGGCTCTTTCCAGCCAAGAATCTGCCTTTTGAGTGATTGAGTGGCTGCAGTGGAGGCCTCTGATCATCCTGGAGGCTTCACGCAGCCATCGCAACCTTCCGGCAGCTCATAGTTGCTTAATGAGCTCAAATTGCTCATTACCTGGCCTCTGGTTTCTGCCCCTGCTCTCGGGTGAGTTGGCGTTGGGAAAGAGCCCCCGCTCAGCTGTGCCCTTTGAGCTTTGGCTGAGCCCTTCTGCCCAACTCCTGGAAACAGCCTCTGTGAAAAGCTTTGCCTTCCAGTTGTGTTTAAAGTTGCAGTCATGATTTAGCAGTCGAGAGGATATAAAACATTAAAGCTTTTTTTCAGTAAGTCTTGGGCTGGGCTGTTGAGAGGGACAGCAAACAAATGGCAGCATCCAAAGAAATTATGCTAAAATACCCAGAGAATATAATCATGAGGAATTTATTTTCTTTTTTATTTTTAAACAATGTTGTATTGTGGTTTTGCTGTTGGGGCTTTGCAGGGGCGGTTCTGGCAGAGTGACCCGTACGATGTTACCTCTCTATTTGCGCGGCTGCTCCCTACCGAGATTGCAACAGTAAAGCAAAGGTTAAAAATCCACCCTGAGAGGGGCTAACGGAGCGACGCAGCCCTGAAAGCTGTTTTAAAAGTGCTATGGAAAACCACAATGGTGCTGCTTCTGCCTGGGGTGTACGACTGCCACCAAGGGAGCAACTCCTGGGTAGGTACCCACCACCCAACCTTCACGTGTGACCTGGGGAAGCCTTTACTGGGTGCTGCAGGAAGGTGTTCACGCCTCGGCTCCATCCTGTCCTGGCCATGGGTGCCCATACACCCTCTCAGCATCCCGCTGGTCCCCTCCAGAATCCATATCTCACCATACAACCGGCATCTCTTGTGCTCCCTTGTCCTGCAACGCCCTGCCGGAGAGCTGCGGGAGCGGGTGGAGGAGGTGACGTCCATGGCTCCAGCCAGGACATGTGGCAGCACATGGATGCATAGGAAAAAGGCAAAACTTCTGTTTCCTGTATAAATAATGTCATCGGCATCAAGCTTTAGTGACATTGTCACAAGCAGATTGCCCAACAAATTACTGGTGGGGGGTGGTATCTTTATGGTAAAACAAATGGTGGTGTTATTTTTACCTATTATTTTTACCTACTGCAGGGAGGAAGGGATTGTCCTTCGCCCGTGTATTCTGCTGTAGCCAGAAACACCACAAGTCGTGTGGCCCATAGGTAGGGTAATTATCGAAAAACAAAAACTTTGCCTTAAACAACTGCCCTGTTGACATCACCTTCATAATGTACCTGTGGGATACATTTAGGATCTCCGTTTGTTTTTAAGGTGGTGTAGGGTGACAGCCCATAGCACTGTGTAAATTCTTCCTATGGGGACCCAAATCCATGCAGCCATGAGGGTGTGAGCCCGGGGCCATGGGCAGGCTGCACCTCAGGTCTGTGCTCTTCTGGCCTGGACCCTCCTTCTCCAATCTTGTCTCCATTGCTCATAGAATCACACAATGGTTTGGGTTGGAAGGGACCTTGAAGATCACCCAGCCCCAACCCCCTGCCATGGGCAGGGACACCTCCCCACACCAGACCAGGTTGCTCAAAGCCCCGTCCAACCTGGCCTTGGACACCTCCAGGGATGGAGCAGCCACAGCTTCTCTGGGCAACCTGGGCCAGTGCCTCACCACCCTCAGAGTGAAAGATTTCTTCCTAATATCTCATTTAAATCTCCCCTCTTCCAGTTCAAAACTGTTCCCCCTTGTCCTATGGTTCCCTTACCTGATCAAGAGTCCCTCCCCAGCTCTCCTGCAGGCCCTTTAGGGACTCGAAGGGGCTCTGGCCCCAGAGCCTTCTCTTCTCCAGGCTGAGCAACTTCAACTCTCTCAGCCTGTCCTCACAGCAGAAGTGCTCCAGCCCTCGCGTCATCTTTGTGGCCCTCCTCTGGACCGGCTCCAACAGGTCCATGCCCTTCCAACAGGTCCATGTCCTCATCGCCTGGGGAGATAAACTGGGAAGCAGAAGGATATTATTGCAAGGGGCCAAGGCAGCTGGAGGAGAGAAAGAGGAGGATGGGAAAGGATTTTGTAGGGAAGCAGGAGCAGGAGGGACATCTGGCAGGGGGTTTGCAAAGATCCTCTCTCCGGCTTGAGCGATGCTCCAGGTCAGTGACGCAGGGAGAGGGGACGGAGGGCCGGGCTGGGTGCCGGCCTCCGCAGCCGCCTGCCCGGGGACGCACAGTCTGTGGCTCCCTCTGCTGAGCCTGGCCCCGAGCTCTGCTCGCCACGGGAGAGGAGCGAGAGCTTTCACNTTCACGGGGGCAGGAAAAGCTTTTTGGGGAGGCCCGGGGGTCACCCCGATGCCAAGGTGGGGGCATGGGAGGGGTTGGCAGAGGGGCACCCAGCCCCTCCGCTGCATCCCGCTGCCGGGTGATGCTGCTCTGCTCCGCCTCGTCACAGGGATGGGGATGGTTTGTCAAAAAGCAGGGACCAGCCAGCCAGGTTGATTTATTTTTTAAAAATCATTATTATTTAAAAAAGGGCCAAAAATCTGTTTTCTGTAGAAAAGTGGGAATTCTGGCTGAGCTGAGCAGTTTCTTCTCTGACCGTGCTCGATCAGTGGGGCGTTTTCTGGGAGAAAAGAGTGAAAACGCTGCTTTCCTCTTCCAGGTCCCACCAGGCTGTAAGCACTGCTCTGCTGCAAGCCCTGGTTCTTTGGGCTTTGGGCAAAGCCGTGGTCCATCCTTCTCCAGCTGCTCACTTCACTGGTGCCGACGGCTCCACGGCATCCAGAGCAGCTCTGGGACCCTCTCCCCCAAATCGCAGAGGGACGGGTGCTGTTGGCAGATCAACTGAAGCATCCATCACTTGCTGGGACATGCAGAGAGGTGGCCTTACCTTCAATAAGGCTGCAAACTGCTCATGTTGACATATATGGCTCTATAGGTACAGGGTATCCCCGTGCTAGGACCCGTGACCTGCAAGGTGGACGTGGGGACCACTCAGCCCAGCCGCTTCCACCACCCCACATGAGAGATGCTGTGGCCACACAGCACGGTGCCCATGCCAGGTGTATGTTGCTAAGCTATTTGCTATTTTTACTTGAAAAATAACTCCCTGGTGATGCTGCTGAGCCCTGCAGTGGGTTCACTCTCCAAAAGTGCCATCAGGCATCTGCCTCCAAACAAGGTCGGGGCACTTATAGGAACAACCGCCCCCTCACAGCCCTGGGTTCAGATGCACCAGCTCTAGGAATATTTTCCTCCCCGGGGCGTCGCGTGGCATCGCTCACCGCTCGCGAGGAGGGTGACAGAGGCCACACCGAGCAAAACAGCCACGCTGCCGGTGATGAGCCCCGTGCTGCTGGTGGTGGGCTGCCAGCCCAGGGCTCCGCGGAGCAGCATGGTGGTGGTGATTTGGTATATTTCGGGAGCGGGTCGCTGGCTGGCGGGGAGCCCACCGGTATCATCCAGCCTCTCCGGCGCAGCCTCCGCCACCGGACTTGGGGAATTCATTATTCCTCAAACTTGAGGAGCTCTTCTGGTAAAGCCCTCCCCATCTTGATTAAAAACTTCCTTGTAATGGGAAATCCCTGCCTACCACTTGATAAATCATCCCCCTGGCTGCTCCCCTCGCCCTTAAATATGAGCGGGCATTTGTACCCGCTCCGGGAGCGTGGGGCGAGGGCCAAAGGGAGAAGAGCATCCCCTGGGAGAGAGCACCTGGGTGGTCGCGCCGGCTCCCAGGGCTGCGGCTCCTTCTCCATCGCTCCTCGGGGATGGTGTAGAAAAGACCCTGTTAACAGGATAACCCGGGGTTATCCCGCGCCTGCCAGGGATGCTGTGGGAAGCAGGACAGCCCAGCAGCTGCTAAAACAGTGGCCACCAGCTCCTGTCTGTGCCCCCACGGAGCTGGGCTGGATGTGGGCTGGAGCATCCGTGGGGTGGGAGACCGGGAGACCAACATCCCCCGGGCTGGACGGGGCTCAGGTGTGGTGTAATCCGGGAGCACATGTTGGTAAAGTCTTTAGTCACCGGTACTGACTCACCCATCGGCTCCTGACAGCACAGAAATGTGGGTTTTTTCTCTTCCTTTTTCTTTTTTAAGCCTTTTTCCAGTTGGTGGGACCTGCGGACTCTCCCTAACTGCGCGGCTGCCGCGGACGTTCCTTAGAAGCCTTTTCAGTTCCCGTTTTCCATCCCAGGGCTTTTTGCTTTTTCCTTTCCCTTTCCATTCTCTGTTAGAGCAACAACCCCGTGCTTGGAGACGCGGGCGGCAGGCACACGGGCGCGGGAAGGCAAACTGTTTGTGGAAGGAAGCGGCATTTGGCTGGGGTTTAGGTAATGCTTTTCTTAGCTGCGTGGGGAGGGCTGATGCCCAGCGGGTGCAGGGAGCCGTTGCCCATGGGCTATGGATACAGCTGCTCTCCTGGGCATGGTAATTTGGGTGGGACCGAACGTCACGATGAAGCTTTCCTTCCTGGGGTGGTCCTGCCCGTGATGCTCGGGAGCATCTTTAAATACAAGGAGCTTGGCAACACGCTTTTGGGGTGCTTGACCTCATCAGCATTTGGGGAGCTTGCCAAGAGCTTCTTCCAAGGAGAAGCATCTGATGATGCTTTCAAGCCACCTGAGGAAGCTCCACGTTTGCAGGTTCTGCTCATCATGGGGGACATTAGCCACCCCAATGCGTCCCTCCAGCAGGGCCCAGGCCACCAAGGAGGTCTCTGGAGGGCACCTATGGTGTTGTCCTGACACAGGTGAGCAAAGGGAGACACCCTGCTCCACCTCATGCTTGCAACCCAGGAAGGACTGGTGGGGATGTAAATGTTGGGGGCAGTGCTGGATGCCCAAGTTGCTCCTGAACTAAAAGGAAACATGTAAGAGATGGGAGCAGGGGTAGGGGCCCTGGGAGAAGCACTGTGTGGGCATCCAGAGATGGGGCTTGGGAAGCTAAAGCTCACCTGGAGTTGGATCTGGTGAGAGATGTGGACATGCACAAGACCATGGGGCCTGATGGGCTGCACCCATGGGTGCTGTGGGAGCCACTGCAGGGCCATTGTTAGTGATCTTGGAAAGGGCATGATGGTGATCGTGGAGGTTTCTGAGGACTGGAAGAGAGCAAAAGTCACTCGTCCCTCAAGAAGGACAAGAAGGAGGCTCTGGGAAGCTGCAGGCACCATGAAGGTTGTGGAGTAACTAATGCCGGACGCCATTTCCAGACACCTGAAGGACAAGAAGGTGATGGGGAGCAGTCAGCGTGGCTTCACAAAGGGAACGTGCTCATCCAGCCTTCTGTGGTGCAGTGACTGGCCCAGCGGACGAGGGCAGAGCAGTGGGTGCTTTACCTGGACTTCAGTGAAGCTTTTGGCACTGTCTCCCACAACACCTTCATGGACAAGCTGATGAAGCACGGGCTGGATAAGCTGACATTGATGTGGGTTGAAAACTGGCTGACTGGCCGGGCTCAGAGGGTTCACTGGCACAAAGTCCAGCTGGAGACCAGTCACTAATGGTGTACCCCAAGGGTCAATAATGGGGCCAGCTACTCTTTAACCTCATCATTAATGACCTGGACGCCGGGATGCTGTCAGCACATCTACAGCTAATACAAAACTGGGAGAAGTGGCTGATGCATCAGCGGGTCGTGCTGCTGTTCAGGGGGACCTGGACAGGCTGGAGAAATGGGATGAGAGGAACGTCATGAAGTTCAGCAAGGGGCCAAGTCCTGCCTCTGGGGAGGGATAACCCTATGCACCAGTGCACCCTGGGGGCCAAATGGGCGGAAAGCAGTTTTGCAGAGAAGGACCTGGGAGTCCTGGTGGACACAAAGTGGCCCATGAGCCAGTAACCCACTCTCACAGCAAAGGTGGCCACCGGCATCCTGGACTGCATTAAGAAGACCATCTCCAGCAGGTCAAGGGGAAGGTGATCCTGCCCCTCTGCTCCGCACTGGTGAGAAACACTTGGTGTGCTGGGCCAGTGCTGGGCTCCCCAGTACAGGAGGGACAGGGACACAGGAGTGCAGTGAATGGCCAAGCTGATGATTTAGAGCTTGGAGTGGTTGAGAAGAGCCTGCAGGAGGTGGGCTTGGTCAGCCTGGAGAGGTGGAGGGGGAATCTTACTGACATGTCTGGTGGGGGGCATAAAGAAAGAGCCACAAGAGGCAATGGCCACAAGCTGAAATATAGGAAAGTCCATTTAAATGTCGGAAAAAGCCTTTTTTTAACCATAAACACGGCCGAACCCTGCATCAGGCACCACCTCTGGAGGTAGACAACCCGTCTGCACGCATCCTGCTCTCGCTGCCCCTGCGCTGAGCCAGGGGGTGGCATGGGGTGATCTGGGGGGGGTCACTGCCCCCCGCAGCGAGGCGGTGACGCTGCAAACAGCACCAGCCCCTGCAGAGCCCAGAGCTGAGAAAACAGGGAAAAACATGGGCCAGACATGGTGGTCCTGCCCTCAGCACCTCCTGCGGCCTAGCGGCAGTGCCAGCTCACAGCATCCTTCCCTGCCCCAAGGCGGGTCTGAAAACTGCAGGTTTTTAGCCCAGAATCAACCCAGCCTTAAAAAAAACCCCACAAACCCGGCCCAAACGCCTCCCCGCACACGCCGTGGTTCTCGGCCAAGCCGGCTCCTCCGCGTGCCTCCGCAGCCGCAGCCTCTGAGCCGCTCCAGCCCCAATTCCTGCCGATTTCAGAAGAAAAATCCCATAGATCTAAACAGCTCCGGGGGGCGGGTGGGNGGGGGGGGGGTGGGGATGTGGGCATCCCAAAGGGAGAGCGGAGCGGCTGCGTGGGGAACGCCGGGGATTCGTGAGCACCGAACTGCCGCCGCGGGCTTTATATAAAGATAATAAACCCCTCCGCAGAACTACGCAACTCCTCCTCCCCTCGCCATTTATTTTTCTTTTTTTTAAAAAAAAGTACGAGGCCGTCTGCCAAAGAGAGCGTAAATAAGGAGGCGCCACACCCCAGTGTTACAAAACCTTGTATTAATCATCTCCCTTCACTTTCAGTATAACGCTGATATGAAATATAGCCATGATTCCTAGTTACATGGGAGGAAATGAGTAATAAATACATTGGAGCAAGTTGAAATCACGAGGGTGTTTCACTGGGAACAACATTTGAAAACTGTACACTTGCAAAGACCGGCATCTCCAAACATTAGTATTTCTTTATATCGGGAAGCTTTTACATGTAACAAACATGCTATTTCCATATATGACCGAAAAAAAAACAAAAAAAAAAGAAGAGAATTTTAAAAAATATGCATTGCTCGGCAACATTAACTAGGCAAAAATAGTTCTTTGTGCACTAACTTTGTACAGAAAAACCAGGACTAAAGGCATGCATGTACAATAAAAGGCTGCCCGGGAACGGCATGCAACAGAAGAGAGTTCAAAGCTTTTTTTTTTTTAAAGTAAGCTTACAATATGCATAAATACATAAGGGTTATATATATTAATAAGGGAGGAAGTATTCTGTTTAACATTATTAACATTCCTGTTTTGTTTTTTTTTTTTTTTCTTCCTTTTCCTCCCAGAGGAATACACATTCACCTTTAAGTAAAGATAAAGGAATACAAAAAATAAAACTCACTTTGCAAACTCTGATGACTCGTATAAAATCAACTTTAGTGTTAATCGTCGCTGTGTGCAAATTATAGACGTCTGCAGGACCCACTTTCCATCAGGCACATTCAGAAAGCCAACCCTGGGGCACGGCCGGGCCCCGACACGGAGAAAGGTGACAACAGAAAGAGTTTCCCTAAGTGCTGACCAAACTCGAGCTTCGCTCCGCGCCGCTCGCGGGCGTAAATCACAGTTTTGGATTATTTTTATTTTCCTTGTGGATGCTGGCTGGGCTTTGATTTCCCCCCCCCCCCCC
>VUYV01000617.1:204162-283433 GCA_008711295.1 Anarhynchus alexandrinus | reverse complement strand
AGGTTCTCGTTATAACAGCTGACAGTACTGACTGTCTCAGCTTTGTCATTCAAGTAGGGACAGCTGTTCCTCCAAAGCATCCCCCCGTGCCTTGGCTTCTGTAAACTTCTTTAGGAGGGGATTACCACTGGAGTAGATGTGTGGTCAGCGTTTGGTCCCTTTTGCACTGTGGAGGAAGCCAGTGGAGTAGTGCTCGCCATTGCCCAGGAGACAGAGAGGAGATGGATGTGTGATGAGAGGAGGTTGCACATTCCCCCAGCTCTGGTGATGCCACCACAAGGAGCACAGTACAGATGTCTTCCTATTGGAGCCCCACCATGACCAACAGCATCTTGAACACAACATCCCAGACCTCCTGCCCACAGCTCAGAAGGGGCTTGTTCACTCCAGGGCACACGCCTGGACTTTCTGTGCAGGAATTGAAACCCCATCTCCTGTAGGGAAGACATCTCAGGGGGACCATGTACTGAGATGGGATTGAAGATGGCTTGCTCAGCAACAGGGAGGGCGATATCAAAAGTTTGCAAACTCTATTTGTCAGAAAAAAAGAAGCCACAAAAATTAAACAGGCTGCAGGATCAACTGCCATTGCACCTCAGTGATAAGCAGAAAACCAACCTGGATAAATCAAGATCAGATGTACTGTGTTTGCCTGTATTCCCTTCAGCCCCATATCTCCTTCTATTTGCCTGGCTAATCCTCTGTAGATCAAGTAACATCGTATGAGTTGGACTGATGCGGAATGACTGATGGGGTCTGTGGTTTTGGCTGTGCTGCTCCATGCTCTCTCTCAAGTCATTAATTATGCCATCTGACATGAGCAGTGCTCTCAAGTTGATATTTGTGAGGTAAGTGATGAATTTCCTCTCCTCTTGATAGCTCATTAGGACATGTTTTATTATGGGAAAAGTTGCTGAGGAATTAATTATTCAGGCAAAAATATTGTTGTGAGCAACTTTATTTATTTATACATTTATTTTACCTTGGATATATAATTTCTGTGGTCCAAGAAAAATAATGTCTGCACGTCTAGATGGTGGCTACCATCTTGATACCACTAATGCGCTGTGTATTTCTGGAGAGGAGGCACAGAGTCACAGTGGTATCTCTGCAGAAGGATGCCCGGGGAGCAATATGTCCGTATTCTAGGCAGAGAAAACCAGTCCAAATGGCTGCTTTTGAGCCAGCCCTTCAGTCACCCAAAGGCAACTTCTCCCTGATTTACTTGAGCTCAAACGGCTGCCTCAGCCCATTTTACCAAATGGTTTACCAAATGCAGTTTGTCCATTTAACGCTGCAAACCAGCTCCAGGCTCTGCAGTCTATTTTATTCAGACTCTCTGGTCTGTGTTATTATTATATTAATCCTTTATTATTATTATTCCACAAGTCTTGACCTGTGGTGTTTGCCCTCTGAAACTAATAGAAAGGATCCAGGCATCTCCCGTATTATTTTGTGGTAGTTACTGCAAGTACCACTTTTTGGGAGAGGCTTCTCATGGTAATCACTGTCTTTAAGAAGGTGTCTGCCACTAGTTCAGAGGGATTATAGACAAAGTGCCTATCTGTCAGCCACCTGTCACATCTGCATTTCTTCACAGCTACTACTGCGTCATGAATCTCTCAGGGCATCTCATCTGGGAACATCTTGACATTTTGCTTTTTTTTTTTTTTGTGCAAGCTTTTCTTTTTTTTTAAGTATCTCCATTGTTCTAGGAAAGCTGTCTTGTCTGTGAGGAGCTTATGGGCAGAGAAGGTGCCATGCTGACAGACATTAACGGAGCAGTTATCACGAAGCAACTGAATGTCGTTAATGTGTCCAGATACAACAACCTCTGTATTTTGATACCCAAAGAAAAACAAACATATTCAAACCTATTCACACTCTGAACTGAACAAGGCCAGGCTTTGACTAAAATATAATTATTATTTTTTTTTAAAAAAAGGATGCTTGAGCTTTTCAGACCATCATTAGCCCTAAGCTCTGAGTAGTGCATGTCAAACTCCACACAGCACCTTACAGCCTGTGAGAGCTATAACAGCTAGCAGTGGCACGGCCCCAAAATAGCACATTATTTACTCACCTGCCTCTCCTGTCCTCTTTCAAGGAGGACAGAGGTAATGACAAGGGTAAGACAAACTCTAGCAAGGCTCTGATCCCAGGTTCTGCACAGGTGAAGAGTGCATGGTAAAAACAAGCTTCAGGAGCAAATGGATATTTTCTTCTGGCACCAAAAAGATGCTAAAAAAGCATGGGAGAGTTGGAGACTGCTTAAAAGAAAAAAAGGAAGGGGAGGGGAGGGTGTGACAGAAGAGAGATCAGTGAATTAGGAACCCACAGAGTCCAAGGAATGTAAAGCCAGCCTGAGGATAAATGTAAGTCTACCCCGCTTTAGATTAAATGGGGTCATTACATATTACATCAATATCTTCCATCTGCAGCTTGCAGCTTAACCTGTGGCTACCAAAGACTGCGATGTCGCCAGATCCAGAAGTCAAGCAGTCACAGAGGTCTTGTGCTTCAAAACAGCACTGGATGGGCTCAAAACTCTGCACTTCAGAGCCTGTGCTTTCTGTACTGGCAGATATTCAGCATCCAAAAGCCCTCGTGTGCATATAACAAAGTTTGTCGCAGTGTTCTGCTCTATTTCAACTGCTTTTTTCTACCTGGACAATTACTGGGAGCCACTATTTCCCTTGACAAAATGGCTGTCCTGTGCCTCTTTCTCATGCCCCTGCCTGCTCTGCAGCAGGAGAGGCACCGGGCAGAACCTGCAGGAAGGTTGTGGCCTCCCCAACCATACAGCAGCAAAGTCCCTTGTGCTGCCCGCGTCCCCTTCTTTGCTTCTACCTCTTGCAGGAAGGTGTGTTTAACAGGGGTGATTATTACGACATGAAGAAATCCTAGCAGCAGTTTTGGGGAAGACCTCTGTACTGTTTTATCCTCAGGACAAAACTGCCTTTACCGGTGATTGACACTTTGCAGAAGTGAGTCTGGTGCCCAGAGCCTGGTGCAGGGGGTGCCCGGTACTCACAGCGCTGTCACTCCGACTCTGAGCCTTCTGAAAATCATGCTCACGTTTTTTTTCCTGAAAATCACTCAAACATTTCCCAGTCCTAATATGGCTTTGAAAAAGAACTTCAGCCTTTGCTTTTTTTTTTCCCCATTTCCTTTGTAAAACCATTTTTACGTGCAGACACTAAATAATTTGTATCTTGAGATCCAGTTATTTCCCTGGGAAATTCTCAAGGTCAGTAATCAATGATCCACCACAAAGACAGCTGAAANAAAAAAAAAAAAAAAAAAAAAGCCTCTGTAAACCACATCATGCTTTTAAATGAGTTATCACTGTGATTAAAAAGGTTTTAGGTTGCAGGGGGAGATGTATCACAGAGTATCTCTGCTGTTCATTCTAATTAAACACAAGTTGAATCACATTTTAGAAAAAAAAAAAAAGGCATGTCAAACCCTTATCCAAGTAACTGGGTGCTACAAATCAGCACATCTCAATTAGTTCCAATGCTTCTGCACTACTTTACACCAAAGGAGGTTCTGACCCACCTGTCTTCACCAGTTTCTGTTCCACTCACATATATACTAAGAGCAGCTAATGGGTAGCATGCCAATTAATAGCATGTAGTTGCTTTATGTGTGACATATTGTACCACGCATTGATTTTTAATCTGCTCAAACTAGCATTTGTCATGCAGGGTGAAAGCCTGATGTGAGAAATAGCCTCTTCATTTTCCCTGACAACCATTAACACCGAGGCAGTCTTCACCGCTCGTGCCGCAGGCAACTGCTCCTGCCAAAAATAAATGCAAAGACTGAGGAGAGAGCTGGTTTGCAAAATTAAACTCTGTCTTAAAAGTGAATAAATCAGGACAGAGAAGCACATCCTTAATTCCTGGAGACAGGAGGAACTTCGCGGTGACTGTTTACCTCTGATGAGGCAGTGAGAAAAAAAAACCACAAAACATTAAGATGGGACTTTGCTACTGCATGTGGATGGGACAATGCGGCTGTAATGGGGGAAAGTGGACTTAAATTGCTTCTGGAGTCATGGATTAAGGGTAAAGTACAAGGGTCTGGTGGCTTCTCCACCACACATTCATGTCACAGCCCACACTCAGCGTCTAAAAGACTATCAGCCCGAGTAAAGTCCCACCACCAAAATGCACATCGGGCAGGTAGCTGTGAAAGCTGAGAGCCAGCCCCAATAAAACACAAGACACGAAGATGTAGAGGGAAATGAGATGACTATCGCCCTCAAATAGCTCTGAAGTGTATTGTGGCCTCATTAGTCACACTGCTCATATGTGAGATAGAGACAAATTTTCCTCAGCTCAGCTCCTCAGCTGATGGCACTGGTACTAACCTAATTACAGCCAGCAGGAGGTCTGACCGGGTACATCATCTCTTGAGGCTACTGAGGAAGAAGTGGAAATAAATAAAATTAAAAAAAAGAGCCCCACATCATCATATTCCTGGCTTGCCGCAGTTTTCAGCTCAGCAGATGAAACCACATAAAACCAGGTGGTTTTGCAGAGCTCCGTTTCCGAATTTCAGTCCAAGGCAAGAGTACTTACTTACCGGCTAACACGCACTGGCTGGCCCCAGCTTATCCCGTGCGTGGATGTCGGGTATACATCAGTTGCTCTCATTGGATTTACTTATTGGTAATCAACAGAAAATTGGATAGACCTATTTGGTTTCGAAAACAATAAACCCATGGGCTTTCTGAAGCTCAGAGGACTCCCAAATGTTTCATGTCATTATTGCTCTCTTACCATTAGCCTCTCTTGTAATGCTACGAGGTGTTTGCAAAATGTAGTCCCTCTGAGGCTTTAGAAACATTAAAGGTTCACCTATTTATTCCCCTTCTCATTTGGGTGTTACTTGTTTGTAATGTACAGGGATCAGTTATAAAATGATGTGGTGGACTTTGTATTTAAAGGGCTGTGCAGGGAGGATAACACCCACTGCTTGGGTAAATCTTGAGGTCCCCAGAAGTTACTGCGTAGCTGAGATGCAGCTGCATTGTGCAGCATTATTGCCAAGGGCCTCAAAGGTTCTGCAGCATGCGATCAAAAACAAAAAAAAAGAATAAAAAAAGCTAGATAAAAATAGACTAAAATAATGATTAGCAAATCAGAGATTCACATGTGAGCTCAAAATTAACTACTTTGTAGGTTCAAACAGAGGTCCCACCTTGTGTCAGGGACACATGCGTTTTACATTGATCAAAGCAGAGCTTTGAATACTTGACATAGGAGATGAAATATAGATCTGTGATTTGCAAAGTAAAAAGACAACAACAACAATAATGAGACATCAAAATAGATCTGAATGTCACACTCCTGGGTGCAACCATAGTGATACCTTATCTCTTGGCAGAGATGAAAAGACAGGGAACACAAGCTCATTACTGTAACAATTACTTTAATAAGCATGTAAAAAGGGGATTTTGTGGGGGTTTTGCTGTTGCTTGTCATATTTGGTATTCATTTTCCTTGTGATTGATCAACAATTGACAAATAATGCCTTTTAATAAAATGCACAGTATGAGCAAGATTTTCAGAGATGCCTTGTGATGTTTGAACATCCCACTAACACTGTCTCTACACAGACAGTAACAGACAGTCACATTCGACTCTGTACTCTGAGCTTGCCATAACTAGGGCAAATTCAGCCAGTATGTTCATTTGAGAGTCTCCTGCTGTGAGATGCAGGACCTACTAACCAGGACACATTGTCACCTGGCTTGCAGAGCAGAGACAGACTGTGTCCAGCCTGCTTGGCAGGGGAATTCCTGTCTGCCTGCATCCTTCTCTGCTGCTACATCCCAATGCCTACCGCTCTTCAGAAAGGGCAACCAAACAATCTCCAAAAATAACCCCTTCTAGAAAACACAGCTTGAGAATGGAAAAATGCAAAACTCCAAAAAATCAATAATCTTGACCAAAAGATTTCTCTCCACTCCTTCAGTAGCTACCAACCATAGTGCAACCCAACTTCTGTGGGATGTCCGATCCCTACGTCTCCCCAAATGCACATGTCACTGTCGAAATGACAAAATAGTGAAGGAAACATAACAAACCATTAGTGATGGTGCTGAAGGAGGTCTAAAAAATTCACTTAACATCAATTTCTCCTGTTGCAAAGGCCAGAAATGTCCGTTGACCGTAGCTGGGTGAACTCATGGGGCTATTCTTTTCCTGACCAAATCCCATGTATATTCTCATTGTTTAAGAAAATGCTCTGTACCCCCAATAAGTATAAAATCTGTCTCTTAATTAGGAAGTTTCTGCATTCTGAAAAATACTATATAAATGTGAAATATTTTTATTAACATTTAATGGAGAATTGAGTGCTATATTGACACTAGAAAACGTACTGTATTATTTTTATACGGCGATATGCAAATATACTCATTGTTATTGCAGATCAGGAGACTGAATTTGCTAATGTTTTTTAATAATGTTTATTATATTTCTCTGACAAAAATACCTATTAAAATACCACTTAAAGAGCATGAACACTGCAGACATCTGAAATTAATTCTGATATTTTTTTAAAAAAGCAAGTTTTAAAAATTCAAATCTGCATTTTTCTGGTTTTACAAATAGCCCACCAAATCAATATTTCAGGAGAGTGAATCAATATTTCAGTACACTGTGATATAAAGTAAAAAAAATTGGTCTATTAACATCTTTTTATTAGAGTGTCAATTGCAGTGCACAAAATTTGCACATATGGGTAAAGAAATTGTTTCCTGAAAATGTGCAAATTGCTACTTCACTGAATGTAAATGAAGTGCTAATTGCTCTTTGCAAACAATATTTATGCAAATTATGCCCTAGTATTACATAGCAGTGTGGAGTTTACATTTACATTTGTCGCATTTTTTTCTCCATCCATTTGACAGTGCCTGGACATCAGGACTTGGGCTATTACTCACTTTCTCCTCAAGACATTTTATGGAGATGTGAAAGGGTGAAGAATGGGAAAGGACCCGCAGACAGTAATATATCATGACCTAGAGGGGCAGAAGATCTAAATCTGTTCTGTTATTCTGGTTCATCATTCACTAAGCAAAGTATTTGCAACAAATGATTTATATAAAATTTGCCTTTTATTCTGTTTGTCTTTTGTTTTGTCTTTTGTTGAGAAATTCTCTAGAAAAGCCATTTTAAAAAACCCTCTGCTCTCCAAAATGTACAGAAAATAACTTAAAGTAGCAGACACCATCAGACCAAACATTGATTTCAAATGGATATGTTTGGACTTTGGTTTTCTTGGGGTTTTTTAACTCATGTTAACCTAGTTTTAAGAGTTTTTTCCTTTCTTTTTTTCCCCGTTAATGTGTCATTAACTGGGAGAAGTCAGCACACCTTATCTAGAATTTCCTAGTCAAGAAGGGCTTTTAATTACTTAAAGATCTGTTTGGTAATACTCATGAACCTCAACTGGAAATTTTCATCCTGAAACCTTGAAAATTCCCTGTACGCTTATCAATATTGTATTTCCTGAGGTGAAATCCTTGAAATTACTAGTTTTCCCACCAACTTCAGTGGCATTCAGATTAGCCTTTCATAGTTTGGTTTCCTAAAATTTATTCTCTGATATAAAATATGTCTTTTTTCTTTTTACAGTGTTTTTTATTGGCTACCAGAACTTCAAGTTCTCAAGGCTTCAAACCCTGCTGGCAACTTGCTCCCAAAAAACAGAAGACAAAAATTCAGTGGAAGGGGTTGGTTTTACTTCTTTCCAGGTTGAACGGATGGGACATGTCACCATACCACTGAGGAGTCAGACACAATGCAATTTTAAAATAAGTATTGCTGGACAAAGGGAACAAACATGCCTGGACGAGCTGGCCAGGACTCCCAGAAATTATAAAGATGAGCTTTTATTGCTCTTCAGAAGCAGGTGAGTTGCCTTCCCTGGGCACTGCCCGTTGGCCTTTCTGGCTCCACTGCTATTCCTGGCCCTGAGAGCTGCCGTATCACTCATGGTAACAGGATAAAATATCAAATCCTTCCTCATTTTGTAGCACCGGGGGGTCATGCTGCATCTCGTGGCCATAGGGTTCACCCCAGCCCAGCCAGCTTTTGGGGACCCACTTTCACAGCCATGGCTTTTCAGTGAGATTCACCTTACTATGCCAAGGGCAGGGCAAAGCGGTAGCACATCATGAGACCCTGTCTCGCAATACAGAAGGAAAAAAGAAACAGAAAAAAACAATACAGAACCCCAAAGCCAGCCTTGAGTCTGCTTTTAATTTTGGAAGAATTCTTCGAAACAGAGAGGATGCGTCAGGCACAACCCAACATGAGTGGTGGGGCTCCAGGCCTGGAGCAGGGAGCAGAATAAAGGCAAGTGGGGTGCAGCTGTGTGTGTGGACACGGCTGTGCAATGACAAAAGGGCAGAGTACAACTATTTCAAATCCCAGGGAAAAGGCAAAATACGCCCTCAGCAGATGTGAAGATAAGCACCCGACTGAAGAGAAAAGCACATAACAAGCAAGGTACACCAGTTCACCGGAACAGATTGTGCTGGTGGGAGTTCTCACAGCTTTTCATTTTGGAGCACCTCTGAAGGTTTCTCGCTTTGAAAAGCTCTCCCTCTGTGAGTGCTTTCACACCCAGTCACTTCTTTCTCTCAGGAGAGATAGGAAACAGCAATCTTCTTTTGTTTTCACAGAGCTTTCCAGGATGGGATACTTGAACTTCCCTAAGTATCGGGAAATATTATATCTTTTTCTCTATTGCTGGTAGACAGATTCTGTGAATACAGCTCTCGTAAGAGAAGCATGAATCCTTAGGGATTGCTTCTCTATCTCCAGGGCTATCCAGTCCTCGGGTATTTCCCAGGGAAATTATCAAACGTCCCTCCAATTCAGCTCTATCTCAGCAATCGGAATTTCTTAGGGCTCGGAATCATAACTGAGTTCCTCTGGCTCAGGGAGTTACCTCACCCCAGCTGAGCTGCTTCTGTCCGCACCATGAAATATCTTAATTCAAACACCCTAAAATTCGAACTTTCTTGAGAGAGCTTTAAGTTAATGTGATTTATGCAAGTCTTCTTTCTTCTTCCCAGCGCCCTGTTTTCCGACACTGAACACAAACTGCTGCACTTTTATCTGTATTTGGGACCACAGGTAGTTGCTTGCCTCTTTAGCACTGGCTTGACTTCAATTTTCCATAGCTGCCTCCAGCAAAACCAATCTGTACAGGTTCTTCATAGTGACAAAGTATAAACAGACTTCCTTGCACCTCATCAAACATATCTTGCATGAATATGAAAAAAGGAGTTAGAATGCTGCAGTTTAACTCACACTTGGAAGGGGCTTGGCAGCCCCCAAAGAGTTTTCCAATTCCTATTTCTTTAACTTTCTCCAAAGGTGCTGCCCTGCTGCTGGAGGTGGGTGCCCTGGTAACACATCCTACCTTACTATGTTTATGATCACATTTTTAATTACTCCAGAGAACATATGTTAATGCTCATTCATCTTCTGATTGAGGAACATTGTGAAAGTCGGGAGCCATATGGCTTCCATCTACAGAGAGGAAAAAGGTGTGTCAAATTCCTCACTCCGTTAGCTCCCAACAAGATTAGATTTACATCCACGGCCGGGCACAGCTTTGGTGCCAGCAAGACAAGGGCTGGGACAGGCAGCCAGCACAGCGTGTGCATCCCTTCGAGCTCTCCAAGCGCGCATCAGAGCTGCAGGGCACCATGAGCCCCGTCTGCAGCCCCTGGCGTCGCAAGCACAGCCCTGTCTGCCCGTAGGACCCGTTTCAATAAATGCCTCAATTTGAGCATGTCATGTGTCAAACGCTCGTCAGCTGCTTAAGCGCTCTGTATAATCAGGGTCAGCAATAGCCTTGTTTTCTGCATGGGTATGTCCTCTTTGGGTCGGGAAAGCTTTTGGGTTTAAAGACCTCAGGTTTAAAGCTGTGGCTTAGAGGCTTCAGAGTTAGTTTCCTCTACTCCCCATACATAAAAGAGACTTGTCAGGGACAGTAACAGCAACATCAGGCTTTGACATTTGTCAGTCCAGGTGCCCTGAAGTGCACATCTTGTCCACAAAGGCAAAATCAACACCTTTTCAACAGACAAATATCGATGCAATATTACATCAAGTGACAGTGAGGTAATATTACATGTAATCACATCCCCATCCCTTCCATTTTAAAAGTAGTTGTTATATTCTTGTTTTTCTTTTGCTGTTGAGAAAGACACAACACAAAGAGCAATCTGGTTTCAGCCCTTCCTCAGGCACCCAGGACAGAAGCGCTGGCAGGATTCCTACCGAGGGTTGACCACTTACAGATAAAGCGGTTGTAGAGGTGTCACCAAGGGCACGCTTTGATCTTCAGGTTTTTATTACTGGTGATGATATGTGAGAAGACAAGGATGTTGTCTGCTCTCAGACTTGAGATTGAATTTCTAGTGCTGGCAGTTAGGGAGGAAAAAAACCCAAACATATCCTTGGGAACACACGGTACCTCATATGGCAACCAGGGGAATACAAAGGCATATTGCTATTTTTAAAGCGGATTTTCTGAGTATGATTGCCATTTAAAATATATGTATAAATAGCAATCCCTAGAGCCTGCTAATGCCAGTGTCCTCCTGAACCAACAGCTTCCAAATAGTTTTGTTAGAAGGCGTCAGATTCCCTAATACCTCTCACAGTGGCGTAAAACCAGCCACACACACGCAGACACAGACACAGACACACACCCCGATGTCAAAGGAGCTGTTTGGGATTTGCACCGCAGTCACTGAGAACAACCTCTGACCCACAGTGCCCAAGTGTGAGGGAAATGCATGTTTCACAGACACATGAATATTTTATTATCCCATGACAGGGCCTCCGCTCTCATCACCCGGGAGCAGGGGGGATGCTGCCAGCTCCGCTCGCAGAGCTGGCTGTCAGTCTCCCAGCGTATGCCAGCTCTCAGCATCACCACCCCGCTGCTGCAAACCTCCAGTACGGAGACAGGTAAAGGGTTCAGAGATGAGGGAGCATAAAACAGGTCCACTCCAGAGGCTACTTGATGGTGCTTCACAATTAGGATTCCTTAATTCGCTCTCTCTCTGCTCTCTGAGGGCAACCTGGGCAAGGTGCTCTCCCTCGCCCGAATTGCCATCTGCTCCCTCCAGTGCAACAGAAGAGCGGCTTCAAACCGAAGCAGCCTCGTGTTCTGTCTTGTTTTGTTAAAGTAATTCAAGAGAAATCCAGAGCAGGGACTAGTCATACCAAAGCAGTCCCCTAGTGACCCAGGCATTACGAGGGAGGTGTTCGATGCCCGGACAGCAGTGGGATTACCTACTCCACAGAGGAGCCAGTGCTCAGTGCCAGGGGGATAATTAAGCAGGGAGGAATGGGATTCCTGAAAGCTGAGAGCCATGAGTGAGAAGCTGTCTGAATGAATGAAAAGAAAACGCCCTGCATTTGGTCTCTGTTGTGTTAATTCCTGACCACTGGGAGAAGAAATATCTGGTGGGGTAAAAGCCTCTGGTCTCCTTGGTTTGTGCTTAATGGAGAGTGTGAGCGCTGCAGAGGTTGTTTGCACGGCCTTTCTTTCCCCTGTCAGGCTGCAATTGTATTGCTTTGTTTGACTTTGCAACAGAAGTCATTAACAAAAATGTGTGGCGAGGAGTGCTGTTTTGCTGATGTGACGCAGGGTCTTCAATCTAGTCAGAACTTCTCCAGTGTAGGATATAATTTGGAGGCCAACCCTGTCAAAACCCAGCACACAAAATTCCAAGACATTGTGTAATTAATATAATTTATTCAAATGACAAATTAGACTGCAGGGTTTTATTTATTCCAATAAAGTCTGCTTCTTTTCTCCATTTCCATTTCTAGGCTGTAATCCTGGAGATGTTTTAAAACAAATATATAACCTATTCATCACTGTTCACAAACATCCATTGAAAGGCCAAGTTAGCCTTGGTTTTAGTCCTAGAGCAAATGTACAAATGACACCTTTCCAAAGGAAGGTGTAGCTTTAATTAGCCTCAACTTCTAACATTTTACAGGACATTATTTTCCAAAAGCCTTTTAAGTTTAATTTCTAGCCAATGATCATAGACTAAACCATTTGCCTAAGCTCATAAACTTTGTATTTTCCCCAGTGTATTTAGTGAAGCTTGGGCAGGACCCCATATTGTTCCTTTAGAGGAGAGTTTGTTCTTCTCTTCCAAGCACCTCCAGGAGAGGTGTGCTGTGACTGGCAAGAACCAGAAACCTCAGCAGAGCATCTCTTCCCAGAGTGCTTCCTTGGCCATCAAACCAACTCCACTGTCTTTCAGCATCCCAGGTGCTGTCTCCTCAACCAAACTTTTCAAAGGTCATTTTTTCTCTTCATTGGAGGGGAAGCAAGTGGAAGGAGGGAAAAATACGTAAGCTAAAAGGACTCTCAGTGGCTAAGGGCCAACTTGTAAAGATGTACAATAGATAATTTGCCTCATAAAATCATATTTGCCATAGAAACTTTAAAAAAAGTTACTGGATTTCTCTTTCACTTACCATCCTGCCTGACTGTGTGTTTTTATTTTCCCCATAACAGTACATAGCTGCACTTCACTCCCACATATGGAGCATTTAAAACAATTTCAGCAAAGATTTCTATTGGTTGAACAAGTTTTTCAACCTCTGTAGTTAACTGCTTGTGGAAAAGACCCCATTGCTCAAACCACAATGATGTATTCAATTAACAATATCTCCCAATTGACACATATGGAGTTTTTGTTTGCTTGTTTTATATAAGATAATCCAGATAGGTAGACATCAATCAGTGATCTGTTTTCCATGCTAAAGATCTCCAGTCTATTTAATAGTTTCTCTATTTGCCTTTTTTTGTATTTATCTTCCTTGCTCCCTAGGATGCAGGGCAAAATATGAAAGCTTTCATGCCAGTTAAGACAGCCTTGAAGCTCGTTTGCACCCCAGGTTCCCCAGCAGCGTGGCAGTAAAAGCCCGCAGCCAGGAGACAGGAAGGGAAAAGATATGAACAAGAGCTTTGCATTTCCAGAATCTCCCTCACCTCCCCCATTTTCAAAGAAAACTTTGGAGACTTCGATTGCGCACTGTTTCAGAATAGAAACGTTGTGAATGAGAGCGAGCACCCTTTCCCAACCTGCTCTAAGAAGCAGCTGGGAGGTAACTACTTTTGCTAGTGGGGGACTGACTTCCCAAAGTCCCTTCTGGTACTCCTGGAAAAGCAGCAATTTTGCTCTCATTGTTCCCACGGCAGAGTTCATACAAGAAATGCTCAGCAGGCCGCCTCCGGCTGAGTTCGATTTTGTACTTTTTATGGTGCTGAGTGTCTTCATTTCAAATAAAAGCCGTTTTAGCTGAAAACATGTAACTGTTCTTTGTGTCTAGAAAACATGATGCTATGGTGCAGTCCTTGGCTCTAAACATGCACCTATAAATATCTTAACCAGGCACTCGGCAACACGCTATTGTTCCTCCCGCAGCAGCAGAAACTGCCTCGAATTTGAACCTTGGAAGCAAGGGAAATGTGAAGTGGTTACAGAGAGGGAACGTATTCCTCTCCAGCTGACAACTCAAGGTTACTTCTGAAGTAAATAAAGTGTTGCTAAAGAGATTTCTCTCTCTTTTCTGATAATAAAGTTGGGACATGCTGAATCCGACTGCTTTTCATTACAGAAGAGCCGAACAGGTCAGAGGGTGGGCAGGTTCAATTTGTTGTTTCAGTGTATGAGTGCCAAACTGCTTTCTCTTATGCTGAGGGAGTTAAACTAACCTTCGATCTCCCCTAAATGCAGACCACACAGGCAAGGTTTAGCAGCAGGCAGGCAAATCCTCCAGGCTTCCCTTTCTGCAAAATATCTCCCTATTTGCATGGGTTATAGAAGTTGAAAGAGGGGCTGAATACTAAAATTTCAATACGCTAAGAGCTGTGGCATCTTTACAGGATGAAGAAAAGCAGTCAGGGCCAAGGTCATCTCTGCTACAACAGGACAGCTTCAACAGACTGTTCAAGCGTAGCTGAGAGCAGCTGAAGACCCCAGGTCCTGTTTTGAACAGCTGGGCAGCATCTGTCTGACCAACATACGCCATTTATTGATGTCCAGATCTACAGAACAATTTTTCCCTTTTGCATCTTACAGGCTTTTACTGTAAAAGAAGGACTATATAACCTTTCAGGTTGTGGTGTCATACCATCCTCTCCAACACAAAGAGTGCCAGGAAGGAACTAAAGGTGAATATTTATCTACAAGATCATTTGGTAGCTCACAGAGCGGCAGAGAGCATTGCACAAGCAGAAAGGCCTCCAATGAAGGAGTTTGTATTGCTTCTATGTATTGATAGCGAATAAGTACAAGTGGCTTTCTCCGGCACTTGAAACATTCAACTGGTGTCACTCTCCTACTTTTCTTCTTTCCAGCTGAATTTGAAAGAAAATTAAAATTAGCCTGATTAATAGATTTTGCCCTCTAGGTCTAAGTACCAACCCTCCAGGTGGGTACGGAATTGCCCATTACAGCAACAGCAAACTGCCGCTTGCCCTTCTGCTGGCTCTCCTAGCTTCATGTTATGTTTCCCTGTGTTGTACCTGTATCTTTAAACGACTATGCAAAGGTACAGTTGGACCACTTAATGGTTCACTGCCTTGGGAAGGGGTGGTCCTGCTCTCTCCACCCCATTACTTCTTTTCCCCTGTTCTCCTTTCCATTCTCCTCCTGTTTCCCACCACTTGATCTGGTCCTCAGAGGACCTCTCACTGATCTCCTACAACTGGTGGAAAATTAAGGTAGTTAAAAATCCATTTAATTTATATATATAAATATATATAAAATCTTTATTTTTTTTTCTTCCAGATGAGTGAATCGAATTGTCTCAGTGAAGAGTCAGAGAAGCACTAGATCTAGCACAAGGGAGGAGGCAAGACCACAGCACTAAGCCTGAGGGTAGAGGAAGTGGAGTAGGACTGGCTCTGCCAGTCTTTCGGTCAGTTCAGCCCTACTGACAAGCCATGCAGAAAAGGTCCTTCGTTAGGTAGGCTGAGGGAGTCAGGAATGAAAGGCAAGGAAAAGAGGCCCATAAGGAACTAAGCCACGGGCCAGAAATAGATGCTTCTCTCTTGGCAGGCAGCTGCCTTCTCCAGCGAAGATCTTCAATCATTGTACACCAACAGCCTGGTCCTGTGATGTGGCTCACTCACCAAGGTCTGGTGCTAACCAAAGCCTGGGGGAAAGAGCCCTGAAATGGCATAATTGCACCCTATTGCCACACCAAGGAAATGCAGAATTGCCCTCTTCTGGGAGGGCAATGAGATTTTCTGTGTAATGCAGGGGTCACGTCTCATGTGGGAGTCATCATCTGGGAAAAGAGGGACAGAGAAGAGTGAAGCCATAAGGTCACCACATCCCCACGTTGCAGATGCTGCTGCAGCCCTAGCAATGCCAGAGTCACCAAGACAGACTTTGTCCTCTGGGCTTCCCTCCCCAAGAGTCCCAGTCCTCAGCTCCAGCACTGGAGGGGATGAAGGACTTTGCCATTACTAAAAGGTCAGACCAGGAATGACTATTAAATTTATGGATGACAGTGAAATGGGGAAAGGCAGGATCACTGGAGGTCAAAGATGTGGAATGAACAATTCCTAATAGAATTTTTTTAGAGCATTCCTAAGTTGCATGGAAAAAACAATTAAGTGGTATACTTGCAGTATCTAATATTTTAAGTTTGCTTTAATAGTCCTTTACATCATTATGATCAGTGCTGTGAGTGCATAAATATCTCCATCTCTTCAACATTTTCTTCTTGACAGGTTAGTTTTCTACCCACAGAGATATTGATGAGACACTTTTGTGCTCCAGATATGTGCATTTTTCTGCATTTTCAAATAGGAACCACCATTATCTTTTTGCAAGCTGAATATTTTTTATACATCATTTACTTGTGACTAATGTGTGCTTCAGCCATGGGCTCCAAGGACTGTAATTTATCTTCCATAATGACCACAAGTTCTTAAACAACCAGCTACATACTGGCTGCAAAAGACGATCACAGAAGACTCTTAGTTACAGCAAACGGAAACAGAGCAAAATGTATATTGATACATTTCACTCTGGAAGCAAAAAAATACCCCTTCTTTCTCTTGTGTGAAGTGCAATATAAAGTAAAAGAATTTTTATTTCTGTTTCTGAAGTCAGTTCATCATCTGGAAAAAGCCAGTATAGCTTCAGTGAAAACCAAAAAAGCCTATAACAATGAACCTTCTACTGTGCTGGCTATCTGTGATTTCGTAATGCCACTGAATACTTTCTATATAAAGATTATAGGCAGCAATATTTGTACATATATTTAGGATAATGTCACTGTGGCCACAGGACACAAAATAGGAACATTAAGCCAACATTTCCATATGAAAGCAAATTGGATGCAGTTTTCCAGAGCAAAATATGTGTCCTTTTAAGAAGTCAGATTAGCCATACAGCTTTTTAAAGCACTGCAATGCAGAAGCTGACCAAGTTTGTGCCAGAGCATGCAGCCACATCTCCTGGATGGAAGTTAACGAGCAATGAAATCTCTCCTTGGGTTAAACATAAGCAAGAGCAATGGTATTACAGACAGAGATCACCCTTCAGGCCACACAGGCTGAACTTTGGGAACTCTGCCTAAGCCATGCCAGTCACTGTGCTCAAGAAATAAATTCTGAGAAGTTCCCTGAGTGGTAGGAAGCTATTGGGTCCTTACAAACACGTTGTATTTCCAACCCTTGTCCGAGTCATTCCCGGTGACAATACGGGCTCATTTTTCACATGTTCCTAATGATTTCAAGTGCTCTATTTGACCTTGATTTTCATGGGAAGGAAGCTCAGTGCTTGTTTGGATGTCTTCTTATAAGTATTTCCTCTTCTACAATTTTACTGGCAGCTCAACAAATAGTTTCCCTAGTGCCAAATAAGTTCCAGCTATGCAACAATTTTTCCACATGCTTTCCGATGCTATAAAACAGCTTTATCTCCATTCTGTGTCTTGGGGTTGAGTTATTTTTTAGTATCTTTCCTCCTATTAATAAAGAGCAATGGAGTGATAAATGTGTATTTTACACAATACACACCACTATATATGTATATTGCTGCTTCCAATGGTGCAGCCACGTCCTCCTATATGAAGGCTCTATACAACCTACTCCGGTAAACAGGCAAACCTACAGAAAACATAAGCCCAGGGAGCCTTTCATCAGCACCATCGGTCAGGTGATGAAGCAGACTGTCTGCAGGGACCACCCAGAGCCAAAACTAAAGAGAAATCTCTTTACCTTCTTTGGCGACAATGGCCTTTACTAATGTTCACGGAAGTGCAGCATATACTTCCCAGTCAGGTGTGCCTAGAATCAATAGTATTATAGATATTACTGACATCATCTGATTACATTAATGGTCACACTTTACATGTGTGAACTTGGCCAGTTGCTAGCTTATTCCTGGTGTCCCTAAGTGCTTGCCCATTCCACCTTTTCGTAACTGTCTGCACAAGCCTGTCCGTATTCGGGAAGGGTGTCTGATAAAGACTCTGTTTTTTCCCACCTACAGAGATGCCTTTCATTGCTTTTGCATGCCGAGGCCCACAGTGGTAGATTAAGACGAACATTTTCTAAGCTGATTAATAATTCAGAATGATTCCTTTATGGTTTATATACCCACAATTTCGTAAGAGATCAAAGAGATCTAATTTTCAGAGACTGAGAATTTGGAAACTGAAAACCATGGAAATTCAAAGTCCCTGAGATAAACTTTTCCCACCTTTAAAAGTTACTAATTGAAAAACATAATTGCAATGAACCATGATTTCATACTACAGCTTGTGAGTGTGTTTACCCAGGTATGCTTCTTTTGCTCCTCTAAAATACTGTCACTGATAAAGATGAATGGCTTTCGACAAGGAACATCAGTCATTTTCAGAAATCTGATGAGGCAACTGTGTGCTCAAATGGTTTTGCATGAGTCCAACAAATGCTGAGCTTGGAGAAGAATATCCTCGTCTGCATGTGTGTTTTGTAGCATCAGTAATACGTACCTTGGGAGCATTTAATCTATAGTATCAACACTATTTATGGTGTCTGGAGTTTTACATGGCTAAAGTAATTACTGTGATAAATGCCAGCAATATTTTAAAATTAACATTGAAGCTTCCTTCGATTTAGAAGCAGAAGACACTTAATTGGCAAAGATGGGATTGCAGTAAATTCCTTTGCTATTTAGGGTCTGATTCTGCATAGCTGATGCACAGAGGGATCTGTACTTTCATCCTGAAGTCAGTTGGTTTTCTTGGCTTCTCGAGTGCTGGAGTAGCCACAAGATCAGGTCTGGTGATTGTTTTCCCCATTCACGTCCTGAGGGATTCCAGCTTCATCTTTTCCTCCTGCTGTAGGAGCCAACAAGTATTCTGTGCCTCAGAGCATAACCTACAGTTTAAGTGCCAGCCGGACAGGTAAGTCCAACTCCATCTATTCCTCCTCCACTGTGGTAACATCACACGACCAATATCAGCAGAAAGGCCAAAGAAGGGTCCCCAGCTTCCTTCAAACCACTTCCAAAGCACAGGAGTGTAGTCCTAACTCTTGTCAAGAAAGGTTTTTACCACCTGGAGGTCACCAAAGTATTGGGGCAAGTCACGGGCAGCTTGGAAACTGTCACCACTGTCAATAAAAGAGCATAACTGAACGATGGTCTCCAAAGGAGCAAGTTCAGCCTCTGCCATGAACTGCTCTGGTGTTGCAACAGATCATTTGCAGTGCAGGAGAGTTTTGGCTGAGATAGGATTACATGATCACAGTCTAATTTTTATGTGGCACCCCAATAGATGAAAACACTATCCAAGATGATAACGCGTCCTCTGAACTGGTAAAGGAGTATCTCAACTGTTGTGCTATCAGAAAGTTGTCTGAGAAGAGAAACATTCTCCAAGACCTTTGGATCATATAGGTGAGCCAGTCTAATGGTCACTGCATTAAGAGAGGTGAGTTCTTGTCCCTTCAGCCTCCCTACTTTCATTTTGCCTTCATCCCAGCTGTGTGTTTCTGCTTCTCTCTTTGTGACTGGGGTGGTTTTCCTGGTCCTTGTTGAACTGACCGAACTCGCTAACCTGGCAGAAAACTAACCCAGCAAAAGAGTTGCATTGTCTCATGCAAGAGTCAGACTGGCAGACCAGGGCTGCTGCTGGAGTGCAGGTGAGGGCAAGGAGGAAAGAAAGAGAGAGAAAGAAGGGACAGCTCTTCTTTTAGTGAAAGTCAATCGCTGGGTCAGCTTGACTGTGTTGTGTGTTATGCCCTCCATTGGTGAAGGGAAATTTCTGTGTTTCAGAGAACAGCCAAGGGATGCAAAGTCTCTTCCACATTCATACTTTCAAATCTACTGCAAAGTCAAATGAGTTAAGAACAATTTCTTGGCAGTAAGATAATTTTTGGCACTACTCCATTTCAGTAGTTATCTCTGCAGAAGATAAAGATATTCATGCTGGAAAAACAGGACAGGGAACTCTCCGCTGCTCTTAGTTCATCTCTTTCCGCAAACATCTACAGTTGTTTAAACTCAGAAAAACACAATGATTTCTTTCTTTTGCCAAACACCTTTTCCCACCTGTAGTACAGCCCTGCCCCATCCTTCAGGATCACAGCCTGTAAGCACCAACTATTCCTTGCAATCATGGGATTATTACTAACATATGAACTGCATTATAAAGTGAATACTAAATTATATACAGGGAGAATTTCCCCTTCCCCCTCTTTACCACCAGTGAGTAAAAGAAGCCCATCTTTCATCAGCATGCCAAAGAGCTATAGTTCATGCCTGGGAGAAAATTACAGGTCAGTTTTTACAGCAATTCAGGCAAGGGATCCCCGCTATGCAAATAAAATACAGCTCATCCATGCAACATTTCATGACAGCCTTGCTCAGTATTTTATAGCAAGGATGGGTGGTGGGTGGTTGTGGGGAGTCCTTCAGCTCCTGCAGAGCCACCAACAGGCTGCAGGTCTCCTGTGTCCTCCTACATGGGTTCCTTCAGCACATGGGAGAAGGTGGGCTGCAAACAACAGGAAGGAGAAGGCACCTGTCATGCCCATCCCTTGACCTCTCTCTCTGTGGTATGCTGCCTGAGCTCAACCAAGGTTTTTAGACATTGAGTTGGTTGGGTTATGGACTATGCTTTCTACTCAGTCAGTGTACTCTGCCTCTGAGCCCTGCTCACAGCCCCTATGTGGGGGGCTATGATAGTCATAGAATCATAGAATGGTTTGGGTTGGAAGGGACCTTAAAGATCATCTAGTTCCAACCCCCCTGCCATGGGCAGGGACACCTCCCACTAGACCAGGTTGCTCAAAGCCCCATCCAGCCTGGTCTTGAACACTTCCAGGGATGGGGCATCCAGAACTTCCCTGGGCAACCTGTTCCAGTGCCTCACCACCCTCACAGTGAAAAATTTCTTCCTGATACCTAATGTAAATCAACCCTTTTCTAGTTTGAAGCCCTTGTCTTATCACTACATGGCCTTGTAAAAAGTCCCTCTCCAGCTTTCTTGTAGGCCCCCTTCAGATACTGGAAGGCTGCTATAAGGTGTCCCCGGAGCCTTCTCTTCTCCAGGCTGAACAACCCCGACTCTCTCTATATTGTTAATGAAGAACTGCCCATGCTGTTTTAAAAAGTTTCAGGCATTGAACGGATCAGCAGATGCCTGATATAATCATATATTCAGCTACAAGGTCTTCATTTAACCTGAACACAAACTGCGGGGCCTTTCCCTTTTTTCCTCAGGAATTACTCCTGTTTTGCATTCCAGAACACTTGTCACCTTGGTGAATATTAATTAAAAGTTGTAATTAATTAAAATGTCAATTAATTCCTTTATTTTATTCTTCAGGGTAATCTTGTATTCTGTGCAAGAGAGAGCAGTAAGTGAGCTTACCAGAATGAAATAAAACAAATCTCAGTGTAAGTAATGCATTGTGGATCCTGAAAGAAGGGATTGTCTGCCCAGCATTTGGTCAAGGGAGAGAGAGAGGGTTAGGGAGCGCATCCACGAAGGCAGACAAACCAGCACATTGCGACAGTTTGGGGACCACCTGTGGCCAGTTTATGAATTCCAGCCGTGATTTTATGAGCCCTCTCAGCAATTATAAGTTGTGATAGTCATTTGTTGTAGGCTCACAGCTTAAGTTAAAGAGAGATGGGATTGCGACTCAATGACCATCTCTGAAATAGGAGGTTGTCAGGACCATAAGGAGTGAGCAGCCGTGCTTTAGCTGAACAACATCTGGTTATGGCCTCAGCAAAACTATTTTTCTAAATCTCCTCAGAAAAACTAGTTTTCTAAACCTAAATACTACCAGGATAGAAACCAAGCAGGAAACCAAGCAGGAAATCACAGGTTTGGTCACAATGATCACAAGGAAGAAAGGAGATGGAAGGTGAAATGAGATGTTTTTTTCACTGGAGCTGAAAGCTTTTTGAATCAATGCAAGTGTGAATGCAGGATAAAACTGCAAGAGTCAGCAGAAGTGCAGTAGTTACCATGACAAATATGTGCAAAGGAGTTCATTTTGGGATAGTAAGAGCCTTGCTCTGTGGCATAGACTCATCCCAGATGTTACTGAAACAAAAAAGACATGTTGGTATATTTTCACATGGAAATTGAAAAGAAGTGAACTTTCTATCCAGAATGTCACCAAAAGAATCATTAGTTTTTCATGCATAATATGGGAATTCTTATCAATCCCTTCCATGGACACTGCAGCTAATCTCTAACTTGTTTTGGAGGGAGAAAACTAATCACAGCATTAGCCGTGGGAGTTTAATAACATAAGGATGAAAACTCCCATACATGTAAAGTCAACATATTGGCATGTTGTTTACCTGGAATTGTTGATCTTCTACTCTGTTATTGTTTCATTTCCTTGCAAAGTTTCTCAGAAACCATAGTTATTGTATCTTGCTTCCTCCTCTTCCTCTCCAGGGGCAGTTCTTTCCAGATCAAGGCAAACACAGCATCCTCACCAGACGTTATGAAATTGTGCTTTGTAGACCTTTCCTGTCAGCTCACACAGATGATTCTATTGAGGGACCTATGTTGCTTTTTAAACTGTGCATTTACCTTTAATAATAAGTCAGTACAAAATGCTGTGCTATATAAATATAGCCTTTCCTTCTCTGTTTTGTGTTTTTCTGCAATATTTTTCTAAACCCAGTTACATCATCACCACAGGAAGGATTTATCTGACCGAAAGGAGAAGTCGGCAACGTGACTTCTGTATCTAAGCAAGTCACCTTGACTCCATCTACAGGCACAGAAGCACTTCCAAGGCATCATTCATCTCATTCTAAAATAGATGAGGTGAACCATGGCCTTAAATACCTTCTTTCCATTCACTGTGGCAGGGGCTTGCATGACCAGCTCAGAGGCAGACATAGATGTTGCAAGCCAGGTGACAGGCAGCTTTTTCTATACATATTGGACAGAAAAAATCTAATTCTAATTTTCCATCTGTGATCTAAGTTCTGTAACAGTCCCATAATACAGGAATATTAACTTGGGTAAAACTACATAATTATTTTTCTTTCTGCTAGTCTGGGATTTTATTTAAAAACTTCAGAGAAAAAAAAAATAATCTGAGTTTTTTAAGGAGCTTTGCCAGACTGTACAAACTCTATGATGTTTTGAAATTCAGACTGTCCAATGATGTGATTACAGGTAAGCATGCAGAAACCATGTGTTGGATTTGTCCGTGTAAAAATTCACGCAAGAGTTACACGCTCATCTAACAGAGAAACAAGGGGACATCATGCCATAGTCCCAAAGACCACCAGCAGGAGTTCAGCCAGTGAGTTTCTCTTAGCAAGACCAGCTCTGCGTGTTTACAGATCAGAAAGAGGGAAGACCCTGTTCAAGGTGGGGACTGCAGACCTCTTAAGTTTCAAAGACTGAGTTGGAAGATCTGCTAAAACCAGCACTGCTCCTGAGAGGGAGGCATATGAAACTGGACTACATTAGACGCTTCTTCTGAGTTTGAGTTTTAGTGGCTGAGCACTAGAAAACGCTGACTCCAAAGCTTTGGCTGGGATGTCAAAGGACAGCATGAGAGCTGGGATTTTGGGAGCAGCTAGCCCTGTGGATCATCTCACCTATACTCAAAGGCATAAGGTACATCTTGCATAGAAAGGAGACGGTATTTGCAAGGTGTGCCACAATTTGCACCAGTCTGCTTGTAAGCTGGATCAGGCCCTTCACGTAGCTGGGGAGTGCAGCTCAGACAGCGTGTTGCTTTTGCTGTCACCTCCAAACAGGTGCCCACAAGTTTCTTCCCTGCTTTTTTGAGGCAATCCACCCTGATGATGCACATGGAGCAGTGGGAAAGCAAAGCATGAAATGGTTGTCTTGGCAGGACTCTTTAAATAAAGTCAATTGAGTGGAAAAGTTAACACCTTCCTAAGACTCCTTGCTCTGGAAGGACCCAGACAACTTTGTTGTACATTCTTATAACAGTATTTGCCCAAGCTTCCTCCTGTAATAGCAAAAAATGACTGTCTAATTGGGGAGGGCAGAGCAGCAGATTAGCACACAGTACGCTGAATAACATCCCAACATCTGCTGTCACAGATTTGCTGACAGCTGTTTCTGCAGAGTAGCTGGAAAATCTGATAATCCTAAACATGAAATTTCTTGTTATCTGTGCAAAGGCAAGTGCCAGTCTCTAACACGACCCTAAAGGATGATCTGCAGCTTTGAGTAAATGTTGCCAGCGACACCTGGACATCTCCTTCAGCACCTCCTCTGAGAACACACAGCTGGACACAGCTGCACCTGGACTGCCTCCCACAAGGTGACACACGGGGAGGCACTTTTGGTCCCCAAAGTGCGTTTTTTGTACTCCGTGGTTTAATTCCATTTGCAGCTTTAGAGAGGATCCAGGTTGAACACCTCTGCCAGAGCGAACCCAAGAAGGACTCATGACCAGTGTGGAGACTCCATAAAAGCTCTAAAGACTGTGGAATAAGTACAAAAATTTTGCCTTCACTGGGTTCCAGTTAGCCTGGGTGGAAACCGAGCAACTGCACTCCTGTGTTCTCTGCTCCATGAACCAGTGCCCATCTGGCCCATAAAGAACAGCGGTGTTTAGCACAAACCTACAGCTGGGTTTATTTTGCAGTGAAGACCCACTGTTGCAGACACTCAGAGGAATCATGATTGCAGGGATGGAAACCAGGCACAGGGCTGCGTGAAGACGACTGAATTCTGCTGTCCCCTGTCTATGTTTAGCAGAGATATGCCGATGGAGTTTAGCAGGGCAGTGTCAAACACTCTTTTCTAATGAGCCCAGCCCTACACTGAGGCCTGATATAACATTTGGTGGCTATAACTTATTTTAACTTCAATGGTTAAGAATGAGAGCAGGCCAGAACTGTGAAGCTTTTCCCTTAATTACCTTTTAAAACCTGCTCTCACTGTAAATGACACGCAAACACGGATAATAGCAAGAGTCAATCCTAATAACAATTGTGCGTTTTTGCAAATCGCAGTTATCTGCATGGCAGCGCACAATCAGTGGTAACGCCAGAAACGTGTGAAATCCTGAGTACATGCATTACTTAAAAGGCCCATTAAACACAATTCTCATTCTTGGTTTCACAGGTTAGTGAGTAGCTGCGATGCCCAAATGCTATTTCATGGCCAGATAACACTGAGGGAGAAGCACAAGTTCCTTCTGGGATGGGTGAACTGGGGCCTGTCTGACAACGGGGATCATCTATAACCCTTTAAAACACAAAAATCCTAAAGAAAAATATTTAATCTCTGTGAAAAGCAGTATTAAAAATTACCGAGCACTGCTGTAGCAGGTCTGTCAGGTGAGTGGACAACGGGAATATTTCTACTCTTGGTGTTTCGCCAGGTAAGGGCACAGTTCTGTGGTGCTGCCTGTTCCCACACTGCTTTAGATTTTGGATTCACCACTGGTAAGTCATGGGGATATTGCTCTGCATGCAACTTTAGCAAACAGGTTGATGCTTCGGTCACTTCTAAGTTTGCTTTTAAAGACACAATTTTGCATGTTACAGATCCAATTTATGCCTCTTCATATCACACCTGTTGGATGGAGACTGCTGGTCTTCTGGCAACTGGTGGTTCTGTTTTCCCCAAACATCTTCGCTTCTGTCAACAAGTCAACTTTAGCACTGTTTGACTGCATTGTTGATGAAAACTGCTGTCCTCATGACATTTAATATACATCCTATTGATGCAAAAGAGACACCAAAACTCATATTTGGTTGCTCCAAGGAAAAAAAACAGGTGGAGATTTCAGAAGCCTAAATGCTGATTTTAGAAGTCAAATGCATGTGGCTGGTGTCTTAAAGCATGCATTTCAAAGCCAAAAAAAATGCAAGTGAATTAAAACATTACCTGTTTCAGATGCCTGGGTGTCCTGGGTTATCTTTGCATCCACAGGCACATTCCTCACTCCCTCCTTTTGCCGCCAGCTCTCCAGCATTCGGGGGGTGGGGTGGGGTGTGAAACAAAAGAACTCATATAGAAGTCTCCTTCAAAGAGCAGGGAACTAAAAAATAGAAGGGAATTGCACTTCAGTATTTACATACAGAAATTATCACCATCCCCAAACACATCTGAATATCTCCCATTCGTGTTCATGCTATAGCAATGGCAGCACAGACTAACTCACAAGCTCCACGCGGATGCTTCTAGAGAATGTCCTGTTGCAAGGTGGCCTATATGGTCCTCTGCAGAGACCTCCTTCTATGGCCCTACAGTGACAGTGACAACGTGTTCTACAAGTGACGTGGGGAAGCAGTGCCATACAGTGCCCCATGGTCACCAGCACCGCAGAGCTCAGCTCCAAAGATCTCATCACACGGCTTGTTTTGACAAGACAAAAGAAGAGAATGAATCAGCCCTGAAGGCACAGAAGTAGTGATACCCATTCAGCAAATGATCTTGCACGTAGTCTCTGCTCTTTCCCAGGTCTAGCTCATTGCAAACTGGGCAAATATCCCACAGCAATGTGGAAATGGGGGGTACGTTTCTGTTTTTCAGTGACAAATAAATCTGCTGGAAGTGTTATGCAAACGTGAGGACATATTCCCCATACAAAGAAGATCTGATCTTGGAAGAAGAACAGTCCGACAGAAGTCATCATTACAGTCACGTACCTTAGACCATAATTAGTCCCTACGCACAGGTTAATGTTTGGACCTTTCAGCCTGGACAGAGATTTTTTTTTATTTTCAGCAAAACATACGTTATTTCATTATTTTATTATAGTAATTATTTTTGTTATTTCACATTTTTAGTGCTTTGTAATTAAGCCAGGAGCTGTGACAGAGCGTGAGTTACAGCGCAGCGAGTCACGCTTGTGTGTTGTTAACCGGGAGCCCGAACGCCGTGTGCCACCGAATGTGCGAGGTATGAATTTACTGGGCTGTAAATGATACCCTCGTGTGCCTTAGTGAGAAGATAAACCAGATCACAAAGCAGAGGATTTCAGGACTAAGGATAAAAACCTGTGCTGATCCCTGGACTGAGCTCAGGAGCAGTGCAGGAACAAAGTTAGAATATATTAAAAGGATGCTACTACTTCCCTGCTACCCCAGAAACACTACCACAAACTCCTGTTTCCTCCTCAATTTCAGCAGCATACACAAGACAGTCTGTCAGTGTAAAATAATGACGTTTCAAGACACCAGGTCTTATTTATTGAGGTCTGCAGCTTTCCATCAGCATAAACCAAGAGTGGCTCTGGGCCATCCAGTTGGGAGGAATATAGTGACAATCTTTCCAGCTGTGAAGTTAGCCTGATTTCCTAATCACAACCTCACAGACCTGAGAGAAGCGAAAGCAAATAAACTTCTGAGGCATAGGGACACTTAAATCCCATTTTAAGCATGATTAAGGTGTAAGTGCTTGAGCCTCTCTGGCCTCACTGGCTTTCACAGGCAGTTTCAGTTGAGGATCCTGATAGAGCGATCATCACTTTATATGTTCCCTTTTCATTTATGCAACTGGAGGTGTGTTTAGCCATAATAATAAAAGGTATATTTTACCCTGTTGATTTAGGAAGATGGATCTTGGTTTCAAAATCAAATCAGTGCTCAGTACTTCAGCTTAATGACTTTGCAAAGGTCAGGAAGCAATGCAAACTGACCCCTTGTCCGCTTTAACCCATTGCTTACATGAGATAAAATGAAGCAGTTTATACCTTTTTCAAGGGTGCTTGTGTTAGTATGTTTGTCCCAGTTAAGAGCACACACTCACTCAGGTAGAGCCTGGTTTCCCCTGGCCACAGCAAATTCTTTCCACCAACAACCCCTGGGCGCCCAAAGCATGGCTTGGAGATGAGGTTTAGCCTCCCAGCTGATCCCAGCAGCAAATCATTATATTGTTCTAAGTAAAAAGAGAAATTACTTTAATAAAGGGGATGTGGTGGGAGATTGGCGTCTTTGGAGTCTTGGCCACTTGTGTAACTACCAAGCCAAATTTCACAACATACCTAAGTGTTGTCCCTTTGCTGTGTCTCACTAGGAGGTTGTCAACACTCCTCCTTACTACAGAACTGTCTTTGTGGCTCTGGGAAACAAACCCATCCTTTATGTTCTTATGAAGTATTCCTCTTTTATATATGATGCATTCAGACCAATCAATCTTCTATCTTGGTGGCCTGTTTAGAGACTTAGGGAGCTGGCATTGATTAAATGCCTATAATAGAGAGCATTAATTTACCCGTCAGTGGAAAAATCACCATTGTAAATTGTCCCAGTCGGTTTGTATATCACCAAATGATACGCAGCATGTTCTGGATCTATGTACTGAACTGCAGTCATACATAAAGCACACTCAATTAGCAGCACCAGCATTGCTTCAGACAACCATAGGCAGGAGGTCTGGGTTTGATTCTGCTGCCCTCTTTAGGATTTGTGCCTGAGACTCCCCAGTCTAATAAGAAATTAAGTGCAAGATCACTTAATGTCTGAAGTCCCATAGGGAGCCCACAGCATCCCATGGGACTGGGAAAAATGGGCATATTCCTTTCTTTTGCTCATCATGCTACAGTGTTTGTAACATAGTTGAGATGATTTTTTTTTTGCCGTAAAGGGGAGACAAAAACTCTTGTGTTTGTGGAGGTACTGGAGGTGCCTTCATCTGTTGAGTTCATGATCCCATAGAATCATAGAACAATTCCCAGCTGAAATATAACTTATTATTTACATATGTTGCCCTTGGAGCACAAAGAAGAAGATCACAGTGTCCTAAAGGGAGGCAGAAACTAGTTTCTATGGAGCAGTGGAGCAACATTAGATTTGCACTGCCCTAATAAAAGATGTTCAGACTCAGACCGTAGGTAGATATCCCAAGAGAAGATAGCCAGCTCCTTGCTGTGGCTGTAGAGGAGAGCATGAGGGTGAGAGAGGGATGACCTGAGCGAGGAATAACTGGTTTTGGCAGAAGGAAAAGCAAGGAAATGCCCTATATATGCTACCTGGGTCACTGAGGACAGATATGCCCAGGAGCACATATTGGGGTAAAGGCAGTGAGAATGGGTGAACCACAGCAGCAAGGAGGTTGTGAGGAGCAAAAGGAAAGTTCAC
This sequence comes from Anarhynchus alexandrinus, assembly GCA_008711295.1. Lineage (NCBI taxonomy): Eukaryota > Metazoa > Chordata > Aves > Charadriiformes > Charadriidae > Anarhynchus > Anarhynchus alexandrinus. The sequence continues at coordinate 254,788 of VUYV01000617.1, read as the reverse complement.
ATACTTAAGGCTTAAAAGCCTCACACTGAGGCTTTGACCAGCCATTGCTCTACTTCATGCTCGGTTCATGCCCCCTGTAGTGCTCGTGGCACCCTCTAGATGCTGCAGTCTGCCCCCCTCCTCCCCAGCCATGGCACAGCCGTAGCAGCCCCTGGGGCACAAACCTCCATCTCTCAAACCAGTAAACACCTAGCAAAAGAGAGATGAAATCCATCCTGCCTGCCTTTTTTTAACAAACATCCCACAGACGCAAAGGAGATTCTTCCTGTGAGCAAAATGGGCTGCTTCTGCCTCAATATTTCCTTTACAAAGGTAATGACTTCAGATACATCAGTGTTTCTCTTCTCAGCCTGACAGCACAAGTGTGGTTTCCCCACACCTGCCAGCTTAGCTGCATGCCCACTTCCCACCCTCGGGCATGCAGGACCCGTGAGAGCTCAAGGTTTGGGTATTGGAGACGTAAAGTTGCCACACAGACCTCCCAAGGACTCCCTTACTCAAACCTCTGAGCACAAGAGTCAAGATGTGTTCTTTCTAACTGTCAGCCTTACAAAATTAATCAAAGAGATGAAAATCCCCTCTGCCATTCATCACCGCTGATAAAGGTCCTGCCACCAGAACTGAGCTCCCAGTTTTGCTGCTGATGCAGAAGGTGGGAGGTGATCCGTTTCACTCTTGCAGAGCCGCTGTGGCTCTGCCACGTGGGTGCTACATAAAGCATGTACGCATCAGGGACCTGCACAGACATGGCTTCAAGTTACGTATGTCTGGTAGGATTGCCTGAGTTATGCAGGAAGCAGCATCCTTTCAGAGATTAAGGTCAAAGTTTTGAAAAACAATTCATGATGTCAAGCAGGTCTCTTTCTGCGTGACCATCTGAGCTATTTTTAAAGGCTCATATTTTCACAAAGGACAAAAGAGTATTTGGTAGCTTCTGGAAAACAAGTCTTTTCAAGGGTAGAGTATACCTTTGGGTGCAAACACTACTAACCTCCACAATGCTAAGCAGGCAGGTGTAAGCCCAGCTTGGGGCTGGAAGCTCTTGGGCATCATTAGTTGCTGGAAAGCAAAGTGGATGGTTCAGTCACAGTCCAGCATTAATGTGCCTATAACAGCTTCCAAGCTGGGGCTGGTCTCATCCCATCTCTGGCTCTGACCTCTCATCTGTCTGGGTCCAGCTGGGGAGAAGTTGAATATCCAAAGCTCAAAGCACGCAGTATCAGCTGTCAGGTTTCCACAAACCCAGCCCAAAATGTGAGGAGTCTAACATTAAGTGCCCAGCATCTGCTTCACACTAGCTGCAGTCCTTACACAAAGGGTTAATTTTATTTGCAGACCTCCGTGCTATGCACAAGTAAATCCCAGTGCATTTTTACCAGCATGATTTATAAGCCAGGTTTAGAAAACTCTGGTCTCAGAAGCCTGTTGTCAGAGGTAATGGAGCAAGAATATGAACTGCAGCATCTTAGGGTTACAGTCACCTCTCCGGTAGCGTCCTCTGGACAGTTTCAGATCCAGCTCTTTGCTGTGTTTCTCCAGGCTGCCACCACACCTTCAGCTGCGATGTGGAAATGCCTTTCCTTATGGCCTGCAGGGCTGAGATGGGACGGAGATTTCTTCTTGAACTTTCCATCAAAAGGCTGAATCTGTTGCAGCAGCCTGAGGTCTGCATGACTGTCCCCTTTCATATCATCCTGCAGAAATGGAGTAAACACAGCTCCTCCATCTGTAAACCGCACATTGCTACCCAAAATGAAGGAAGGGAGGTGATGGGCACAGAAAGGGAAAGGAGTGTGGCATTTTCCATAACCATGTCTTGTTTGCACCCATGGAGAGCAGCATGGGGACTGCCAGCCCTCCCAGAGCAAGACCAAATGCAGTGCTACTAGATGAAGACACTCATGTTGTATCTGTGTCCTTGAAAGTGGCTCAAATTACTTCATAGAAACCCACTTAGACAAGATTGTTTCATCAGCTGACAAGTTCCCTGAGCTACTAAAGGATCCTTTGCTTGCTTTCCATAATAAGGAAAAAAAAAAAAGAAAAATGAAAGAAGAGCTCTGCATCAGAAGGAAAGGAAAGGAAGAACTGAAAAACCTGTATTATCCTCCAGCTTTGCTCTTTAGCCCCGAAAAGTACAGACAAGATATAAGCAACAGGACAAAATGAAACAACAGCGTCAAAAAAGCCACCCAAGCACCGAGAATGGAAAATGTGTAAAAGGCAAAATCCTGGCTGATAATTAAGTCATTGATATGTCATTTTCTGAATTATCTGGAGCAAAAAGAACGAGAAATGTGCCAACTTGCACACTGCGGTCCATGTCAGGAAGCAGGGGCAGGGTCTCCATCATCATATGTTAACGCTCTCCCTTTCCGTGTCAAGATCAAGAAGCTGACCATGTCCCGCACTTTAAAATCAATTCAGTCCCCAGCCAGCAGCAGTAATAAAATGAGTACATAATGCCACCTTCTGGCTACAGTCGAGGACACAATAAAAATGTTGGCAGAAAGATAGTGTTCTGTCCCTCTTGCACTTGGGTGGATGATATATATCACTTGCTTGTGGAAGTCAAATTTCTTTTGCTGACTTAATCCCAGAGCCAAAATTAATCAGACATCCTAGCTAACAGGATCAGGAAATGCCATAAATTATGCTGCCTGCAACCTAACAACAGCATTAACAGCACGAAGAAGGTGGAGGCTTTTTTTGATTAATCACTGTTTAAGTTGCCTAAAGGACCTATGAAACCTCCTGCTGGCTGACACAATGAACAACATTTTATATTAACCGATATAAGGAAATGTCTTTAAAAGTGATGGATTATGCAGATACGAGAAGGGGACTGTGTGATGTGGTTACCTAAGAGCTGCAAGCTGCATGACGGGTCCCTCTGCTGCTCCCAGCCCACAGCAGCCCTCCCCACCATCTCCAGCCTACCCCAGAGAGGACACTTGTCACCCCAGTAGCTGAGCACCCTCAGAAAAAGCCACACAACACAATGGGATGGATTGAGTTGGCTCCAGGCAGAGCTAGAAAGTTTAAGTAAACAAAGCCACTGGCAAATTTTGTCTTTTCTTTTTTTTTGGGCGGGGTGGAGGTGGGGGTGGAGGGGTGTACATAAACCAGCAAGCTCAGAAAGTAGGGGAGGGTTAGGACATGGACGTCTCATCTAGCAGGTTTTTGTGGCACCCTGCAGAGCAGTGTCCCTCTTTTTTTTTGGTGCACGGAGATGTTGAGAAGTCACCACAGCTTCCCTTAGCCCCAGTCGGGTGCCGCTGTGCAGGTAGTACATCCTACGCTGGGGCGTAGAGAGTGGACAGGCTGAATGGAGGGTCATAACAACTCAGCCCCAAGCACATCAACATCCTGTTTCTAGAGCTGTAAATACAGCATCCCCCATCAAACCTGTTGTTTTCTCTATTTTACAGAAACATCTATACAGAAGAAACTCTGGTTCCTGCTGCAAGGTGCGTGTTGAGGTTCCCATTTTCTTTGGTCAGGATTTTTCAGAGCAGTTAGCACCAGCCTAGCTCCGCTCCACCGAAGTGAGCAGCCTCCCATCCACTGCTCCTACTGTTTGCTCTGCTGAGAAGTCTCAGCACTTAGAAAATACACTTTTATTTTCACTCTCTTGCTTAAAGAGATCTACTTCTCGGGGTGATGGGTTTTCTGAGCATCATCTGCTGTGCTGCATTGCACATCATTTTAAATCTACTTGAAATGGGTAACTAGCCCTTCTCAAGTGGGAAAAGCTGCATTTTGCACTCCTTTTCCTCAGTACTATCAAATACAACATATGCAAAGCAGCTGAGGATAAAGTCCCAGAGTCGAGACAAGCTGTTATTGTTGCCAAAACCCCACTGTCAGATGAGATCATGGCTGGACAGATCCTCTAGGGATCTGCATAATTTTAGGTGCACACTGATCAGCTGGTCAGCCAAGCAGTTTTGCCATTGCTCCTCATCAGTGAGCGTTTCTACACAGGCTGAAAATTTCCACCTTTTGATGGTAATTCATCCAAAGTGGCAGAGGGAGGGTTTCACAGCAGAGGTAGAGATCTTCGGTGGACCTGAACTCAGAAAAACGTTTCGGAAGAACAACTTCTTGTTAAACTTCATGATCCTTTGATGAAGGAAGTACCTCAGTCTCCTTCCTAACCTCCCAGTCTCATGCACATCTCCCCATCCCCACTGGACACAAGGCATGACTAGTAACTTCTTGCTCACTGATTTAATTCCATTTCCATGTAGTCAGGGGCTCCTGAAAGACGTGTTCCCTTACTTGTCACTTTTCTGGGATGATGTCCAGATGGTTATTTACACCTTGATGCCAGGGTTCCTGCTTGACACCACTGCCATGTTCATGCCAGCTCTGTCTGATGGGCAGTCCCTCACCCAGCCCCAGCTTTCCCCCTGCCTCTTCCAGCCACCCCGAGTCCTGCACCCACCTCCTGCATTTCCACCCATCCTACCACTGGGACCATCTTCAAATACCTGTGCTGGTTTTCACTTACCAGAGAAAGGAGGATATAATTATCCATCGCTCCTGTGCTGTCTGGGGGGCTTGGGGAAGGTACAGGCTTAGACATGTTGTCATGGTTTAGGCCAAATCCGCTACTGAGGACCTGGGGGACCCCAGATGGGACCAACAGATGCTCCCCTCTACCCCTCTTCAAAGAGAGAGGCAGAGGAGGAAAAAGAGACTTATGAGTTTAGAAGGAACTAAACTACTTTAATGAAATATTAATAATAAAGTAAAAAGAAATAATGAAATATATACAAAACCGTATCAAGCTCCCAAGACGACAATCACGACACCAGCTGGCACTGGGCCAGTCCCAGGCTGGACTCGGTGACAGAAGGGAACTGGATTCCAGATCTGCATTCAGGATCGGGATCACAGGCAGACGAACAGAGTCCTCCTCAGACATCGGCCATTGAAGGAAGAGAGCTGACCCTTTGATCCCTCAGCTTTTATACTGAGCATGATGCAGATGGGATGGAATACCCTGTTGGTCAGTTTTGGGTCACCTGTCCTGTCCGCTCCTCCCTGCAGGTGGGACCCCACTACGCTTTTCTGCTTCCGACCCTCCAACGGGGCAAATAACAAAGTTGGTTGGCCTTGGCTGTTATAGCAATAAGTATAAGCAGGAGCCTCTCTGCATACCATGCCTGGGCATCAACTATAAACATTGGTCTTATCACTCTGAGAAAGTGAACATTGTCTGCACAATATGCTGTTAATTTCAGTAGTTAGAAGAGGCCCGGGTAAGAAGCGAAGTTACTGAATAAAATTGGTTCTGTTTTACCTCAAGCCAGGATATGTGTGCAGAGCAACAAGACCTTCGTCCTGCAGCTGAAGGCAACGGCTCTGGGGACAGCCAGAAGAATCAAGACAAATCATCAGCAGGAATGACTTTAATCCTGTGAAGAAAATGAAGTGGCAAGAAACTATGTCACTTGAAGCCTGACTAAGAACACCCCTGCAGGAATTTAACTGGCCTGAAATGATGCACACCTGCTTCAAACCTGACTCATCTTCGCTTTCCTGAGCACTGACAAACCCCAGAAGCTGCATCCTCCACGGAGAAACGTCTGCTTCCCTTTGAGGCTGAGAATGCCCCAAGCCTGCCAAGAAGGCAAAGTAAATAAATCAGTGATAAAACACCTTACACCTTGCACTAGCATTGCCAGGGGTAAGGAAGTGCCTTTTGTTTAAAAGACTGATCTTTCTCTTCTGGAGCCTTGATTTCTAAAACACGTATTTCACTGTGCATATTCACCAGCTTCAAGTGAGACTTTCCAGACCTCATGGCCAAGGACTGCATGGACCTCAGCTGCTCCCATCACAGGAGCTGCTTTTAAGCGCAGTAACACATCGGTGTGAAGGTGCCAAGTTCTGCTGCAACACCTCTCCTGCAACTTCAGAGTCATTTGGGCTTGCCTTGCCCCCGGGGAGGCTGAGGGTGCCCATGTCAGATGCCCTCCTCACTAGCTCTGCCAATTAAATTAGACAGGCCAATGCTTTTGCCTTTACTAATTGATGCAGCAAGCACATAATTAAAGGACTCCCCATCGCTTTGCAATCTTATCTGGCTATTTGACCAGGTGGAGCCCTATCATGCACCTTCCTCTCAGCCTGCTACCTGCTTTTCCAGCTGCCAGTCATTAAATGTCACCCCTCTACCAGGCTGCGGGATGATGAATGCTCTCTCTGCTACTCTGCATATCAACCATGCAGGAGGTCAGATACCCCCTCTGCTGCCGTCTCCCGGTTTGTCTGATCCGGCAGATGGATCCCTCAGTGTCTTTGTCTGCTCTGACCTACTTCTCCCTTTCATCATCTGCCGGCTGAATCTCTGGGGTGTCTGACTCACCACAGATGTGGGGATGCCGTGCCTGCCCACACACACCTCTTCTCTCCTGGCAGCGAATTAACCCTTCATTTTAGGTGTGGGGGTGGCCTGCACTGATTTCCCCAGCCAAGCTGTGATCTCTTCCTCACTGAAGCCAATACCAGAACCACCTGCCCTCAGACCACCTCCAGCATGCTGGCAATGGCTCTCCCATGTTTCTCTGCAGGATGGGAATCCCAGGGCAAACAAGACCAGTTGTCTGCAAACACTGCTGGCTGAGGAGTCCCTGGGGTACTGGCATGGACATCCACCTGTCCTTCTCCTCTTTGGTTGACAGATGGGATAGATTTGGATGGACGCATTTCTCATATCCTGCAAGACTCTCTGGTATCCTGGAAGGTGACAACGAGGTGCAGGGGGAACTCAAGACAGTTACGGTAGCAGATTCAGGCTGGTCTAAGCAGGTCTGACCAGAAGGACACCAGGTAGCTAGTGCAGAGCAGAGGCTCCCAGGCTGAGCCTGGGGCATTGTGGAGGAGCTCGAGCTGAGCTGGCACTGCTGGAAGCAGCCAGGGCCAAGCCACCAGCCCTGCCTTATGGCTATGAAAGACTGAGTTGCATACACGGCTGGGGCTTTTCTGAGGTCTGCCAGAAGGGTCATGATTGTCCATCCTGTTGTGACACCTACAGGAACCCACTCATCCCCTTTTGCAGCCAGCAGGCAGAGGTGACAGCAAGCAAACTGTTGCTATCAACTTCTTGCCACAGCTGCGCCTTGACCAAGGATCGAGCATGCAAAACATGCACTGAACTCACCAGCTGCTTTTAAACTGCCCCTAGCTGGCAGGAGGAAGCGTTGGAGGAAGGAAATAATTTTTACTGCGTTACTGGCTGTCTTTGATTCATGCCACACAGTTATTTTTGGGAACTATGGAACTGAGGAGCTGTGTAAGTAACTGCTGCAGCTGCAGCAAATGCACATCCTCTGCTCCACACAAGCGTACTCTGTCTAGACATGGCTTTAGAGGAGACACTGCTAGGTCACCCCTGAGCTGTGTGTTGCAGGAAGGGAGATCCACTGAAATCCTTTTTTCCTTGCAAACTCCATCATGATAGAAGCTATTCCCAGCAGCAGATTTGAGCCTGGATTCTCTGCGCGGGGCGGGGAGGGCAAGAAGGAGCTCTCTTTCCAAGGCACTCTCATAAAAATGTGAGAGATGGCTCTGAAATGCTACGTGATGATATACCCTAATAGAGAGAGAATCCATAGAGAAGGTTTTACCAGGAGTCTCTGGGTCTTTGCACGGGTAGCATTAAGGGCTGGATGCTGACAGGTACGTATCAGCGGAGCTGCAGGCGCCGAGCCGGGTCGCTGAAGGATGCAGCCTGAGCCCGGGCTTAATTTCTGCTTGCTGACGAGGTGCTCGTGTTGAGTTTTAGCAGAGTCGCATTTAACAGGAGAACAACCAGGCACTCCAAGACTTAATGCAAGAGTACATGCACAGAGAAAGCGAGTGAGAAGAATTTTGATTAATTGCTGTGTATTAATTTGCCGCTGCAGCAGATGGAATGTTTGCTTCGAGCTTTTCAGAGAGACAACATGAAAATGTTTGACACAGCTGACTGGCTTCGCAGTCGAGCCCATTTGCTGTTGGTTAACTCTCAGCCCCACCTTAGTGAATAAAGAGGACAAGCAAAAGCATCTTTTCACTTCCTAAGGCAGCAAAGCTCGCTGATCCAGCATAAAAAGAAGTGAACTATAATATTCACTAGTTTAGATAGACTCGCAGAACATACAACCCCCCTTTAAAAGCCTGGCTATTGCACAAATCCTCATTTTGTGCTTTTTTTCAGGGCACATTCTCATAATTTATACACAAACAACCTAATCAGAGATAGTGTCAGTGAAGGAAACGCAGAAACCCAGAGCTGAGCACAGGCAGGTACTCTGAAAACAAACACTTTCATCTTGTCAGGAGTGGTTTGTTTGTGTCTTATCCAGAACTGCGAAGAACCATAACCACAAATACTTCACACGGTACTTTGAATTTAATAGCTCACATGGGCTACTGTCTGAATTACTGCCTTTTATTTTATGACTAAATTAATATTATATACACAGGAGCACATTTAAAATACCCAACAGAGTAAAAGAAATGATTGCTGTGTTGAAAAATATAAATTTTTATGCACAGAAGTTATTAGTAAAGCCACATTCCCCAGTCCATTAATGTGCACACATTTAAATTTTCCTTTTTTTTTCCTTTTGACCTTTATTTTCAGATACTACAGCATGTTATCGCAAAGCTTTAATAAAACAGTAATTCACTCATGCTTTTTATGGCCTACTAATTTGTCTGTTGTGCCATATATTGGGTTTCATAACTTTTATATGCAAATCAATAAAAACTCCTTTGATATTTCAGTTAAATCATTGAATAATTAACACATCCCAGCCCCCAAGTCAGCTAAACTGTGAAACAGAGAGCTAGTCCTCACAAAACTTCAAGTAAAAGAGAGTAAAATTTAAGATTGGGAGAGATCCATCTTTTTTTAAAAAAAGATAATTAGAAAAACTGTGCTTATGAAAAGGAAAAAAAGGGGAGAAAAATCTCATGCCTGGCAAAGAATAGCCCTGGATGTGTATAGTAGGCGCAAATGGAAAAAAAAAAAGAAATGGAAGCAGACAAAAATATTGATATAAACCTCTTTGAATATGTTATCTGAGTTCTAAAAAATGGAAAATGCAGTACAATGCTCATGGTTTGGGATTTCGCAGCTCCATCCACCACACCAGGGTTGTACCTGGGCTTTGCAAGGGCTTTGCAGTGCCGCCTGAGCTTACAGCAGCGGCACGCACCCAGGCTGGAGGCGTGCTGCTCTTCCCTGGCTTTACCTCTCTTCCCTACATAAGCAAAGCCATGGGACTGTTCCCGACTCCTCCAGGCATCACAGTGCTCCTGGCTTCCTTTTTAGGCTGGTTTCTCGCAGAAACAAGAAGGCTGCAATCCTACCACTGGTATAGGTCTTCTCCTGGTAGCCGCTAAACCCAGGGGCCAAGTCTACATTTCGTAGAGAGGTAAGATCTCAAAAATATGCAAGTTCCTGTAAGTGTGATGAAAAATAAGAGGTCAAGCAAAGGCAAGAGAGGCAATGTGTCCTAAATGCAAAGGCTGAAGTCTGAGCCCACAGAGAAGCTGGACAGTCCGTGTGAGAGCGGGACTCCGGTTTAGGCATGACTTGGTGCTGGGCTCGTATCAGGTATCAAGTGCATCAGCTGTCAGCCTCGTTCCACAGATCTGCAATTAAGAAAAATCTCCTGGTTAGTAACGTCCCACTAGTTCTGAAGACTAGTTCTATGACTGTGAAGGCTCTGCAAAGGAGCCCTTGAGGCACACCGGAGTTTGCAGGCAGCCTGAATCCCAAACTTCAGGAAGGGGCTCTTTGGCATCCTCCTTGCGCAGATGTTATGCTGCCTGCACCGCTACACAACAAAAAGCTCAGAGGTTATGGGACAGCGTTTAGGTGTATGGTGTCTATTTTATTAAAGAGAGAGAAGATGTGATGGATGCAAAGCCTCAGCCACTTGGGAATCTTTATCTGAGTGAGGGACAAAGCCTCTTTTGCACTGATCAAAGTAGTTAAAAGGTGTTTCCATCCTCTGCTCCCCGGACTGCCTGCATCAGCCAGAGCCAAATGTGTGCGCAGGAAAGGAGACAGCAGAAGTTGGCAGTGCAGTGGTTTATTGCTCTGAGCCTTGTTGGGGGTCACACAGTAAGGAGAGAGCCTTAATCTCACCACCTGAAGGATGGAGGGCTTGGTTCTGCAAACAGCAGCTCACAGCTGGCCTGGCTGCACAGGCATCAGTTTGGGCGTTAGTGTTCCATTGCACTAGACTGCATTCACTTTTTTGCATATTTAAAGCTCCTTGCCACTCAGCCTGGTGTTTGGCTGTGCCAGTCCAAAACTGCCTGGGAAATCCAAAAACCAACTCAAGATCACTGCACAGTCATTAAAACACAGAAATCTTTTGAACTTTACGTGCCAGCATTGGTATTGTCTCCTGATTTTTGCCTGCTGTAGATGCAGAGAGAAGAATTAACTGAAAAGTAATTAAGGACAGACTTTAACTTTGCCTTTGCTTAAATAATGAGTATTTATTTAATTAAGATCTGTAAAATTGCATTAAAAGAAGAGCTACATACTGAAATAAAGATTTGGATCGATGAAGGGTGCACGGCAATGCCATAGCATTTTCTATTTGTTTATGTCAATCACTGACAGAGAAAGCCATTTTCCAAAAGAGCAGTGGCGTACTCAGGGAATGCTGATTTTATTCTCTGTCCATCCAGAGTTTTGCCCATGATATCAGGAGGAGCAGAGACAGAGCAAGCCCCATGTTCGCCTGCCATTTCATCACCTAATAGCGAGGCCAAGGACAAGGAAAAAAATCTAATGTAAACAGGGTGGTCCACACATTACTGAGTGCTTATATTGCCTATGGAGAGCCGGGACACGGGGCTAATCGTTACGCAGATGCATTCAAGGTTGAGGGTGTGCTGTTAAAGCTGCTGGGTTTTACATGGGCATTAGAAGAGTGCTTGACTACTTTCATCGCTAGCTTGGAATAATTTTATGTTAATTCTTTAAATGTCAATTATTCAGATGTTTCTATGCCGCACTTCTAACTTCCAAGTTATTTCTTTTAAATTGTCGCATACGCCATTTAACGAGGTTCTGTGCTAAAGGTCCCTTTTTTTTTTAATATTGATTTTCTTTTATATCTTTGCAGTACAGAATTAGCCAGAGCTCCTGCTCGGAATCCTATCACTGCTTTGTCTTTATTACTTCTGGTACATTTTCTGTGTTTTACATTTAAATTTGTGCACTTCGTTTCATTGTGCTTGTAACCATCTTAATTTATTTTCTGTCTCTGATTGTTCCTCCTAGTTAAAATGGACACACTCAGAGGCCATCCACTCTTACTGAACCAAAGAGCACACATCATCCAGGGGCGTTCATTGGGGAGATATCTGGGGCTATTGCATAGAAGCCTAAGTCATGCACTTGATTTTTCAGACCTTACAGATTGCTAATCTCTGAATTTTGGGTGAAACCTGGCTGGTTTTAATCAACTCATGTCTTTGTATGCTCCATCAATCTCAAAGTGGGTAAGAAAATTGCTTATTAAATTCTTTAACCAGTAGTGTCCCTGTAATTAAATGAGGGCCAAGATAAGAGTACTGCAATAAATGTTTTATCTGCTCCCCATCCTTATTAACGCCCTGAGCCTTCAAAAGCTTACACAGGCACATCCTGGTGAGCACTGGGACTCAGCTCACTCAGCTCCAAGACTGTAGCTACAACAGACCATGGGGTGAGGGACATAGTGGGACTGTACCAGGAGGCAGACCCTGACTTCCCGCAAGGATGAAATGGCCTGATGTGCTTTACGCAGGGTTTGTCTTACCAGCTTTAGTCTGTAATTACTGGCTTAAAAGAGGAAAGCTCCCAAGCACAAATGCAAACCCACACCAGAGTGCAACTGGACCTCCCTGACTCCCCCAGGGCAGGGATGCACCACAGGCGGTACCACCAACAGTTTGTGTGAGATTAAACAGAATACCAGAGCTCTCTTTTTGCCTTGAATCTTCTTTTTTTTTCCCCTTTAAAAACTCACAGATACCTATAAAGCACATTCTACCCAAAGGCGCATTCAGTTCTCAAAACATCTTAGGTCTGTTTACCCCTTAGATGTTTGCTGCACCACTTGGCAATTTCCCCTCATGATACTCCACCCGAGCTCGAGTGCTGCTGAAGCTACAGCTCAACAAAACTGCCCCTTTCCAGGCTGTACCACCAGTCGTGTCCTCTAGTCGCAGGCCCCCGACGTTGAGGGCTGCTTCGCTTACTTCCCTCTCTTGAGCCTAAAGAAGCCGCAGCCCAGGGGCTGCGAGGCTCCAGCAAGAGCTGCGTGGGAACCAGGAGAGCAGCAGCCAGCCTGGATTGCAAGGGGACAACACCTGGTTTAACCACGGCGTGGGGAAACCCTCGCAAGCGCCCCAGAGCGATGAGGAGACGCGCAGCCAAAACGGCAGCAAAGGGAGCAGGCGGTGAAGCGGTGCGAGACGCCGCAGGGAAGGCTCAGAGCTGAGCCACGGCTCTGCGGGGACTCACCGGCTCTCCACCCTCCCTCTCTTTACGGAGGGGGAAAGCTCATCTCTGAAAACCTCCTTCCCAGGTGGGTTTAGCAACACACACCAAAAAGTGATAAATAGCGCCGTTATGGACTTAGAGACCCAAGACGTTAATATAAAAGGGCTCACGGTAGCCTGCAAAAATGGCAATTTCAGGTGAGCCTTCAGCAACGTAAAGGCTAATCTACCACCGCGGGCCAGAGAATCAGCTGGTCTAAATGAGTACAGCTACTGCAGCCAGCAGAGCCGTGCTGACTAGCTGAGAACCCATCCTCCTCCTCTTTGTATTGGAAATCAGTCAAAAATGTAGCCGGGATGCACAACTGGGAGCACAGCGATGCCCCGGTTTTGCCGAGGGCTCTTTTTAAATTTGTTATCATCTCTTCTTGGGAGGGGGAAAAAAAAAAAAAAAGAAATTAATTCCTCCTCTCTTTGAGCAATTGCAATCAAAGCAAAAAGCAAGATTAACCCAGGTTGTCTCTTGCTCTAAAATTGTATTCTTGTCATTGCTTGACCAGAGTCCCCAACAAACCCAATTCTCCAAACAAATAACGATGGCTTTAATACATACATTTAGAAAATGCAAGGGTTTTGCTTTGCTATTAAAGTTTAATTAGTAATTAATATTTATGCAGCCATTGGCTGGAATTCTGCAAGTTACATAAATAAATATTAACTTGTGGATGATTTAAAAAAAAAACCACCTTGCATCTGAAATTTATTTGTGTGACTCTCTATTACTTATTCATTAATTCATGTATAATTCCAACTCTTCTTCATTCCAGATGGAGTGGGAGGGAAGGGGGGAACTCCCTTGGGACTGATGTGCATGGTTTTAATTCTCAATTTAGTCTCCATCACTACAAATTAAACGTTTAAAAATTCTAAACAGAGCGTTTAGCGATGCTGATGTGTTCGAATCCACCAGTCTGTGAGAACTGGTGTTTCTTTAGGTGTGTAATGGTACAAGTTGGAGAGAGACACAAAGCACCTGAGCAGAAAGGCCGCCTTTTATGTGGTACTTTTGGCCAGCGAAGGAGTCCCTGCATGCGAACTCCCACCGAGGTCAGCGGGTGCTTCACCTACTCCAACGTATGGGTTAGAGGAACCATCACAAGCTGAGCCTGCAGCAAGCCTCTGAATTAAGAGCAATGAAATGTCAAAGGAAGACCTTTAAGGGGGTTATTTGGCTATTAATTTTTTAGTGTGCCATCAAAAAGTCCCAGGGCTTCTCATCCCAGCAACACCTGACTGGGAAATTCAGGCTGGCGAGAGCACAGCATTGCCTTGGCCACGCCGATGGCCCAGTTGCTCACACCATCCCGAGTGCCACACGTGTGCTTGCAACCCAGCCACGGCCACCACACATCGGGGAGGATTGCTGCTGGTTGAGTGGCCCTGGAAACTACCTCCCCACCACCCTACTGTCTCTGGCCAGACATGTTTTGGCAAACAACACTTGATACACTTTGCCTGGCTCCCTTTTCCTGCAACCAGGATGGCTGAGGGGAGGGGCGTGCACAGGTCCCACAATCACTGGAGAGCCAGAGAGGAGCTAAAAAGTACCATTACAGACCAGCTCCAGCCTTCCTGGCTCAAGATATAAAAGCAGGGGGTTGGGGCTGGTTTCTTCTCCCTTGCCTGGGCTGTTACCAAAGCCCAAGTCACACGTGATTCCTCTTCCCTGAGGTCCCCATAATGCTCTCATGTGTGATACCTCTCAGGGGCTCCCGATTCCCACCGGGTAAATATCAACTGAAAGGGAACAACAAATGGTACACGGTTAATTGCTCTAGGGACTAATTAAACAGTTAGGGAAGAGTCCTTGGGAACAAATAATGCTGCAAGGGATGTACGGGTGCCCCAGTGACACTGTTGGGCTCATCTCACAGCTCCAGGATGACACGAGGAGCAGAGGAGGAGAGGAACAGCGCTCTGCCACGTACATCTGGATGACGGGGATGTCTGCTTAACAGTGGTGCAGCACAAACAGACTTGGACAAGAGGTCTGGGGCCAGATACCTGAAAGAACACAGGTCTGGGTGCCGGATCCTGGGGAAGCCTGGAGATCTGCTGGTGGCCTTTGAGCTGATTTGCTGGCAAATAAGAATGAGATGAGGCCAATTGTAGTGTTCACATTTACATGCGTGCTGTCTGTAGTGCCTGTAGAGGCCCTGCTGTCCGTACTAAAAGGCTGAAGGTGGGATCAGTCTGTACTGCAAGGGGGGGGGGAGGGGGGGGGGTTTATAGCTGTGCCTGCATTTCATCCTTCCTGGTTGGATTTGGGGTCAGGGAACTGCTGCAGCCTGGCTCTACAGGGCTGGGATGTGAGGAAGCCTTAGGATCTGAGATGTACTGAAGTCAGACCTTTGCAGACAGCTCTTTTAAGATCACAGGGACCAAAAAGGCTACATACATTTTAAATCTCTCCTGCTGTCCCACTCCAAGGACTGGCCCCTTTAAGCAACTCTCTGCTGCTCTTTCTGAGCTGAATTTCTGAGCTAAATGCAGTAATTTCTGAGTAATCACCTCCTGCTTTCCAAAGGGCTACCTTATGAACACAGGCTTGTGTGACCTTAAGACCCCGAAAATTGGGGGCTATAAATTGTTAAGAAACAGAGATTCTTCCAGTTTAAACTACGCTGTGTAAGCTGCCTAATAATCACTCAGCACCACAGGGTAGGACATTAGACAGGAGAGATGGGGGGCATTAAGAGATGGTATTGACAAGCTTTTAGGGTGGATTTTGCATATCTTCCGAAGTGGATATTAAAACCCACCGCCAGCCATTCAAAAAGCCTGCAGAGATCAAAACCCCAGCAGCTAAAATGATGCCTCACCTATATCTCTGCTCCTAAGGGAATGGCAATAAATCGAGGTGCTGGCTTACACCCACAGCAGTCCCCAAGGCACTGACAGCCCTCACTTCTTTCTTAACCTAGAAGGAAAGGAGTCCCTAAAAATATCAGCATACTACCCACACTTTCTTGTGGTCACTTGCCTTTTGTCTCTGTAGTTGAAGAGAATTGATGTTTCCTGGCTCGGGAGGCTCGCCAGAGCAGTGTTAGCGTTACAGCATAGGAGGAGCGCAGAACTGTTCATTTGAATCACGAGGCTGCTGTCTGGCACAGCCAGCTCCTCTCGCTCTGCTGCTGTATTCAGGAGCTGTGTGGATCCAGACACAGCTCTATTTTCTGCCTTTTCCATCCCATTTCATCAAGGCAATGAAGGCTGGAAAACACGTGTTAGTAGCACAATTTCTGCCTCATGCTACCTGAATTCTGCTGATAAGATTAAGCTGTAGTCCAAGACCTTATTGGTTTATATTTCACAGCTACCAGGCATCTCCTAGAACGCAGCACTGATGTTATATAGATTCCCTCTATAACAACTGGGTT
Organism: Anarhynchus alexandrinus; assembly: GCA_008711295.1. Classification (NCBI taxonomy): domain Eukaryota; kingdom Metazoa; phylum Chordata; class Aves; order Charadriiformes; family Charadriidae; genus Anarhynchus; species Anarhynchus alexandrinus. Next base: position 238,835 of record VUYV01000617.1, on the reverse strand, counting down.
GCCAATAAAAATGCAAAAGTGCCTTAAAACAATGCAATTCGAGGAGTTGTCAAAGAAATTCCATCTAGGTCTGTAAAAGAGTTTATATATCACAGAGGAGGAGATAGCAAAGCTGTAGCGTTATTGAGCCATTTAAAGTAATATCCCCCATTACTGCAGAGAGCCCACATTCATCTGGGATTTCACGTGGGCTGACAATGGTTCCAGCTTCACTCCACCTCACATGAGCAGCATGCCCCTAAGATAAGGGATGTGAATGCACCAGCCTGCAGCAGCATGCACCTGCTAGCTGGAGTTTTGGAGGAGCTGCAAAACTCTTTCTAGGGCACAGGAGAGTATGCAGGGAGCACCCAGGCACCTCTTCCCTTCTTGAGTCCGAAGTCAGCCCTACAAGGCTGTGTTTTCTCAGTTTTGCTGGCTCTGCTGTGATCCTTAACCAGCATTTACTGGCTTATTGTTTCTTCTTTCTTTTTTCTTTTTTCTTTTTTTTTCTTTTTTCTTTTTCTCNTGTTCTGCCTCAGAATTTGGCTCCCACTGGACTGGGAATTTCAACACTCTATATAACATTGTAAACATCACATTTCCCTACCTGATGATAAAATTTCCAGGTAGGTGATGGCTGGCACTAGAGACAACTTGAAGGCAGTTCCTGTCTGAAAAATTAGGTACATCTTCATACACCTCCCCACTTCATCCAGCTGATTGTTTGTGGGTCAGATTTGACCTGGAAGATTATTTCTCTGGCTCATCACCAGTGCTTGATAGGAGACAGAAATGTTTTTTAGGCCAACATGTGCTACAAGTGAATATTTTGATGCCTGCGTTCAGTGCTGGGGACCACCCCCACCACGGTGTGGCCAGCAGAGACAGGGAACAGAGCAGGTTTGCACCGTGCCCGTGTAGAGCCAGCACCAAGCAGAGGGCTCACACAACCTGAGACGAGTCCCGGAGTTGTGATGTGCTGGTGGGAGAGTTGGGCATCCCAGGAAGGAGCGAAGAACATCCCTGACCGAGTCATGAAAGCCCCAGCGGGACGCTAAGCTTGCCCTGCCGCCTGCCCTGGGCGATCCCAGCCGCTCCGTGCCTCAGTTTCCCCAAAGGCGAGCTGGGGACCCCCGCACCACCGCCGTGCCCATCCCTAACCGTTTCCCCGAGCCAGGGCTGGAGCGGGAGATGCCGAGGGGCTGCCCCGGGTGGCGGCAGCTCCCGCAGCCGCAGGTGCCGCACGGCGGCCGGCGGGGAGCGCGGGGCACGGAGCCCCGGCCGTCGCCGGGCTTTCGTCTCCCTCTGCTGTCACAAGTTGGCTACTGCTACAAGTGCGGGTTTGCCAGGGGACCGGCAGGTTTTCAGCACACGCAGCCTCCGGGCAGCAGAGCGGACGGGGAGAGCCGCATCCCCGCCGGGAAGGGGTTTCCAAGCGTCTTTCCAAGGGCTGCAAATTAAGGGAAGTTAAAAAAAAAAAAATAAAAAAAAACAACCCACAAACAAACAAACAAAACAAAACTAAAAAATCCAAACAAACAAAAAAAATACAATACACCTGCCAGAAAGTACTCGGGTGGATGATGAGGAGAGAAAGAGGGGTCAGTGTCTGGTCCGGCATATGGACCTGCGACGTCCCCGTCACACCCACTTTGCTGGGTGGCTGCATGACCCACTCACGCTTGCCCACACTGTTGTGCCAGCTCGAGCTCAGCTCAGAGAAGCAGAACTCATCTGCAAGGGAACGCACACAGGCCTGTCCTACACCACTGCCAGCACTCCCCACTCCTGAATCCCCCAGAGCTGGACCTCAGTGCCCCGACACCAGATGACACTGGCTTGTAGTATGTTTCCCTCCTGAGAAGCAGCAGTTCCCTGCTCCTGCAGAGCTGGGACAGCCTGGGACAGCCCAGGCACTCCTCTCAGAGCGTACATTCCCTGTCTCTGCTATTGGGGTAAAAGCCAGACACACATACTCACCAGTTAAAAGGCAAATCCAGCTCATTTCCATTTATTGTACACACTGCAAACAAAAGTGTAATGAAAACAAATCCATTTAATACCCCCACCTTAGAAAAGGACATCCTCATCTGGAAAATAGCAGTCAAAAATCTGCTGCATCCACACAACTTGCAGAGTTGTAGAGACTTTACTTCAGAACGGCAGCTCTGGGCAAGGTCACTTGGTGAAATGCAAATAAAACTTCTTGTATCACTTAGAAAGCACAGGGATGTCTCTCAAGAACCACTTCACAAAGCATTTCCCTGCAGGGTGTGCAGCTCCTCTGGAATGACGTAGCAGCCACTTGTGGGGCAAAGCCTGCAGAGCCATATGACTTCTGTGTGGTACTTACAAAGACTTTGGAAATTCAATAAAATCTAAAAAATAAAAAAAAATCTATTTAAGACACCTTTTTGATTGCCTTCAGTCTGAGAGTGCCCTTCTGCTTTTACTGTGTCCATGCCCTCAGCATTCCTGGAGGCAAAGGGAAGCGCTGTTATCTCTGCACACACCACGGGGAACTGGGAGACAGAGGATGTAAGGACAGGCTTTTCAGAAGTGACTGGCAATTCTGAGTCCCGTATTTGGGACATGTTACTTGAGACAGCCCTACTTGCAGAGGTGAGGCTGACAGCCTTGGCTTGAATTCAGTTTAGTTGCCCCAAGCTAAACAATCAAACATGAAGGTGTTTAAAAAAAGAATAAAAAATTACCAGTCACCATTGAAACGTCGACCCAAATTACTTGCCCTGGGTTATACAGGGGAGACTGGGATGGGGCCAAGTAAACTGAACTGCGTCCTGAATTCCTCAGTAGCATCCAAAAAGCCCAAGTCTCCAGCCTTTGGGACACTGGATGTCCCCACAGGATGTGTGGCTGCGGCACCCAGCACCCAGAACTCAGCTCTTGAGTCCTGCACCTGCACAGCTTCCTACCAAATAACATTAGTGTGAGGGGTGCTAGGGTTAGTTAATTATCACAGTGGCAACAGGCAAAATTGCCTATTAGAAATAGGGCTCCACTGAGAGCAGAGGGAGATACCATGAACTCGAAAGCTCCTATCTTCTTCCTTCTTGTTGTACTTCCTTAGCAAAGGTTAGCATCCAGGCTTCAGCAACTTGCTGACCATCACTGCCTGACGCCTACCTGTTATTATAAAATCTTTACTCTGTCATCCAGAGTTGACCTTGGGAAAGAGATCTAATATATATTCATAACTCCATTTAATTTCATCATTAGGTCTTCTGTATATTTGATTTATCACCGTAACTATGTCTGCAATTTCCTTGCCAATATAATGTTGATGTAGTAAGAAGACATCAGCGGAGCGGTTACTAACCTGGTGTCCTGCCTTCCCGACTCCCCCCCCGGGGGTAGCTGCAGAGCAGGCAGCTTCTTCTTCCTCAGCCATGTCAGTCTCTTAAACTGTTAAACTGAATGAAGTCGTTGCTCCACCAATTACTCTGTTTATACATTAAACACATTAATTAGGCCGGGCTTGAAGGGGAATACTTCACAGAAGTATCTCTATTGAAAGATTGGAACGGTGTTGAGGCAGCATTAACATCATAAATCACAATTTGGATGTGACGCCATGTCAGCAAGGAACTGATGTGTAAACCCCCAGTTGATTCCAAGACTGTGCGGAGCAGCGGTTGGCTTAGGGTTAGCCCTGCTGAAGGACACATGTTGGTACAAGAATAAGGCTTACCTTTCGTACAGCTGTCAATCTGCTGATGTTAAAATATACCACAAAGCCACAAAATCCCCATGTAACAGACAGAGAAATCCTGGTCTGGAGAGCAGAGTGACAAGACTAAGGGCACTCAGCAAGGCGGTAACAGAGCTGAGCCCATGTGCTGCCCATGACATAGCACAGCCTCCCATCACCTCCAAGAGTGATTGGTGGCATTTGGGTCTGCATTTGGGTCTAGCTCACCCGCAGCTCTGATCTGTACATCTCAGGAGCACTGCAACCACCATCACGTTCGCAGTCACTCTCCAGCACTGCAACATCTGATCCCAACAGCATCCTGGTGCTCTGAAGACCTTCGTGCCCCTATCCAGCTGGCCCTGCTCTCTCCTGAGGCCAGTGACCAAAGCCCATGCTTGGAGTCACATCTAGGAGAAGGGGGAGCAGCTGCCAGCTGTGCGTGGCTACGTGCAGAGGGACACGCTGCAGCTCCTCTGCTGCACACACACAACCAGCACCTGCACAAGAGCACCATGAAAATGTGCTCCTGGGACTTCCTGGCTAAGGCAGGGGCACAAGCCACAGCCAGGCCCAATTCAGTCACTTGTTTCAGAGGGACTTAAAAGGTCTGTGGGCTCACAGCAGAGAGAAAAGAGCTTGTCCTCGACAGGCAGAAGAGGCAACACCGAGATGCCAGGGCAGCGCTCAGAAATGCTCAAAGAAACTCCATTTGCCACCCAGGAGCTGGAGATGTGCACAGACATAATTAATGAAGAGCCCCTCCAAAGGTAGCCTGCATAAAGCAAACACAGTTCACTAAGCAGGCTTGGAAAAGCCCAGAAACATGGAAAAACAGCACCAGAAGCTATTTACAAGGAAATGCAGAGGAGGACAAAGGACAAAGCAGAGGAGGAAAATCTGGTGCAAAAAAAAAAATGCACTGCAAGTGCTGTACTTCTCAACAGTGAAGGGCAGGGTATATCAGCAAATGCCACACAAGGTCATCAACAGTAGTTACTGCAAGAGAAATCATTATGTCAAAACTTCAGGAAAGTGGAGGAAAAAAAGTATTACTGATTTTACAATGAGGGTGGTGAAACACTGGCACAGGTTGCCCAGAGAGGTGGTAGGTGCCCCATCCCTGGAAACATTCAAGGTCAGGTTGGACGGGGCTCTGAGCAACCTGATCTAGCTGAAAATGTTCCTGCTCATTGGGGACAGCCCTGTTGGACTAGATAACCTTTAAAGGTCTCTTGTAACCCAAACTATTCCATGATTCTATGATTCTATGATTCTATGATTTGAAGTGATACGGATTAAGAAGAAAACAGAAGGTAAACAGGCAAAGAGACCAATGGTGGGCAGGTTGGGTCCTCAGGTGTTTCTCAGCATCGCACACAACAGAAACCAAACCTGCAATTAAACAAAACAAAATTAAATCTTGGCAGGATCCAAACACCCCTGAGGAGATTCTAAATTACACACAAGATGTTCAGACCCTCAAGTACTTTCTCTGGCAGCACGTGAAACAACTGAATAGGGGTGAGAGAGGCCTGGAGAGGTGTCACAACATGCTGAATAGCTGCCTGAGAGACAGCTGTCACAGGGCACCAAGCAGAAGCTGAATGACTGTGTCCCAGGTTTGGGACGTGACAACCCTGAGCAGGGAGGAAGAAGCAATAGGGCTGCCATCGGTATTGGATACAGCAGCTACAGCTTCAATAAAATTGTGTAATTTTGTAATCCAAGTGAGGCCAAACCTGGGATGAAATATTCATATGGTAAAAACATGAGTGGAATAAATACACAGAACCAGAGCCAACTATGTCCCCAATCTTCTTACATCCAAGCTGCTAAAAGACTGCTAAAAGACTCCAGTCTTCAAGCACATGAGCAGTCGGCAGGTACCTCCCTGACTACAGCAGCAAAACGAGCTGTGCATTTGAACAGACCAAAGCAAGAGCTGAACACAGCTCCATCCAAGTGCCTACCACCAAAGAAGCCTTACCTGACTTGGCAGAAATTAAAAAAAGATACCCCCAGTGTTTGATGCTAATGATGGAGATTGGCATGAGCTACTAGGCAAGGAAAGCAGCTTCCTTGCCTTGGCTTGAGCGCCAGGATCGAAGTACAGATGGCCGAGACTGTCTTTTGGGATCAAAAGTAGAGATGCCGCCAGCAAGACACACTAACAAGACTCTCAGGGATCCATGTCACTGCTGATGACGTTTAGGTTGAGAGATGACCAGATAGCTTGCTAGAAGCTGTGACAGTTAAAGGGTACGACTGGCTTTGTCAGCCAAAATAACAGGAAAGCAATTGGACCCGTTCGATAATACCAAGCTGAAAGTGTACATTGCTGCATTATTCACTTGGTGAACTTCCAAGGGCAGCCTGGGAGGAGTTCAGCCCAGGGCAAAGCTACTCAAGGAGAAATCAGCTGCTAAAGGTCATTGACTGACCATTGCAGGATGCCCCAAAACACCCTCAGCACTTGCTACTCAAGGGGGCAGTGATGTTTCAGATCAGCCTTGCGAGTTATCCCTTCTGGAGCCAAGCCAGACTGATCCCACAACGAATGTGCCTTTGCCACGCTCCCCAGCTCACCAGGAATATAGCATCAGACAGGTCTTTTGGCAGTAGTCAGCCCTCTCATCCCTGTAAGGGAGATCTGGCAGCCCCAGCAGAGGCAGCCTGGTAGCCTTTCCAGCTGCACCATGGACTGGCCTTGCCACCAGCAGTTAGTCCCTAAGAAAAGGGTTTACAGAATCACAGAATCACAGAATGGTCAGGGTTGGAAGGGACCTCTGGAGATCATCTAGTCCAACCGCCCCGCCAGAGCAGGGTCACCTACAGCAGGTTGCACAGCAGGTTCACGCCTCACTCAGCTGACCCTCTGCCAGGGCCAGGGATGCTCAGGACCAGGGATGCTCAGGACCAGGGATGCTCAGGACATTATCAGCACCCTAGCGAGTTTTAATCAGTGGAGAGCCAGCCCCAGCAGCATGGTACTAGAGATTTCCATGCGCCGCATGGGCAAGGGGGCAGTCCCTCATAAAGGCTGGGCCCATCACCTGGAAGAGGTGGTTTTGGCAGCAGCGGGTAAAGCAGTTGAAGATTAACCCCTGCTCAGGGCCTTCCCCCCCTTGGAGGCACAGGGAATTTTGCCACGGATATCCCCTGCGGGCAGAAACACACCTTCGAAGATGGAAAGCAAAGTCCTCCACCAGTCTTTGTTGGTCCCATGTCCCCCCAAAGTCACCTGCTGTTGTTTTTCCAAGCCTGTAAGTGGGAAAAATGTTAAATGGAAGGAGTTGCAGCGCATCTCAGGGGAGATTTCCAAAGCAGCCTGAGGAAGGATGAGGGTCCCAGCCCCGCGCCGCAAAAGTGACACGGGGAGCCCTGGGGGTGGTGGAAAGACGGCGGATCCCTCTCAGCATCCCAGCAGAGGATAAAGCCAGCGAGTGGAGAAATCCCCAGTGCCAGCTCCCCGTCTGCTTCCCCTCCTTCCCCACAGAGTGGAGCTGCGCTGCCTGTTTTTCGGCAAGTCACAGGCGAGGCCAGGTTTGCGGCTCGGGCTGCAGCTCCCCAGGCAGACGGGCTGCATCCCGGCACCCAACAGTGTAAATCGGACCAGCATCAGGCAGGGGTATCTGATCACTCCGGCTAGCCAGAAACCACAAGTCAGAGTCTGGGCTGGTGGTACTCCAGCTGCAGACAGCTGCAGGCGACAGCCGATGTGGCATAAAGCTTGTGCTACACCAGCAGTGCCTTCAGCACACGCTTGGATGGAGTTTATGCAACATCAGCACTTTGCGGCATAGGATTCTGGTATTTTTGTTCTGGTACCGGGAAGCCTAAAGCTGGATTTATTTTATCATCAAATCACAAACCACCAAAGGTCTGAAGAACTGGGAAGTCCCCATGTCCCTGCCAGGAATGCTGGTAGGTTGTGAACCCAGGGAACAAATTACAGCTTGGCCCCCTCATAAAGCAGAGATGTTCCTGAACTGTATCTGCACTGCAAAACTGGCAGTAGGAAACTGAAATGTTTTTCCATTAAAACTCTCTAATTAGAGCGCTCATCTCATTATTCTAAATTAAATCTTGGGCTTTGGGGAAAAAAAATCACTGAGGGCTCTTTAATATCAAGGGTTGGATTCTGATCCAAGCGGTGCATGTATAATTGCACCAGCCTCAGCTGAGTTGCTTCTGCTCCACACCCATGTAATGGAGACAGTAATATGTCCCCCCAAATCGCAGATACCATATGCACTCTGGGCTGGTGCTCTAATATGATTGGAAATCCAGACAAGTCTGCTTCCTTGGGATGCTGCAGCTGAACTGAAATCACAGGTGGCCACAGCGATACAACTTCTGAGATGGCACTCTAATATTTTTAGCTGAGCCGAGTGCTCACGAACAAAGCAGAAATGACACATCTGAGAGCTGAAATCTTCCCTTTGCAAAGCAGGTACAGCAGAGCAGGGAAAACACATGCCCACCTGGATCACCTCCGAGCACTGCTCGGGGTGGAGGAGCTGAGTGACATGGGACCTCCTGGTGCACGGCACTGCTGCCAGCCAGCACCCACTGGGGTGGCTCCTCCTGGATGGGGCTTTGAAGAGGGACACATTCCAGTCACCACTGATGTGACCACTGATAACAAAGATACAGATTGTCACGGAGGGGTGAAATGCAGCCGTTGATCTGCCAGTCTTAGTGCTCTGGAGAGCAGGTTGAATACAGATAAAATTTCTTTTTCTTCTGGAAAAAGAAGCTTTTGTAGAGCTGAAAAAAAAATAAAGGAAAACTGCAGGCAGCACTTCAACAAAACCCCACGGACACATTTCGTCAACCAAAAAACCCCAAATTGAATCTTTTTTACAAAACCGGACATTCAAAAGACACCTATTTTGTGCAAAACCCAGTGTCCCTTTCCAAAATAAAAAATGCTTTGCTGGAAGGTTTCAGCCCCAGCACCTTGTCCATGGAAGCAGCAAACAGCAGACATGCAGGAAACACTTGCTTTATTTAAATAATTTCATTTCTTTCCTCTTCCTTCTGTATTCTCCGAGGGAGAATGTGCTTGTGATAGACTCCAAAAGCCACAGACATGCCCTATCTGTGAACTGGAAGTTGCCAGGCTTCCTGTCTGTTGGCATTGTCTCTCTGCACTGTACGGTCTTCTGGACAACTAAAGCCTCTGTGTGTAGCAATAACAGCTCTGGATCTCACGCACAAGGGGAACCGTGCTGCCTCTGCTCTTGCTAATGCAGCCCAGCATGGTTTGGTAGCTTCCTCTCTATTCTTCTCCCAAAAGTTACTGCTCTTATGTGACAACATTACCAGGAAAAAATTATTTCCTTTCAGTAAGTGCCCATATCCTTCGGAGGGCAGGCAGGCCAAAACACAGAATGACAAAGACGCTTTCTGATACCTTGGCATCTACTAGGTGATAGCAGCGATAGCTGTGATGGGTTTGCCAGCCTCTGTCCAGAACAGTGCAGCGGGTGTCTCTGCCCAATTTCTCTGCCTGCCCACATGATAGTGAATTAAAAACTTACTGATAACAGGTCCTGGCCCAAGGTAGGTAGCCCACCCACACCATTGGAAGATGGATACTTATTTGGGTACTCACTAAGAGTCAAAATGAGCCCATGTTGTCCTCTCTCTGCATCTTGTTTGCTTATATTCTCTCAGCGTCTTAGTTGCTGTAAGGAAATAGCCAGTCTGCTGAGATGGTGCTCTGGCAGCTCTGAACAGCTATAATTCAGGTATTTATATATATATATATATATGTCTGTATATGTCTTTGCCATCAGCCAGGGCTGCTCTACCCGTCTAGACACAGGGGCTCAGCACCACCCAGCACCGTGCTCATTTGGCTTTTTGAATATTCTCTTTAGCTACGAAACAGCTCTTTCCTGGCCTCAGATACACACTGTATGGCATTTGGAGTAACCACCTGCAGCTCCCTTTTTTATTTTTTTCCTCCTCTCCTTTTCCTGGTAACATTATGTTCTCCTAGGGAGGAAAAACATTAGCTTAGTGCTTGGGATGATTCAATTACTCAGCAGTAGGTCAGAGAAAAAACAAACACTGGATGCTGCTTATTGCATCCTCTAAGCAAAAGTCTTGCTCGAGCACAGATGAGCTGGCATTTCAGACAGCATCTTAGGACCAGTAGTCCGTTTAGGGCTACTGAAACAGTTTGTAACCTTCTTTAACATCCTTTGTTCAAAAAAGGGGATTGATTTACAACCTGTGGCTCTCTATTTGTCTTCTTAAAAAACAGCTGGACTCTTTACCGTTATCATCAGGCCTAATTATTTTTTCTCCACTACTTGGAGGGAGGTGTGAAATTCAGCTAACATACAAATCCCGACTTTCATTAATAATCATGTCTGCTTTTGGAGAGCCCCATTCTCCTAGCAGATGTTTGGATAAACTAGAGGCAGATACAGACATCTCCCACAACCTTCTTCACGAGATTTTGTTCAAAGGAAGACCGTGTGGCAGCATTTGCTACCTCAGCTTTACACTTTCACTGGATGTTGGCACACACGAAGCACTGCAAAAGCTGATGAGAATTTGTGTTCACAGAAACATTCACGCCAGGGATATTCCTGCTGTCATCACACTATAATACGAGAGAGGAAGGGTGAAGGTCCCAAACAAGGAACAGAAATTATGCCCAGGAAATTAGTCAGACTAAATAAATAATGAAGGAAAAAAATGCACTTCTAAGAAGTGTTAAAATATTAAAGTGTGGCAAGGACAGGGAGCTGAACTGTGACCAAGAATGAAGAATTAACACAACAAGGGATTTAAGCTGAATTTTGGTGCAAAGCCAAGGTCTTGGCTCAGGAAAGTCTTCATCCAGTTATTACCTGACCACAGAAACACCCAGGCTTTCTACTTCGGCACTTCTAAGGCACCGACACTGAGCCTCAGTGCCCGGGCTTCCCAGGATTGAGCAACCTGGAGTTTCACTCAGCTCTGCCAGAGCAGGCTCGGCAGCGGAGCTGCCAACTCGTGTGCCCAACCAGGCAGAGCACCCGTCCTCCCCGCCTGCAGGCACAGCTGCCTCAGCGTGGCCACAGAGGAAGTTTGGGTATGTACAACAGCCTAACGCTCACAGCGTGCAGCTGAGGGAGCAAAGTGATCCTCCTCCTCACATCTTAGTGCCAGCGTCCACTGGTCCAGCTGGTCCACTCCAGCTCCCTGCCCTGAAATGCTGCTTCTCTGCTGGAGAAGCTGAGAGGGAGGTCCACTCAGCAGGACACAGTAAGTAGAGGCATTAAAGCAGGGCACTGCTCTGCTGCTTCTGGCAGGGCATCCCCCTGCCATGTTCCCCTGAGAGTCTCTGTCCCCCTTGTATTAGCTCCTCAGGATGGGGAGTCCTGGAGGCTGTGACAAAGACAGGCTTGGGTCTTGGCTGAGGCATGAGCAGGGCACAGGGAAGGACACAGTGACCAAAAAGCCCTTTTTCTCAGCTGTGCCTTCAAAATGCACTTTGAGAATAGTCTGAACAACATGACGCCTGCCTGAAGTTCCTTCAGGGAAGACAACTTAATTACTGTTATAAACTTCTGGACTGTTACAAATAACATCACCTCAAAATATCTGTCACTGCTGTCTGAGCTGTATCAGCTCTTCCCCAAAATGCTCTTCCCATGGTTTAAGGAGCCCAAGGGATAGTGAATCTGTCACAACTCCAAGTTAAGATCTTCTCCTGTTTTGGCAGTACCGAGTGTAATAACCTGTCCCTTTCCAGAGCTACCGCAAGGCAGGTTTCTGGGTGAGTTCTCTGTTTGCTTTCCCTTTATTTTAAGGTGCACAAACCAGCATGGCTGCGTTGGCTTACGTCCAGGGCAGGAGCAATAGTGCAGTCCCTAAACTGACTTGCATACGTACCTTTATGATAATCTAAGCTGAGATATCTGGGAGCTCCCAGATTGCAGCTGCTTCCCAGTTTGCTGTCAGAGCTGGACATGGGCATGTGCCAGCCCTTCCCTCCCTTTACAAACACGCTCTGCTTCTGCAAGAAAAATACACCAGTGTGTAGGCCAGAAGAAGCTGCAAGAGGGGGCAAGTGTGGACAAGTGGCCAAAGACCCCGGAGCAATGAAACAGTCAGAGCAGGTGCAGCCTTAGACGCCTCTCAGAGGGTGGGACACAAAATACTGTGTGTGACAAGTTGATTCTTGGACTATTTTGCTTGATTTTCTGTGCGGGGCCTGGATCAAATCCCCCTGAGATCAACAGAAATCGTTTTAGAGATTTCAGTAGGAACTGAGTCAAGTTCAGTAAACTTTGTCAACAACAGAAATACTGAGATCATCAGGGAGATGGTGTATTTTATGAAGATCCTAATTTCTACTTCCCTAGTTTTAGTTTTTAAGGAAGTGTTTTCTTAGGAACATACCCATCTTTTCAGGTTTCCTCTACTCAAGAATCACAACAAAGAAGTGATACTTAACATTTAAATTTAACAACTCTGGTGGCTCATTTCCCTGCCATCATGTCTTAAATCAAAGGGGATAAGAAGCCAGAGAAAGAGATTACCTGAGAACTGAGATAAAGCTCCTCCTCTTAAGATACCTGCTGTTTCAATGTGTGCTTAGTGGGATTTGCAGATACAGACTATCTAATCACGTAAGAGGAGTGGTGCCTACCCACAAGAACACCAGACAGAAGAACATTCAGCAACACTTTGCTATGGACTGATCAGCTTGGTAGGACTGGTTTGAGGAAGGTTACTTTATACTTACCTTGGTTTTGCTCCTTATAACTGTTCAAACATCTGTTGTTTGGGCTGAAGTTTTATCCGCTGTGTACACATTTCAGGCTGAACATCTGGGGAGTCAGTCTGGCTTTCAGAAACACATCAGAAAGGAATTAATCTCTTTCCAACAAGGCTAAGGTGGAGGAAATGTTGCTTTACCCGTGCAAAAAAAAATGCAAATTTTCTTTCTCGTGTGGTTTAGAGACAGGATCTGGAACTAAGCTGTGAAGTAACTTCTGGGTCGTGAACATGGGTTTTTCTAGGCCCATGAAAACCTGTCCAGATTAGCCGGTCCACAAGTTACGTCCTGACTTTGCTGCTGCTTGCAGAGGGACAAAGAAGCTGCAGGAGAAGAGAGGATGTCCTTTCATTAGGCATTTGAACACCGTTCCCAGGAATTAGCTTTTCTCCCTGCCTCAGCCATGCTAGACCAATTTAAGCAAAGTTTTCAATGAGTAGTCACTAATTGCACGTCCCTTCTTCTCCAGGTGCTGCCTGGGGACCCTGGAGCCTGATGGGCAGAAGAGCTGAACGCTCCCAGCTGTCCTCCACAGCGGTGCCAAACAGCCCAGGCGGCAGCCAGGCAAGCTGCCCTCGGAGCACAGACACGCTTCCAACAGCAGAGCCTTTGCAGGCAGCTGCCTCTGAGCATCCTGTATTGGAAACCCAAAAATGAGAGGCTTTAATCTCCAAGCCTCCCAACCCGTACAGCCTTTCTTTGCTCATCATTGCACTCCCTCACTCTAAGCAACCTGCTGCCCGGGGGGAAATTTCAGCCAAAATTAAGCTTCCGGACTCACAAGTTGACCACAGAGTGGTTAAGGGAAAAATCAGCAAGAAAAGGAGCACTAGGCTGACCCTGCAGTGTAATGCCAGCGAAGTCTTGCCCTGCCTCTCAACGGGTTTCTTGCTCCCCTGGGGAAAACCTCAAGGTCACTGGCCTTATCCCAGCACCGTTCTTTGCTTAACCTTAGAGCTTCTTAAACGCTAATTGAAGCTGCAGACACTGCTGGTTGGATGAAACCTAAGTTCCTGGCAAAAAAAAAAGACACAAATTGGCAGGAGGCTCTGTGGGCATCTGGAAGAAAGGAAGGAGATTAAAGGCCTGAAGGTTTTGCAATCTCCATACATTTAGGAGGTATTTCTGTTCAAAGAGGAGACATGGCAGAAAGCTGGGGAAATCTTATTACTGCAGGCAGAGGGGAGAATCTGAATTGATTGCCCAAGCACTCATGGTGAGCTGTCACCCTCACCTAAAACAGGTCTGGGAGGTTTGGGGTGCAAAAGAATCACAGAATCGCAGAATCACAGAATGGTCAGGGTTGGAAGGGACCTCCGAAGATCATCTAGTCCAGCCCCCTGCCAGAGCAGGGTCACCTACAGCAAGTTGCACAGGACAGCGTCCATGCAAACAGACAGGGTCCAAGTCTACAGAGTGTGGGCCATCAGCAAGAACAGCGTGAGCTACTGTATTTTTTTCTTTTCTCCCTTCAGCAAAATACAGAATCACAGAATCACAGAATCACAGAATTTTCAGAGTTGGAAGGGACCTCTAGAGATCATCTAGTCCAACTCCCCTGCTAAAGCAGGATTGCCTAGAGCACATTACTCAGGACTGCATCCAGGCGGGTCTTGAAAATCTCCAGAGAAGGGGACTCCACAACCTCCCTGGGCAGCCTGTGCCAGTGCTCTGTCACCCTAACTGTAAAGAAGTTTTTCCGTGTGTTGGAACGGAACTTCCTATGTTCCAACTTATGCCCATTGCCCCTCGTCCTGTCATTGGGAACCACTGAAAAGAGTCTGGCTCCATCCTCCTTCAACCCACCCTTTAGATATTTGTAAGCAGTAATAAGGTCTCCCCTCAGCCTTCTCTTCTCTAGGCTAAAGAGTCCCAGCTCTCTCAGCCTTTCCTCATAAGGGAGATGCTCCAATCCCTCAATCATCTTGGTTGCCCTTCGCTGGACTCTCTCCAGCAGTTCCCTGTCCCTCTTGAACTGGGGAGCCCAGAACTGGACACAGTATTCCAGTTGTGGCCTCACCAGTGCCGAGTAGAGGGGGAGAATGACCTCCCTCGACCTACTGGACACACTCTTCCCTATGCAGCCCAGGATTCCATTGGCCTTTTTGGCGACAAGGGCACATTGCGGGCTCATTGACAATTTATTATCTACCAGGACTCCCAAATCCTTCTCCTCAGAGCTACTTCCCAGCAGGTCCACCCCTAACCTATACTGGTGCCCAGCATTCTTCCTCCCCAGGTGCAGGACCCTGCACTTGCTTTTGTTGAACCTCATTAGGTTCTTCTCTGCCCAGCTCTCCAGCCTGTCCAGGTCACGCTGGATGGCAGCACGGCCCTCTGGAGAGTCAGCCACCCCTCCCAGTTTGGTATCATCAGCGAACTTGCTGAGGATACACTCTGTCCCCTCATCCAGGTCATTAATGAATATATTAAACAAAATTGGACCAAGTATCGACCCCTGGGGGACACCACTGGTTACAGGCCTCCAACTAGACTTCGTGCCACTGATTACAACCCTCTGAGCCCTGTCACACAGCCAGCTCTCAATCCACCTCACTGTCACCTCATCTAACCCACACTTCCTCAGCTTCCTAATGAGGATGTTATGGGAGACAGTGTCAAAAGCCTTGCTAAAGTCAAGGTAGATGACATCCACGGCTCTCCCCTCATCCAGCCAACCAGTTACATCATCATAGAAGGCCATCAAATTGGTCAAACATGATTTTACCCTTGGTAAACCCGTGTTGACCACTTCCAATAACTCCCTGTTCCTCAATGTGTTTGGAGAGGACATCCAGAATGAGTCGCTCCATTACTTTCCCAGGGACCGATGTGAGACTAACTGGTCTGTAGTTTCCCGGGTCCTCCTTCTTGCCCTTTTTGAAGATTGGAGAGATGTCGGCCTTATTGGAGAGATGTCGGCCTATACAGTTTATTTATCCAACTAATCCACGTTTCTGAGTAGAAAAATATCTCCCCAAGCAACCGAAAGCTTAGTTTTCCCAAGCCGGGCACCCAAGCCAATATTTTATTAGGAATCTAATCTAAGTGTATTAGGAATCTAATCTAATAGAAGCGTAAAGACATATATGCATTTAAAATACCTCCTAACTGAAGTACATATATTTGTTGAACTAAGGGTACACGCACCTAAATGGGGGAGAGCACTGCTTTTCTCTGCCTGACTCACCAGCAGTACCCGCAGTAAGCAGCATATGCCGAGGTGCCAGAAGTTTGGAGGATGTGTGTGGGTAACATAGGGAGGACTGATCCATCTCAGATGGCTTTACTTCCTCTTTCTGCGTTCACAGGAGTGCAGAGCAGATCTGATTCATACCTATTTCAAGTTAATACCCATTGTCCCCAGTGCTGCCTGCACAGGAAGAAGATTCAATTTGAAGGTATCACTTCTCTAAAAACCGTAAAAGAACACAGAACTAGATACATGACTCTCAAAAAAAAAATTTAAAAAAAAAAATCCAAACCATGCAATAGGAAGGTGGCATGTTGTCACCAGGCTGACTCACAGTGAAGGCTGGCCACCCAACATACCCACGCACGGCCCAGAGCAGAACCCGACACCGATCTACAGGCTTTTTGTTCACCCTTGTCAAGGGCATGTGCACTGTCAATGCCGAAACACAAAAAAATTCTGAAGCTTGAGTAGCAACAAGTGAGGACTCTTTGGACACAAAAGAAGCCACAAAGATGTGATTGGTGACATCCAACATGGCTTCATTAACAGCAAATGGGCAAATCATGCCTGATAAATTTGGTGGCCTTCTATGACAGCGTTACAGCATTGGTGGATAAGGGAAAAGCAACTGACATCATCTACCTGGACTTGTGCAAGGCATTTTACACTGTCACATGACATCCTTGTCTCTAAATCGGAGAGACACGGATTTAACGGATGGACCACTCGGTGGATAAGGAATTGGCTGGATGGCCGCACTCAAAGAGTTGAGGTCAACAGCTCGATGTCCAAGTGGCAAACAGCGATGAGTGGTGTTTCTCAGGGGTCGGTACTGGGACCAGTACTATTTAACATCTTTGTTAGCGACACGGATGTTGGGATTGAGTGCACCCTCAGCAAGTTTGCTAATGACACCAAGCTGTGTGGAGTGCTCGACATGCTGGAAGGAAGGGATGCCATCCAGAGGGACGTGGCAGGCTGGAGAGGTGGGCCTGCGTGAACCTCACGAAGTTCAACAAGGACAAGTGCAAGGTCCTGCATATGAGAGAGGTTGTTGAGGCCCCATCTCTGGAGGTGTTCAAGGCCAGGCTGGACGTGGCCTTGGGCAACCTGGTCTAGTGGGAGGTGTCCCTGCCTATGGCAGGGGGGTTGGAACTCGATGATCTTCAAGGTCCTTTCCAACCTAAACCATTCTATGATTCTATGATTCTATGAGTTGGAGCAATCCCAAGCACAAATACAGGCTGGGTGGAGAATGGATTGAGAGCAGCCCTGAGGAGATGGACTTGGGGGTGTTGGTGGATGAGAAGTTCAACATGAGCTGACAATGTGCACTCACAGCCCAGAAGGCCAACCACATCCTGGGCTGCATCAAAAGAAGTGTGGCCAGCAGGGCGAGGAGGTGATTCTGCTCCTCTACTCCACTCTCGTGAGACCCCACCTGGAGTACTGCGTCATGCTCTGAGGCCCCTGACATAAGAAGACACGGACCTGTTGGACCAAGTCCAGAGGAGGGCCACAAAGATGATCAGAGGGCTGAAGCACCTCTCCTATGAAGAGAGGCTGAGAGAGTTTGGGTTGTTCAGCCTGGAGAAGAGAAGACTCTGGGGAGACCTTATAGCAGCCTTTCACTACTTAAAGGGGGCCTACAGGAAAGATGGGGAGGGACTCCTTATCAGGGAGTGTAGTGACAGGACAAGGGTAATGGTTTTAAACTAGAAGAGGGTAGATTTAGATTAGATATTAAGAAGAAATTCTTTACTGTGAGGGTGGTGAGGCACTGAAAGAGGCTGCTCAGAGAAGCTGTGGATGCCCCATCCCTGGAAGTGTTCAAGGCCGGGCTGGATGGGGCTTTGAGCAACCTGGTCTAGTGGAAGGTGTCCCTGCCCATGGCAGGGGGGTTGGAACTTGATGATCTTCAAGGTCCCTTCCAACCTAAACCATTCTATGATTCCACATGGTCAGAGCAGGACAATGCAGTGTCCCACAGGGACATTTCACAGACAGGGTGATCTGGGATGGAGCTGTGCCCGCTTGGCTCCACTGGGTTGTTTCCCTGTAAAGAGCAAAGAGCACATGGCAATTAGGAAATGCAAGTCAATTATGAACCAGAAAATCGAATAGCAGTGCCATTTGGTGTGATCAGTGTCATTCCCTTCCTGCGCACAATCCAAGTGCAAAGGATATGGATGGTAAAGATCGGTTACAAGATATCCCAATTTTGAAACTGTCAAGCCATGATTTAAGAAAGGAAGAGATCATCTTCACATGCTCTCCAGTACCCTGGAAAAGGGACAGGGTTTAGAGACGGGGGACACACTTGGTTCTCTTTTTTTTCTGAAGTGGCTTGAACACTCAGCCCACCAAATGTGGATGTCAATACAGCCCAAAATCCTAAACGAGCACTTTGTTGTCTGAAATCATCACTCTTATTCCTTGTAAGAGCAGCCCGGGTAACTATCTAGACCTTCATTAATTGCTTTAACAGAGCTAATTTCAATGGAGCTGTGCCAATTCTGAGGGGCTTCACCCTTCCACTGAGCAAACACGTTGCAAGCAAAACCTGAATGAGCCTCTATCTATTTGACAGATCAGGCACATACTGTTTAATTATACAGATGAGTAACACCAGTGAACGGGTGCTTTTTCTTTGCGAGTTTGTTACAGGAGAATGAATGCGAATTAGGTTGTAAAACAAAACAACTGTGGTGTAAATAGTGTAATTGCTGTCTTCTCATCTGTGGCAATCAATGATCTGTAAGCCATTTTATATGGCTGCCCCGAGTCACTTCACCATTTTGCAGTCTGGGGGGCAATAAATAACTCCTTTGCAAATGAGAGACAGGAAGATGCACTCCAGTGTGGTACCCAGAGAGAGAGCTGCACTACATCAACGGGGACACGGGCAGTGTGGAAAATTATGTGGGCGCTCAGTTGTTGACACAGAGAAGGGATGGACAAGTTGAAGCACACTTAATATAGGCAGGTCCTCATTTGGCAACTCTACGTAGTAAAGTCCCTGGAGGGGATGTTTACCAGAGGTCACAACTGGTGCCAAACTGGCATATTTTAGAAGAATGTTTAATCAGTTGCCACTTATCTTCAGCAAAACACTCCAACTCACAGGTATGTCAATTAAGCATGAGGTTGAAGTTAAGCTGGTTTACTGACTCAGGGGGCAGAAGGGGACTTTCAGGATGTGAAGGAATATTTTGGAAATGTGGCTGTTTCTTGATGACAGAAAATGCAATGACAGAAGGTGCAATCCTGAACCCCTCCTGAGTGCCATGTCTCTCCATGCAGCACACAATGTCCTGGCCCCGGCTTCCTCATGGAGCCCTATATGTGCCCCCGTGTCCCCACACCTGCGCAGCCAAATCCGTACAGACATTAGGGAAGACAGTCAAACCGAAACCCAGCCTGTCCTGCAGAGAGCTGCCCCAGGAGGCCAGGAGTGTTTTTTCGGTTGTTGCCCCAGGGTTAGGGATCTCACTTGGTCCTTTCTCAGAAAATGGAGAAATGAAAGAGGGCTGTGGCTGGTTTGCCCCGTTTCGCTCAGGGCTGGTAGTGCTGACCCAGAGCACAGAGCAGCATCGAGGGCCCTGGAGGCCCAGCTTTTCCTCTGACCCAGCTGAATGCCTGACCCTCTCCCTCTCCATCCAGTTTAATTGCCCCATGCAATGGAATTTTGATAAGAAAGCCAATGCACGGTTCTACCCAGGCCAAGGAGAAGGGGCTGTCATGCTGCCAGCATCACAGGCAAGTGTTCAGTCACTCCTGGTCAGGCCTAAGATACCCGGTCCTTCATCCCCATCCTTGGGGGAGGAAAAGCTTGCACCCAAGAGAGAGAGACAGGGCTCAAACTCCTTCTCACCAACTACATAAGCATGGCCTCCTCCTGCAGCTCAGGCTCCAGGTGCTCTTCCTAAACAGCAGCTGGGGCTTGTCAGGGTGGCCACAGCCCCCAGCATGGTCGGCCCTGCATGAGAAACCAAACCACAGTTGCAAAAATGGGAAGTAGATAGAAAGCGCTGAGTCTGTGGCCATTACAGCGCAGATGGGTATGAGAGTGGGGAACGAGCACCTGCAGGTCTCTGCCAGGAGGTTTCTGAGCCTGGAAACAGGTTTTTCTGTGCTGAACAAGAGCCCTGGGTGCTCCATGCCAGCCTACACGCACCCTGCGGGGACCTCACCTCCAGCTCAGCCCCATACACACTGGATCCGGCCTCGGGAAAGGCGTAACCCTGAACCACGAGCACAGTTTGGTGTGAACCACTCAGCCATGGTCCCCTCCAGCAAAGCACACAAGCCGGTGCATGAATAGTGTGCCTCAAAGTAAAGTTGCTCTGCCTTTGCCATCACTGGGCGCACACACACATACACACACACACAGTAGATGTGGGCAGGAGCTACTTGGCTTCACAGCATAAGTCAGGAGCCGAGGCAAGTTACTGATCCTCAGCTCTCTCCTTTAGCCTCTTTGCTCTGGCACAGCAACGTCCTGCAGGGTTTGACCGTACCTGTTCCTTGCACACCTGGACACACTCACCGCAGACCAGGTCTCACCGCTTCAATGTCCATTTACAGCACTGCTGGCTCCTGCACCATGACCACGATGAGTAGGAAGGAGCCTGGCAGCCAGTCACGCTGCTCTCCTGACAAGCCCGGCACGAACCGTCCTCTCCCATTTTTAGTGCTGTTGATTTTCCTCCTGCCTGCATCTCCTGCAGGCACCACACTGGGCTCCGTTCCCCAGCCCCTGGGGCTGACCCGCGGTCCCCCTGGGTCCCCAGCTGGCCGCAGTGCTCGTGGGGCTTCGCAGAGCAACATTGAGACCTGGAAGCAGAGAGGACACAGCTCACTTCCAACCCCATGCAAGAGCTAAATCACCTGTCAAGGCATGTTTTCATCTTGTTCATCGAGGACGGGTGGGAGAGGGGCTTCTTTCCTCTAAACCAGCAGGAATTCAAGGCAGGAGTTCATATCCAGTTACAGGCACAACAAGTATATGTGCTCGCATCTCGGCAAGAAACAATGGCCCAGCCCTTCCCAAGCTCACTTTTCCATCTGTGGCAAGAAATTCCCACCTGGCCCACAGCTAACCAGCACGGCTGGAGTTCCTGCTGCTTTCAGATCAGTCCTCAGAGGGGAATTTAGTGGAGTCTCTGCTGATCCCACCGAGCCCGTATCTGACCTGCACAGTGCAGAGGCTGAAGGTCTCCCTAGCTAGTATTTACTAAACATGAGAGGGGGGAAAAAGAAAAAAAGAGAAAAAAATTGTGCAGGCATCCTCTCAGGCCTCCTGATACCACAACTCATGGCTGTTTATTTCGTAACTGCCAGAAACCCTTTTATATCTTCCTGGAAACAACAGTCAGTCATTTGTCCAGACAAAGTGCATTACCTTCTGTGATCCTTACATCAGTGCCTGGTGCCTGCTTTTGGCAAGTACGGATGCCCAGACCCTTCCTGGGCCAGTAATGGCTTGAGCAGAGTGATCACGCAGTCTGTGAACAAGCCCCTTTCACATCCCACAGAGAAGCTGGCAGTGATCATAACCCAGAGCTTAAGAGCCCAGCAGATCCCAAAGCACTTAACACAGGGAAATAGGATGCCTCTGTTTAATGGAAGGGCATGGGATACACATCTCCAAAGGCCTTCAGGCACCTAATGGGCTCTGAAACCAGAGTCATACTACCATCCAGGTACAGAAGTATGGCCAGATGTTGGCTTTCCTGGTTATCTCCTGGTTGCCCCCATCATTTCCGCAGTGGCTGCACCATACTAACACCCACTACAGGAAGGAGTGTGATAGCGTTTCCTCCACGCAAGGTGAAAACCTTGAAAACCTTCTTAGAGCTCTCTGCTTTTGATCACTATCAGCATCTTTCTGCACCCTCTCAGAGAGCACCACAGCTTGCTGGCAGCGCTCCCATTTCAAGAGCATCCTGTCATACCCATATCTCTGGGCCACCAGCGCGTTGTGTAGCTGAGAGTTGCTTTTGTGTGAGTCCCCACTCCCAGAGGCTCTGTGATGCTCTGTTTTTAATCAGAGCCCAAATTTCCTCCCCCCTGTACTGATTCGTGATTCTAAAACTGTCCAAGATTCACAGCTTCCTTTTTGGCTTCTCAGGGGTGTAATCTCATCCACTGCAGAGAAATCTAATAAACCTCATCAACCTCAGTGCGATGACACTGCCTTTACCCAGCTCTAACTCCAAACAGCAACTGGCCGTTCATTTAAAACCATGTTTCAGATACTTCAGCATACATCTTTGCTTCTGCTTCCTTTTTTTCATTTGACACAAATTAATCTTTTTTTCTATGTCCTGTTCACACTAAAATGTGGGTTTCAGCAAAAAAAAAAAATAAAAAGAAACTTTTTTTTGGCCTGAAGAAGGCAAAAAGGATTGAGGTTCCCAATCCCACCTCCAACCCAAAAACTGTAGCCCTCCACAATTCCCCTGCCCTTGGCATGGCAGCGAAACCTCCCACACTGCCTCCTGCTCCTCCCGGGCAATCCTGCGGGCTTTATCTGCCCCCTCCCATTCCAAGTGCCTGACTCCTCCGGCATTTTTGCTCGCCTCCCACATTACAGGCAACCCGGACCTTTCTGTCCTGTCCTCATCTGCTCCCGGGGAAAAGGCAAGACTCTCCTTTCCCTTTCAGAAAGCAGAGCTTCCACCTCGTGTCCCAAGGTTTTGCAAATGTCCGAGCTGTGGAGCTCCAGGGCACACATGACACTGCCTGGTTGAAAGCTTGTTGTCCCCATGCTGAGTACTCAGAGCAGCCAGAGCACACAGAGCCCTGCTGAGCTCCTCTAATTGAAAAGCATTTGCCTTATCTCCCTTCTCCCTCCTCTGACCATCAGAAGATCCAAAAAAAAAAACCCTCCAAGACCAGTCAAGGGTACCAACTTCGAGATCATCCTTGTAAAATAGAGGTGAGACACAGCCCAGGGACCTGCACCAGCTTTAATTCAGCTATCTGAGGAAGCAGCTCACCCCAAAGCCAAGCCACCAGATCACACGCTTCATCTGGCTTGTGCTCCATGGACAGTGCCCTGCTGTGTCTTCCCAACTCACTTGACCACTGCTAGATGACAAAAGCTGGCCAGTGTAGACAGGCACATTTTCACACTGCTGCACTGGTGTATGGTGGCTCTCTGAGGGTCCAAGGCAGTCCCCTTGCTGGATGAAGGCTCCAGCTGCCTCCGGTGAACTGCAAACCTGCCAGCTGAGAAGGGCTTCTCCACACTCGAACACATGGAGGTTTGTGCACGCAGCATCTTCGCAAACCTTCAGGACAAAAGCCAGCACCCCACTAATAAGCTTTGCGTGGGTGTCATCTCCAGCAGTGGCTATCCGGGAAATATCAGCTATTTCCAGCCGGAAGACTGAAGGCGGTTATCACTGTCCTGCTTGTTATCAAGCTCCTTCAGTGCAAAGAGACTGGAGTAGCTGCATGTTCCTAATGGTTTTAATTTTGATGAGGTAAAAGAAAATTGATCTTTCTCTTCTTCCTCTCAGGCCCACAGGAAGCTGAGTTCAGAGCAGGAGCAGCTTTTGCTTCTTTGCTCATAAGTAATGCAAGTTTGAACTCAGTTCTCAAAATACACGTCTCACCGGCTAGGAGCTGCTAGACTCTAGTTATTCTTAACCCCCAAGTCACTGTGATAAAAAGCTAAATGAAAGTGATTTCCGACAAAAAAAAAAAACCATATTGAAATGAAAATATTTATCATACTGCTTCTGGAAATGAGAAAAGGCTCTTCATTTTCAGGGCAAACAACATGCTGTTTCTATAAGAAACCACTTCAAGGCTGATGTTTACTCATCTGGACTTTCTGGAGTGAAAGATGGGTGCAAAGTTCTTATAAGTGATGCTGCCTCCATCCTCCCGTCTGGGAGGCCCTCTACACATTTGATGGGAAATTCATAGACCAAGTGGAGCAGCTGCACCAGAGAGATGTGATCCCAATGCAGAGGAGTTACCGTGGTACAATACTGGCCATGAGCATGCTGCATCTGCAGGGAGGGAACGGAAAGAAGTTGTCAAATGAGTAAATCCCATGCCCAGCAAGTGAGATGGGACAAATCTGCTGTTATGACTTGGCACTGTCTTACACCAGCATAACTACCTCTAGTAGGGCAAGCTCGGTGGAGAAACAGGGTCTTTTCTGGCAGAGCTGTTGATGTGGGTAGGAGATGTGAGCTATCTATTCTCCATTCATTTACAGCTCCATTCATGGAGTTGGAAAATAGAGCTCTGCACCTACACACCTCCCCAGCTTTTGTCTTACAAATTTGTCAGAAAATGCCAAGCTGAAACTTTTGGGCTCGTCATTTTAAAAGCCGATGACAGATTTAAAGACCAGTTTTCCTAAGGCCTGCGCAGATTTCTCAATAAATAAAAGAAAACTGAAGTGAGTACAACAGAAGATGTCTCTCCCTGCATGTCTCACACTACTTACATCCTTAAAGCATCACAGCTACAGCAATATTTGGCTACAGGAATAATCAGGGAGTCTATGGCAGCTTTCAGCAGCATCGGCAGGATCTGGTCTGACTTCCTACAGGATGGCCTTTGGGATTCAGGTCTTCCTCTGCTCTGGGGAAGAGTTGTGGGTCTGCAGCTAAGAACAGCCAGCACTGCTGTGGTTTGTAAGATCTGTGCTGTTCAACCGGGAGCCACGACATGGACTGCTCGTCCTTAAGATTTGGTAGCCTGAAATGAGCCGTTTTTAGTGTTTATTCCAGCCACACCAAGAAGCCCTGCTGGGGAAAGCAGGCCCCGGTACTGCCAGCCCACCTACAGTCCTTCAGGTGTGATTCCTTTGAAACCTGTGTGAGACCCAAGTGCAGAAAGGTGACACTGGAAATGCCTTTCCAGCTTTCCCTCTTGAGCCAGCTTTTGCCGCCAGCAAAGCTCCCCCAGCCTCTGCAGCCAGACTTCTCCCTCCTGTTTTCAGCAGCTTCAGGTCCCCTCCTGTCCCTGTCTGCCAGACACTCAGGAGACAGGGAGCACTTAAAATTTTACGAAGAAGAGATCGGGAGGCCCAGACCCGTGGATCTTCATTGCATCTGCGATGAGTTTCTCTGGGCACACAAGCACCAGTGTTGCTTTGGCTTTGCAGCTGCTGACAGAAGCCCCCTGCAATGACCCATCCTTCATTCCAGGCCTGGCCTTGTGGGGAGAGGAATGATTTGTCCGGCCTGAAGCAATTCACTGCACAACGCCAAGGCCACGAACATGATGTTCACTCTTTATCAAAACAGTCGGGCGAAGGGCAAGGCGATATACTACGAATGAAACAAGCACAAGGCAGCGCAGACTGCTAACAGCAGAGAAACGAGAGCTAGATAGTGACGTGAAGGCTTGCCATCAAGTAAGGGGTAGGGTATATCCTGCCCTACCCTAATATAACCCTTGCAAGCCTTATGACTCACAGGTTCGCCATGAACCACCACTCCCTTTCTGGTTTCCTCCTGCAACTGAAAGAAGCATTTACTGCTGGCCCACAGCAATGTTAAATAACAGCCTTTCTCATGCTGGCTCGGCTGCCCGGTCCCATAAACACGGGGTGGAGATGCGGCATATTCCCCACACTGCCCACCTAGCTGCAGGAGGGGACACATCAGTCCATACACGGCCGAGAACACAGGCAGGCAGGTCCCTTGAGCAGGCTCCAGGGCTAAATACGGTGCTTTCTGAGGTTAACACAAACCCCTGGGGCTCAGTGCAGCTGCTGCGTGGCTGGAAGGAGGGAAAGGTTTATTATGAAAGCAGACGCTCGCACCGGGGAGATGCGGAAAGCTGATGGTCCTCCTTATCCCATCCTACCACTAACCCCAGCTCTGAGCCTCTGCCCCAGCTCCACCATTCAGATCTTAATCAAATTCAACTCAAAATTAGCCTTTTTTTCAAGCAGTTTTCTGATGAGTAACCAAGTCACATCAGTGGCTGAGTCATAAGAAGCAAACCTTTGTGCAGCGAGAGCAAGCTATGGAAACTCCCTGTCACATCAGCTTTGTGACTGCCGTCTTCAGATGTTTCCGAAAAAGCAGCTTCACTGTACCACAATTAGCTCAAAACCTGTCAGTGGCAGGGGATAAATGTTTTGAAAATCTTAGCAAATGATTAAATGGTACCTTAATTGCAAAGAACAGAAGCAGAACTGCACATGGGGGGGCGGACTGGTTTGCCTCATCCCGTGGTACGTAATCCTATGGGGACAGAGGAGATCAGAGTGCTTTTGCAGATGCTGTTGCCATCTTCCTCTGTAACCCTGGAAAAGTCAGAGTTTCAAAGTCTAGCACCAATCTGAAGGTCAGTTTTTAAAAGAAGCTTGGCACTCAGCTTACCGAGATCTTTACAGCTCAGGGGTAAAAGGCAAGAACACTTACTGTGGGACCACACATGCCCCATGTACGGTATGGGACCATATCTTGTCTTGGATAGCAGTGAACACTTAGGCAGTAAGGATATCACATGCTAATTCCAATACTTTTCTAATCCATGTGCATCTTATGGTCTTTCTGATCCACAGTTTGTATTGGATCTTTTCGATTAATAACCTCCCTTGAATTCCTCTAACCAGTTTTTGAAGCCCTTTATTCTTCTGCATCTACACCAGAACAGTCAGCTCAACAGTTCAATGCCAGACTGCGTAAAGAAGTACTATCCTTTTTTGTTTAAAAACTGTGTTACTGAAAAAAAAAAGTTCATTTTATGACCCCAGGTTCTCATTTGGGGAAAAAAAAGTGAATAATTTTGTTCTCTATTCACCTTCTCCATTGTACTTACAACATTGCAGCCACAACCACAGACCCTTTCAGTCATCCCTCTTCTGAGTCAGTAAAAAGTCTTCTCATGAGAAGTAGTTCTATTCCTTTTACAGTTCCTGTTGCCTTTCTCCACATCCTTTCTACTTCAGCTTATTATCTTTTTTTCATCAAGGGAGTTAAGAACTGCAGGCACTGCTCTGGGTGTGCAGCATCCCACCCGTGAGTGCAAAACATTTCTAGAGTAACTTGTTATGTTTTTTCTTTTGTGCTTTTTTCCTGTTTGAACAATACCTAATGTCTGATTTGCCATTTTCTCTCTGCTGAGCATTGAGTTGACATTTTCATAGGGTTATAGATGATGAGTCTAAGCTCTTCTTTCTGAGTGGCAATAGCTAATTTTAGACCTCATCACTGTGCACGGTTAGGATTGTATTGTTTTCCTTAAGTACATGAATTGCATCTGCTGTTCTACCATTCAGCCAGTAACCATTATGAGATCCTTCTGTTAATCTTTACTGTCAGTTTTAATTTTTATTATTCTCAGTAAACTGTGTATCATCAGGAACTGCTGTCACCTCCTTATTCACTCCTCTTCCAGATCACTTATGAATACACAGATAAGCAACCCAAGATAAATCACTACAGCAGTCTATTAATCTATTCCTTCTCAGTTGTGAAAACTTTTGCTTCATATGCTTTAACCAGTCATTAATCCATGGAAGCGGCTTCCTTTTATAGGTTGATTGATTGTTCCTTTAATATTTACCATTTGACCAATAATTTAATCCTCTGTTATTCTTTTCTACCAGCTTTCCAAGGACAGTCTGAAGTCTCCCATATAGTTTTCCTATACTTTTCTAGACGCCTAACCTAAGGGACCTGGCTGTTGAGTTCTCCAGAAAATCTGCCCCTTCATCACCTTCACAATATCTGAGGAATACAAATATTAAATATTAAAAAAAAAAAAAAAAGAAAAAAAAAGAAAAACAGTCAATTTTTAGGAATGTCACAAAGCTTCAGAATAAATGCTGATGGTAGTCAAGTGTTTATGTACTTAGAGGCAATGCCACGTACTGAGTCACACATGTCATCAGCTCTTCTGCTGGAACAGATCTCTGTGTTCTTGGCCTGAATACTGAAACATACACAAAGATTTTGATGTTATTAGAAAATGTTTATGTGTTGTTATGCCATGTGACTTTACGCTATAGGAGACGAGTCATTCATGCCAAGCTCTGACAACTGCCACTGCAAAAACTCTCCCTTAATGCTAATTGATGAACTGAATGTGATCAAAATGTCCAAGCAAAAATTGTTTCACCCAGTAAAACAACTGATGGTTTTGCAAGAGCCTCACTCTGGTTGCTTTGTTCTCCAGTTACAGCCAATTATATTAACAAAGGCTCAAATGTTTACATTGCAAACACACTGTGTCTTAAGCCAGTGATTTTCTATGTTTCCAGTACAGCAACCCAAATTTTCCTTGCATTATGAGCATAACCACAAAGTGAACTGAGCAAATATGTTACATCCCCACAGATCTTTGCAGACTGCTTGTAAAAACTATCATTAATCTGCATACTACCACTGCTTTACGTGCCTGAGCAAGTGCCACTATTCTATTGTTGGAGTATCTCAGGCACCTAAGGATAGGCGTTAGAAGTTGTATCTTCCTCCTTTTACACATGAGGAGCAGAAGTGCAGAGAGTTAGTCTATACATTTACCATAGCATGGGCCTCAAGTTACCTGTAAGGCCCAAGTTCTTCTTGGGCTACTTGTTTCTTGGCCATGAATTCAGCCAAGAAAAGGTCCTTAAGAGAAGCAGAAGTTACAGGGATAGGAGAGAGAAGTGACGAACCAGTTTGGCATGAATAAAGAATATTTCTCTAAAACGGTGGCAAAACCTTTTGTGTCTTTGTTATTAGGCTTGAAATTGAGACCCTTTGGCCTCAGTAGCAAGATGGACTCAGCTTGGCCAGGCAGAGACACAAAATAAGCATTTCCTTGACACCAGAATGGTAATGGGAAACAGCTGACTATATCTTCACAGTGGATCCAACCATGGCCCTATTTATTTACAGCCAAGCATGATGTATGCATGTACAATAGCCAAATTATCAAATATTCCAAGCTATTGTTGAGTACAGATTATGGGGTCAGCCTTTGTTCTGCTGCATGCACCAGCTCTGAAAGAGAGCCTTTGTAATGGAAAATGGCCTGCTGTTTGTATCAGTTTCCCTCCCCAAAATGAATTCTGCATTTCTCCCAACGACACACACTAGGTCTAAGTCTCCTCTCACAAAGGGGCTCTGTCTGGGTGCCTTCGCTTAGAACACAGATTTTATTTATCAAAACTGCACATGAAATTTGGTGCCATGTTGATACTCAACATGCAGAACATGCTGCTTCTCGGCAAGCTAGGACAGTGGAAATAGCGGTCCTAAAGGAGAAGGACCCATGCCTTGCCCTGCCATGGTACTTCCATCCTTCCACCAGCTCAAGCAACCTGGCTTAGTCACTGCTAGCTTAGCACAAAGCTGGTTCTGGAAACACAAATTCCCGTGCCTTGCTCAAAACCAGAACAAAGACCTTCTGGGGATGAAGTGAGTCAGCCTTTTGCAGACATTAAAAAGATTATCTTTTTAATCAGTCTTTTGCTAAGTCACTTAGCTAAGACTTTTGCAGACATTGTTTCAAAGAATGGATAGTGAACCAGGCTCTGGTTCTGGGTAGAGGAATACTTCCACATATGAGGAGCAGGCTGGAAGAAAGCTCAAAAACATAAGACCAGCTATACTGGGCCACTCCAAAGTCTCCATCCAACTAGCCCCACTTTTAGTCTATAAGTGGCCAAACCAGATGCCTCGCAGTTGCTAGTCCTGTGCAAGTACAGCATATAATGATACCCACCCATAACACCTCCTCAGCCTCTAGCATTTTGCAGCTTATGGACTTCTGCAGCCAGAAGTATTGTCTTAATAGCCCTTCAGTCTATTCTTCTTCCATGAATTAGTCTTCAATGATTTTTAATGTCCACAACATCCTGCAGCAGAAAGTTTCACAACTTATGTCATGTTGTGTGAGGAACCATTTCTTGCCATTTGCCTTGAACTTTTCTTCTACTAATTTTTTCTGAGGTTCTAATTCTTTTGCTGGAAAAGACACTAAATAGCTGTATTGTGTTTTGCCAGATTCAACCACAGTGCCCAACAACTTGTATGGCCCATGGGTTTGTAAAAATTCTTTCCCAGAAATGTAACAGTATTTTTGCCGTATCTGCACCTCCAGTATTCTGGGGAGGGCAAAGAGGTAGGAGTTGTGTAATTAATGCAGTAATTTGGCTATAACTAGTCCCTGTAACATATGTCTTAAGCTTGCTGGTCTTTCTTCCTGTAGTTGTGGATTGGTCATCCAAAGGTTGATGGAGGGAGTTTCCATTACAAGAGACAGCCAAACCTACAATGCCCATGGACCTTCACCTTCTCTCTCAAAGTGTATGAAACACACCAGACATACAGGATGTGAAGGAAGAAAGGAAGCCACCAGTGAACCGCAACCAAGGCATGAGACATAGGCTGAGCCTGATGTGAGTATCTGAGGAATAAGGAGGGAACCAAAGGAGGGGTGAGCCATACAAAAGCACCCCATCCCACGTTGCAAGAGCAGCTGTCCTTGATCACTACACAAAATGGGAGGGCAAAACCGTATATCACAGTCTTTCTTCATTTCTTCAGGCTACAGAAAGATTTTTAAGTAAAAGGGAAGGAGAATTTAGGACCAAACCCTTTTGTGGTCACTGAAACTGGCTTCTGCTTTTGTAGGCAAACCCCTCCTCAATTGCTTTTCATAAAGCAACGAAGCTCCCTTTTAACTCAGCCTAGGTTTTTTGTCCTTTCATCTCCTGACAGACATATCACTTTTCTGACCATTAAAAAACCTGTTCGCATCGCCAGTGTAAATGTGTTCATTTCTCATTAACACCCATTTGTTCTTGTGCCGGTATAGTTCACACGCTAGAATAGCTGGGGGGATTTTGCCCCTGCGTGGCACTGACACCTTTCCTGAAACACTCAGAGATGATTACATCCCCTCTCAACCCTCATTTTGTTACGCTATATCAGCCAAAGTCTTTTAATCTCACGCTGTAAACCACCACTAGAGTTCCCCTGCTCAGCATCTGTTCCACTTTAAATTCACCATTCTGGGAATTATCGAGAATTACACGCAGCATTTCAAAGGATGCTCCTAGCTGAGTTATTAGCAGTGGGGACCCGAACTCCAGCAAGCCGGACATAAAAGCAGAAGGCTTTCCTGCCAGAGCTGGAAACATTTCCAAGCTCCGGCAGACTTAGAAAACTTTACACCATCTGGATAAGAGATAGGGGCAGGGAGCCACACATCACCTGTACCCCCGGTTTGGCTGACAGATGTGAATCCCACCAGTGAATGGGACCCCTGGATGAATATTCTCTCCTGAATTTGCAACCGGTTCCCTTATCCATGGCAAGTGAGAGCATGCGTGGCTTTGCTGTGTACCTGGAAGAGTACCAGGCAGACCGAGGAGTAAAAGATTTATAGGAAAGCCAGAGCACTGAATCAGTGCAAAATTATGTCCCGTGAGTCCATGCTTTGAGTGTGCCTGAATACATCAGCACCAGAACTACAGTGATTTAAAAATCCATTACACGGGAAACACAGCCATTAATCCTAAATTGCGATTAGCTAGAAATCTGGGGGTGAGGAGAAGGAGACTTCAGCCTCTTCTTTAACTGCAGTGGACGTTTGTTCTGGAAGCTTTTAACCTCTTTGAAATCACGTTTGAGATGTAATTGCTGTTGCTGGGGAAATAAACATGATGGCACATGAAGAAAAAACCGCTCTCGAGTGGGGAGTAGGCAAGAGGAGCAGATGAGCCCTTATGAAACAAAGGACTCTCTCGCTTTCCAAGTGTCATCTCTAACAAAACAAAATATGAGGCAGAGTGACTGAAAACATCTTAGAAAAATTGACTGTGCTTAGCTACATTATATAATGGGACATCAGCGAGTCTTTATCTAAATTACACAATCTGAGGCATTTCACCCATTCTGTGTCTCGAGGCTTCATAACTGTTTGGGTTTTTTTATCTTTCTCCCATTACCACAACTGAAAATGTGTGTCTAAATCCTCCTGTATGCATGCACCATTATTGACTTCCAAATACTAGATTGCTTCCCAGTGTTCTTACTTAATCTCCTGTGGTTCGGGGAACACTAAAACACAAAGATTATTGTGCGCTTGATATTACAGATAATATCTTTGTCTTTGAGGCTCTTAACTCTCTCAGGGCCCCTCCCTCAGGAAAATTCAACTGCTGCCAGCGCTTTGTGACTCGAAACCAAAAAGCACTTTTCTTCTGTGTCCTGACCTTCGCTGTAAGCATTGCAAAGGGCTGAAGCAAAGAAACAAAAGATCAGGAATCCTTCTGTGCAGTACATGCTCTTAACCTCCACCACTGCTGGAAACGAGTCCTGCTTTAATCGGAGCAGGGACAAACACAAAACCAGCTCTCGTCATCAGACCTTGGGACAACAATTCCTGCAGCTGTGCAGTAATGACATTCTCGGCATGGCAGATCTCTATCTAAAACTCAGCTAATTGTTAGGAAGAGGAATGCCTGCACAAACATTCATGTCTCTCAGACATTCCTGAGCTCTACTGCAGCCCTGCCTTCATGACATAAACCCCAAATAAATGTTTTGGAACTCCTGAGGGGCAGGGCACAACTGTAGGTAAAATATCAGGAACCTGAGGTGGATCCCAGGACAGCAAAAAAAAAAAGAGTTCAGAAGAAAAAAACTTTGATCCAAATATTTGGCATTTGGACTAGATGATCATTGTAGGTGCCTTACAACTGAAATATTCTATTCTATCCTATCCTATCCTATCCTATCCTATCCTATCCTATCCTATCCTATCCTATCCTATCCTACCCTATCCTAGTGTAGGTAGAGAGAACACAGAGCAATACAAGCTAAGAGTGATTTGGAAGCAGCTTGTTCCACTGAAAAAGTTGCTTTTTAAGAGCTCAATCCAGCCACTGCAACAATGCCTCCCAGCTTCCAAGCCCCATCTTCCAGCTGCAGTGATGTTCCTTTCCATCCCTTTCACTGTGGGACCAAGCAACCAAGGACCAGCACAAGGGTGCTGTTGAACAAAAATAGACTTGCCATCAGCTCTTTTGCCTGAACCAAAGCAAAAAAAAGTGGCCAGCTGTGGATTAGAAGAGAAAAAGTGGCTATTGGTGTATCCAAAGAATTTGGTCCATGTGGTGGACTTCTATTTACACATTTCTGATATAATTGGCAGTGATAGGACCAAACAGGTATGGCAACACGGATAGACATTCAACAGCAGCTTCAGTGATCCCCTCTGGACAGGCAGATGAAGAGCCCAGGGAGAGTTCAGCCCGCTTTTCAAGAATGTGAGGTTTCAAGGCGCAAAGCGCACTGCGCATACAGGTCCAGGAAAGCAAATCAGCTCCTGCATCCCCTCGGCCACATCACGTGTGCATCCAGCTCTAGACACACGTGCACTATGTGGCTTTATCCCAACAAAGGAGCATTTGTGTGTTCACTGTTCACCCCCGCACTCATATCTGCTTCGGTCAAAAGGGATTTTGGTGAAAATGAGGGGCATTCACACAGGATTTCATTTTCTCTCCTTGCTTTGTCTTTGCTGAGCTTTGCTCCTCACTCCTACATGATGGTGAGAGCCTTCATAGCCCAGCAGTTATAACTTATCTTCCATAAGCCAACCCTGCTCAATGTGCCAGTGCTGCCCCAGGATGAAAAGGGAACAGACAAACGCAAACGGAATAGGAAAGATTTCAGTTCCCTGTTCTTCTTCAAGCACCAAAGTAGCAAAAACACACAGAAAAGGGAAAAGGGCTAAAGCAAAAACAGCAGCAGCAGCAAAAGATGATTACTATTTCCTAAATAACAAATATTTCTTTCAAAATCAGGTTTGTACCCTCAGAGAAAGATTCCAGGGGACACATCCATTTTTCCTGCTGTGTAGTTTTGTAAAACAAATTATGTACCCACCTGAGTATTGCATAAGATACCAATTAGAAACATTTATTTTGACTAAAAGAATAACTGATGAGCCACACTGGTTAACTACCACCCCTGGGAGATGCAGTCTTCCATTTCTCTCCTCTTTCACTAAAAACAGAGGAGTGTTTTATGAGCAAACGGTAAAAGCTCAGGTCTCATTTTCCAATTTGAAGTCTCAGAGATGCTCAGCGCTGTGTTCTTACCCTGTAACTATCCTCCAGTCTCCTGTAATCACACTCAGTGGTCTAAGCTCGGCTCTCACCAGCTTGCAGCAGCCCTTTGCAAAACACTTCACCATGATTTTTCCATCAGCTATCCCCCTCTCCCCCCACTCATGATTTTCCCTGCCAGGTTTTCTCTCTGGATGGCGAAGCTGAGTGGTTCTGCCTGAAACCAGAACCGACTTTGGCCCCTAATGCCTATAGGAGACAGCGCCCCTGACCCACCAAGGGAAACAAACTTTTCCACCAAAGTCTCCCCACTTGGCTGATAACATTTAGCTCACCTCCACTGTCTCCGTGCTCGTCTCTAGAGCTGACGCGTTTCACTAGAGGCGAAGGCATCCCTCCCCTCTTTTCACAGGGGCTGGAATCGAAGTGTTTTAATTGCAGAGACCAGGGCGCAGGGTCCCTAGAGGCGGGCACAGGGTCCCTCGGGTCTCTGACCGCCTGGGTAGCCTGTCCCCAGCTTTCGAGATTCCCCACTCACCTCCCAGCCCCGGGTCGCTTATTCAAGTCCCCTCCCGGGACAGAGAGGGACCCCACGCCGGGGCAATGAGCAGCTCAGGCTGTAAGACGCCTCTTGCCGGGGCGGGAGCCAGCGCTTGCCTCCAGGATGCCCACGGGCGACAGGAGGAAGGGGAACCCTTCCCGGGGCGAGGGGGAGAGCGAAGGGGACGCAGCATCTTGTCTCCGGGGAGGTCCCTTCCTCCGGCGAGGCTCTGCCCGGACGAGCCCGCGGGAGGGGACCGGGGCTGCCGTCGGGGATACCCCCGGCAGGGCGCCGGGGCGGGGGCGGCGCGGCAGGACCCCTCGCCGGGCGGGGAGAAACTTCCCCAGCGGAGCCGGTCCGTCCCCGACATCCACCACCCCACCCCCCCTTACCCCC
>VUYV01000617.1:126901-203861 GCA_008711295.1 Anarhynchus alexandrinus | reverse complement strand
GCCGCCCCTTCACACCCCCCCCAGCCCGCACGGAGGCCGCCGCGGTAAGGCCGAGCCCCGCCGGGGGCGATCGCGGGAACGGGGTCCTCTGGGTCGGGAGAAGTTGGGTTGGATCCTCTCCCTTCCCGGGGTTGCAGCCCGGCTGAGCATCCTCCCCCCGGGGCCCGGCCGGTGAAACGGGGTTGGTGGCAAGGGAGGGAAGACCCCCCCCACACCCCCCCGCCGGACTCCAGCCCGCAGCTCCGCAGGCTGCTCGGAGATGGTGCTCGGCGCTGCAGGGAGGTGCTGGCTGAGCGGCAAGGGGAGATGGCAGGTGGGACGGTAGGGAGGCGTAGGTGGGACCTGGGCTGGGGCTGCAGGTGTGACAGTAGATCGCATCTCCGGGACATCATCCCGACTGTCAGTTGGGCGGTGCATCAAATAGGTGGGGAGTCGATCTGGATTGCAGATGCAACAGTGCGGTGTATAGGTGGGACGAGGTCCAGATTGCGAGTGAGACGGTGCAACGTACAGGTGGGAGTTGATCTGGATTGTGGTTGCGAAGGTACCGTGTACGAGCTGGATGTGGTTTGGATCGAAGCTGCAACTGTGCAACATATAGGTGCGACGTGGTCCAGATTGCAGTGCAACAGTATGACATGTAGGTGCAACGTGGTCCAGATTGCAGGTGTGACGGTGTAATGTGCAGGCGGGATGTGGTCCTGCCGTGCCTGGGTGTGACAGTGCATCTGCCAGCACATAGCGTACGGCTGCTGTGTCTGCTCCCGGCGCTGGGCCCATTTCAGGCTTTTATTTTGAAAGATTCTGTTATCCAGTGGTTTTCGGACAAGGTCTCCCAAGTCCTGCCGGGGTTTACTTACATACTTCTCTTGTGCCTCATCCTCCCTTTTGCTCAATAGCTCTGCAATGATGAAGCGGCTTCTTGCAACATCAGCACCCGGAGCTGAATTCCAGAGCTTGGGGGCTGGGAAGGAGTGCTCGGATACACTGATCTTAGGAGAAATCCCCCAAAACGGTGTTCACGGTCCTCCCTCCCCGTACCAGATTGGCATTGTGAACTGTACAGTGTTTTTCTTGGATTCCTAAAACTGGGGAATTTCTCTGAGTTAGACGCGCTGCAGACTGCGAAACACGTCAGGCTCCCTGGTAGACTGTGAGGAAACTTCTGGCCTAAGTCAGTTGAAAGGAAAAGTTGGAGTCAGCAGAGTTACAGTAAGGTTGCAGTCGTCCTACTGAACTCGCTCAGAATTTG
Source organism: Anarhynchus alexandrinus (assembly GCA_008711295.1). Lineage (NCBI taxonomy): Eukaryota > Metazoa > Chordata > Aves > Charadriiformes > Charadriidae > Anarhynchus > Anarhynchus alexandrinus. The sequence continues at coordinate 202,609 of VUYV01000617.1, read as the reverse complement.
GGCTGTCTGGCCACTAATCTCACTTCTCTTCTATCCATTTAAACTTGTTTTTCCAGAGGAGCAGTGGCTGCCAAAATTACGGGCAGGGGGGCGGGGGCATTGCAGGAACCTATGAGCATATGTGATTTTTTTTGTCCTGTTATAAGTTAATAATACCATTCTAGGCTGTTGTCCAAGAATTTTGCTTCAAAAAATGCAAGCAGTGTAAAAGACCCATTGTGAAAAAGATAATCTAAATGTAGGACAGGAAGGGACCTGGCAGGTCAGCAAATCTAAGCACTGAATGATATTACGCCTTATTGCACACCACTGTAATTCATTTGTTCCCGGTTTCCTGGGAAGGGGAAGTTTCAGAACTTTGCTGAACTGATAATATTTTTCTTTCCCCAATATATGGCTTTCTCTTACTTTGTATTTGCACTATGATTGCTTAGTTCTCCCAGGCTGATGCTTTTCTCTCTTATCAGTATAGAAAGAGGAGTTGCATGCTTTTTTCTTTGCTGTGCAATGCCAAACAAGCTAGAACTTGCCATCTGCTTCCATGAAGCAGGCTCTGGCTTCTGCTGATCCCCGGCAGTCCTGTGCTGGGCTTCTCGCTCTCCGACTTCCCAGCGGATGAGCAGACCTGCAAGGCTCAGAGCTCTGTCCCGTGCCTCTCGTGCTTTGACACCTCACCTAGAAATAAATACCTCACCTGGTAGGTATTGCAGTTAACCTCCTCCTCGGGCTCCTCCTGTCCTGTGATGGGGGTGGGATACTGGGATTTTCATCTCCAGGTGTCTGTCTGACTTCCGTTTTCTGCTGTCGGATCTGATCTTATTCCAGCCCTTTTATTAATCCTGTTTTTATCGTGCATCCCCATGCTGCGTGCAGTGTTCTCCCAGCTTTCTCCCACTCACTCTGTCATGAAGGGAGATGTTATGTAGGATGAGGTCTCCCTCGCTTTCCGTAGTGACCCCTGCCAAACTCAGACCGACCCCTTCCGTGGGACCGGCTGTCCGATCCTTGTAGGTCTGTACCCTATTTATTACAAATTTTTATCTTTCGTGTCTTAACTCCCGGCTTCCCTGAGCTGCCTAGCAAGTGGCTGTGCTTCAACTGCGTTGGAAGCTGAACTCTACCCCTTTCTTGTGTGCCAGGTATGCCGGATAGGTTTCCCGGAGCAACTGAGTAGAAAATTGGTCTTATCAAAGCAAACTAAGTTGCATTTTGTCCCTCTTTCCCCCCCATTTACTTCTCTGTCTTCAATTATTATTATTTTTTCTGCAATGATTATTCTGTTGACGAGGGATTTTTAATCCCACCATTGTACCGTAACCAGCCATGAGTAGAAGATGGGAGTAATTCGGCAGCGGGTAGCAACACAATGCCACAGATTAGGCAGTGAACAATATTCGTAGAGCTGAAACAGTTGGGGGAACTTCAGACAAACTCAGTGCTCATATCTGAGCTCAGATTTAACTCCCAGTTGAACAACCTTGCTCTTAATATTTGCAATAATGTCTATCAATAATGATTCAGAGGAAATACCTCCCACTGAATCAACAAAGTCAACTCATAGGATCACACAGTGGCTCTGAACAAACCCAGTTCTTCTCGGTGCGAGATACTGCAGTCGCGAGGTGCAGACAAACACATCACGAGGAGTTATCCCTTTTCCACGTGTTAAAGTTGTACATGGCTTTTTATCTAACTGGGTGAAAAATAACTACGTATTTTGCAGAAGGTAGATACAGCCCTGCAGCGTGATGCCCCTGGTGTTGGGTGCGGGAGGGAGGCTCAGGAATGACTATGTGCTTCTGACCTAACGTGTTAGAATCCCTTTGGTATTATCCACCAAACTCAAGTTTATTCCAGTGCTTGTCAGCATTGGATGTGCAGCAGTTTATCACGCAGTGCTTGCGAGCGTTGTGCTGCAGAGGCCGCCTTCGTCTCCCAGTGGGCAGAAAAAGCTCTTGAGAGCACCAAGTGCTGCAACAGAGCGGGCAAACAATCTGTATTTTAATTATACCGAGAGCTCTTGGGTCCTATGCTGTCAACTGAGATGCTAAGACCAATTTCGGGAGAAGTAAGAAAGTTACGTCAAATTTTGAGCCTTGGCTTTCTCTTTCTAACGGAGGGCGGCATTGTGCTGGTAGGTCTGGTGTGGGGTTGTCACAGCATTCCAGTTGTTCCAGTTCTGCAGGCATGCTGTACGAACTGGAATGAAGCGCAAGATGGGAATGCTTCAAAAAAGGGTTCACTATGTTTATGCGACTTCTCAGTGCCACTCAAGACCCTCGTGAAGGGCAAGTATCCTCTGGTTCCTTTTTCCTAGGAAAAAAATAACTAGTGAGCAATGGCCAAGCCTTGTGATTGCTACCAAGTGTCGTCAGTGGTAGACAAGGAGCCGATTTTATGGAACTGAATGTGGAAACAAATAGGAAGAGGGTGTGTGGAGCTCGTGAGCCCCTGAGTCATAGCCTGGCATCTACGAGAGTGGCTGCAATTAAAAGTAAGTGGTTGTACAACGTGGCAGGTGAACATTTGTTGCTGTTTTGTCAACCTGGCCTTTCCCATCTGCGGAAGGCATCAGGAGAGGGTCTGACAGCATGATAGTTTTTCTATTTGATGTAGTGAACAGGTATTGTTCACAGATTCAGCTGTTTCTACTAGTTTGATACCTGAGCTGACATTTCAAAGTGCTGCGAATGCTGAAGCCACAGATCAATGAAAATCTTAAGCAAGCAATGGTGTTTGCAAAAAGCTCTGCAGCATCTGATGGTGTACTGCGAGATGCTCTGGGAAACCTACTGAGCCGATAAAGGAGGTTGGGCAAAGGCAGAAGGAAGACTGAGAGCCAGTGGATGAAGTCCTGGTCCCAGCATTGGAGTCATTCAGCCAATTCCAAAATGTTTTAGTATCCAAAAAGTAACAGCTCACTTCAGAAGGGACATTGCTCCAGCACTATGTCCAATAATGTTCAACTTGTCCTGGTCATAGTAGGTGTCACCAGGTGGTGCTATTTTGCATTTACTTCTCATTTGTTTTTCTTACCATGACCATTATTTTGCCTCGGCTGATGTGTATATGGTATTAATTTGGGGGAATGTTTAAGTGCAGAGGAGGAATTTTCTCTTTGCGTTGCTGCTCCATTAGACTGTGTTGTGCAGGTGTCCTCTGTCAGCCATTGATGCTAGGAGGACTTTCCCGAAAGGCACATGAGAGAAACTCCAGTTGATAGGTTGGGTAGCTGCTCACAGAGTACCCACAGGTTCAGTAACACTGGTTTCTCCCCAAATACAACTTGCAAAACATTCTGTTGCCTCTGCTCCTCCCAAGCTGATGGTTAATGCCAAAGCAGGACATCACTAATGGCAGTAGGCCACCTCGGGACTGTGTTGGTCCCCACATTTCCAGCTGGGAGAGCTGAGTCACGTTTTAACGAGCAAGGACGGTGGAGGAATTTGGAGATCACTCCAGGAAAGTGTGGGAAAGGAGGCACCCTGCAACCATAAAACCTCTAAATTTAGTTCTAGTTTAAAATGGAAAATGTTGGTGGTTTGGCCCTAGCGGCGGTCAGATGAATTTGGAGACCCCGCAGGTCTGCTCCGCTCCCGTCTGCACTGCAGTGAGCCCCTCCACGGGGAGTCGGGACTGCCCTCTCCCCCTCGTCCCCCGGCAAGGACAGTGCTGCGCAGGGGGATGTGCCAGCCCTGTCCCCGTCCCAGGGGCTGCGCGGCGAGGTTGGCCCTCGCTGGACACACAGCCCCTCTCCCGCCCGGCGGACGAAGGGGAGGAAGCGGCAGCAGCCCCGGGCTGCAGCAGAGCCCCTTCCCCCTCTCCAGGTCGATGAATGAGGATGGCATCATTTCTATTTATTTATTTATAACTTCGGTGAGCGGCTCTGTTTGTGTCGGTGTAGCTAAGGAGTAACTTTGTTACCCTCTGCACTGTCGGTTAAATTGCATTATTTTTAATAAGGCGGCTATCTCCGTGCGGCTTCTGTTGTGCCGGTTTCCCCTATCTGGAAACTGTCTACTTCTCGTCCATCCTGCTTTTCTGTTAAGTCATGGCGCGGCGTTCGCCGAAAGCAGCCAGCTAAGCCTCGGCGTTACGTTCTGGACAGAGGCCCCAGGTGGAAACACAAGTTCCCATAGTACAAGGCGGCAGCTTTTTTGGGAGCGACGGTTTTCTCCCCACAGCCCGCCGAGGAAGCAAGCCGTGGCAAAGCAGCTCTCCCCATCAGCGGTGGGGTTTTGCCCCCTTTGCTGCCCGCAGCTGCGGACGCCGGGCGGCTGCCTCCGCCGCCTTGGTTGTGAGGGTGAGCATCCATCCCGCCCCAGAAACAGCCACAATCTCCTCCTTTGTGCGTTTCTAGCTCAGAAAAGGCTGATTCATTCGCTGAAGCAGATTAATTACTTCTGCTATTTAAAAAAAAAAAAAAGAAATCCTTTAGAGTTGGTCGGCTTAACTTTCAGCTGCGTGTACAATGCGGTAAAGCAAATGTGGCCTGAGCCAGAGCATAAAAGTTTTCACGGAAAAAGAAACTGTGGGTTGCGATATTTACCTGGCACTTCAGCAGTGGGCTCTGCAATTTAGGATGCGTTCGTGAACGTGTCTTCTTTTTGACTTACATGACAAGTGGTGCAAAGCTGAGCCCGCCACGAAGGTGAACTGGGGAATAAATATTTTTATTCCCTGATAGGTTTTATAACTTGTTCCCCTTCTGGTTTACATCATGCTGATGTGGCACCCGGCTCCTCGAGCAGCTTGCATCCAAAGCCTGGCTGAGCTGCTCCATTTTTTCCCTCGGAAGGCTGCTTTCCAGCCCGCTTGGCTCTCCTTGCTTGTTTATGCACTGATGGGCTGTAGTTCCACATTTCAGAACAAGCTGTCCAATATTCATGAGTTATTTTGTATTTACCCAGTCCTGAGGCTTCTTTTATAAGCCTGGGGATAAATTCTGGGGTTTGTTATTTCCGTTACTGGAAATGCACTGAACCTCCACAACCATTACCAAGCCCTAAATATGGCCTCTATTTATCTAGAAGAAAGGTAGGGGAAAGGACTATCACAAAGCTAAATTGATTTACAAGCCTGTAATTCCCAAACCCCTGTTCTGATAACACTTGTAAGCAAGTGTTGGAGCAAGCCATATGTGTAGAGATGAATCACTTATAAAATGATATCCTAATATTAGTTGTATATTTATTTATCAGTTAAATATAGTGATTTTCCTCTTGAAGATCAATGGCTGCACATGCTCAGCTGGCGTAGAGCACTGCAGCTCTTTGGACTATGCAAACCTGAGGATATGACTGAACGACTGATTTCTTTGCAAATAAAAAACAATATCAACTACTTGTTTCTGAAGTGATTTAAATTATTGCGCAGGAAAAACTAAAAGAGATCAAAGTGTTGGTATAAGATATCCCACATGTAAGTACTACACTATGTATAGTAAGGTCATTTTGCCCCAGCATGAGAATTTCCTATCGTAAACCTCCAGCTGGTTGAACCATATTAAAATCCCTTCATGTTAATTCCAAGACTGAGTTAGAACTGGAAGGATAGTATCTAGGAGGACAACTTTAGGTCCTCTCGAAACAGCAGAACCAAGTGCTGTAGCAAGTGAAGGGTTAAGCCGGTCAATGTTCTAGGATTCCTGCGTTATAAAATAGGGACTTCAAACTTTTTCATCCAGCAGTAGAGAAAATAGTCTGAAGGCATCTTTGGAGTGGATTAGTTTTGAAATCATGCTAAGCCACTCTTCTGCAAGAATTTATTTTAAACGGCTCAAACGCTTAACTTCTTGGGTTAGTAGCTGAGCATGTTCGCTGGTTACTCTTAGTAACGTTCGTATTCAGACAAGCTCACAGGAAAGTACCTGGCAGCATCTGGGTCTGTTCTCCTTAATGTGTGCAATATGTACTTTGCCTGTGCCATTAGGAATCCTGGCTATGCTCGGCCTTATCTGAACAAAAACGTTCAGGATGTTTGCTCTTGGGCTGTTCACCAGGTGAGATACCAACCACCGTGATTCATTAGCGGTTGAATGGAAAAACTGATCTCAATAGGAGGGAGTCACATTTGCAGCCTGTGTGGAGAACAGCTGGAAAAACGCTGATTCCTTGTGTACCGTTCTGGTGTCTCGGTAGCTTTTTTTCAACAGGGATGTCCGTAAATGTTAATATGGATCCAGGTGGCTCTTTGGCTTAGCGGTGCCTACAACCCTTTCTCCTGTGGACCTCCTGCATCATAACGGTTTTTAGGGAAGAGCTATTCCCTGCCTGAAGATCTTCATCCTTGTGCAAGTGAGGAGGGTTTGTGCCTGTGCCAGAGGAGCACAGCTAAAACCTGCACAGGACCTGTCTGCCTCTCTCCCTCTGGGGAAAGGCTTAAAAGGTCTTTTTTGTGTAATTACATCTTCTCACTACTGCAGCATCAGTGTGTGAGCGAGGGAGCAGAGTTCAGCTGCCTCGGAAGCCTTAGCACGGGTGTAATATATATATGCAGGATAAATAAAGTGAATAAATATCAGGCTCTTTACTCAGCCTGTGCTTAGGAGCACATACATCCTTTAGAAACCCGTGCATGGGTCTGCATCCTTTGCTCTGGGTAGAACTGCTGGTGCAGTTTGGGGTTTTGGCAGAAAATTGTGTTGTCGCCTGTCCAAAGAAAGCACCGAGTTCCCCACGGTTAACGGTTTCATCTCCCCGGCTGGAAGCACCCTCCCCAAAACAGGATGTTGTTTTGTTGCAGAAGCTTCCTACCAAAAGAGCTGCGGAGCGAATGTTTTGGATGTTTAAAGCAGATCAACCCCATTAAATACAATGTTACTGGAAATACGCATGTGCTGGCAGTAGCAGAGTCCTTTATTTTCATTATCAGATAAAAGACTACTTCAGAAGGCTTTTTTTTTTTTTCCTCCTTATAGCATCATCTAAAGTGAATGTATTCAGCAGAAAAGCAGGCAGAGAGCTGGTGTGTGACAACAGGGCTGGAGGGGTGTCAGTCTCTGAGGAAGGCAGAGAAACTCAGTCAGCAGAAGAGCCAGCAGTCAGCTTTGCCGCTCCCGTCTTGCTCCCACGACTTCCTGAGGATGCTCAGATGTCTCTGCTCCCCAAGGAGGGAGCAAACCGGCTCCTTCCACTGTGCTTCACCAGTGCCCAGGGAGGTCCTCGCTGGCCCACCCCATCTGCTTCCCCAGCAGCTCTTCTGGCGTCGCCTGCTGTCCCCATGGCACAGGGTCCGCTGCAAAGGCCACACGCCCTCCCTTCCTTGTGGGCAAGGGGAGGATTGGGCTCTCCCCCTACGTTTGTATGTCTTCCCCTGGCCAAACCCTCTTTCAGTGCCCTTTCAGCACTTTTTTTGACGCTGGCCCTTCTGGTTGCTTAATGCGGAGTTCAGTTCTCACATGAATGAAGAAGTGTTGTTGAATTAACCAGATTTCTTCACAGTACCTTAATTTTTGCCCTATAAAGACATGGTTGTCTTCACTGGCTCCATGGGAGTCACAGTACCCAACAGACCAGTCACGGAGATGTGGAGGCGAGTATTATACCTGTAATTCTTGAGTACTGGCTGTGCTGATGTTTAGTAATTTAGTAGCGGTTGATACAAGGCATTTCAGGCAGGATCACCGAAAAAGAGCCATTGCAGCAGACCTCTGGCTGGCATCTCTCCCTGCCTGCCAGAAATGAGCTGGGTGTCTCCTTTCCAAAATCCTTGACACAACTTAGAAGAAAAGCCACTGGCACGGGAGCTGATTTGTCACATAAATGTGGAGCAGCAAGAAGATGCTGATTGCTGTAATTAGGAATAATCTAATTCCTAAGGGCAAATGGGGTGTATTTATTTCTATTTAATTAGATTCCTGCATTTTGTGGACCGACCATGTGGGCCAGGGAGCCACTGCGCTGCGATCCGGAGGCAGCGGAGCGATGCTGAAGCTGTAGAGGGTCTTGGTTCTTCTTTACCTAACATGGGACTAAACTTTCCGTTCTTGATTTAATCTGTCTGATTTTGATGTAATTACTGTTCAGAGGACCATCAAATCATCTGCTAGAAAATCAGGGTAAAATTGGGCTGTTTTGCTCAGGGGAAACCATTAGCCCTCTCTGAGCAACCTGAAAGCAAAGTTGCTGGGACAGAACCTCAGACATAAGGGGATGGATCCATAAAAAGATTTACGCCCTTAACACCCTACATCCTTGTGGTTTGGGGGCAAATCTTTGCTCCCCAGGACAGCACTCAGCTCTCCTGGGCGATAAGCCTTTGGACTCCCCACCGGCACCCCTCTCCAAGCCCATCAGCATGGGGCCACTGCTGCTTCCTCCAGAGGGAGAGGAGGCCAGGGGTGCCGAGGAAACCCTCACTCCCCAGGCAGTGCCCAAAGCATTCAGTCAGAGACACGGCCCCATGTGTGGAGTCTTTCTGGTCGTGCCATGAGAAGCAACCGCCTTTGCTAGGGCCTGGGTTATGGACAGTCAAGTCGATGGATCTCAGCTCGGGCTGAGCTCGGCAGGGTGCAGAAGCATTGACCTGTCCACGAGCTGCTCCCACGAGCTGCGTTAGAGCGTGGCAAGGATGCAGGCAGCTGCCTGCAGCAGCCAGGCAGGTCTGCAAACACCTGGAAGCAGCATAGAGTTGCGGTCAACGGCTCAATGTCCAAGTGAAGACCAGTGACAAGTGGCGTTCCTCAGGGGTCAGTACTGGGACCTGTGCTGTTCAACAGCTTTGTCGGAGATGTGGACAGTGGGATTGAGTGCACCCTCAGCAAGTTTGCCAATGATACCAAGCTGTTTGGCGAGGTAGACACGCTGGAGGGGAGCGATGCCATCCAGAGGGACCTGGACAGGCTGGAGAGGTGGGCCCATACCAACCTCATGAAGTTCAACAAGGCCAAGTGCAAGGTCCTGCAACTGGGCCGGGGCAATCCCAAGCACAAATATAAGCTTAGCAGGGAATGGCTGGAGAGCAGCCCTGAGGAGAAAGACCTGGGGGTGCTGATTGACGAGAAGCTCAACATGAGCCAGCAATGTGCAATCACAGCCCAGAAGGCCAACCATACCCTGGGCTGCATCAAAAGAAGTGTGGCCAGCAGGGCGAGGGAGGTGATTCTGCTCGTCTACTCCACTCTCGTGAGACCCCAACTGGAGTACTGCGTCATGCTCTGGAGCCCCCACCATAAGAAGGACATGGACCTGTTGGAGCGTGTCCAGAGGAGGACCATGAAGATGATCAGAGGGCTGGAGCACCTCTCCTATGAGGAGAGGCTGAGAGAGTTGGGGCTGTTCAGCCTGGAGAAGAGAAGGCTCCGGGGAGACCTTATTGCAGGCTTCCAGTACCTAAAGGGGGCCTACAGGAGAGCTGGGGAAGGACTTTTTACTAGGGCATGTAGTGATAGGACGAGGGAAAATGGCATTAAACTGGAAGAGGGTAGATTTAGATTAAATATTAGGAAGAAATTTTTCACTTTGAGGGTGGTAAGGCACTGGAACAGGTTGCCCAGAGAAGCTGTGGAGGCCCTATCCCTGGAGGTGTTTAAGGTCAGGCTGGACAGGACTTTGAGCAACCTGGTCTAATGCCCATGGCAGTGGGGCTGGAACTCGATCTTCAAGGTCCCTTCCAACCTAAACCAATCTATGGTTCTGTGATAAGTGATGCATAAGTTGGGAGCAGGAGCTTGGGATCCAAACCCCCTCATTTTTCTCAGCTGCTGCCCATTGCTGCTGCTGTTCATGTGCCATGGGGCCCGCATAGGTACACTGCAGCCCTAGAGGTGGTTTTTTTCCTGCTTTTTAGCACAATTTCTCTGCTTCTGCTTATTTTTTATGTGGGAGACGATGCAGCCTTTCTAAGAACACAAACATTTCTGACATGTCTCACAGGTCCAGGCTTCAGATGGAACCTGATGGGAGCTGACAGCCCTTTAAATTTCTTCCGTGGTTGCGAGGACAGGAATTTGCAACACCAACAATCCTTTCTTTGCAGGATTTTTTTTTTTTCTTAACTTTTTATTTTTTCCCTAAAACCTGCTGTGAGCCCCATCCTGCTCCCAAGAACCAGATTAGCAACTAATCTTTTGAGGACTTGGGGATTACACTTCGGGAGTGCAAGTAACGTAAAGTTGAATTCATTTGCTGTTGTAAAACCCATCATGAATTAATGTTTGTCTTGGATTGTATAAACACGCTCGCAGAGTGCTTCCTACAGCAGGATGGGGAGCTGTGCAGAGTCATTTCCCTGGACGTTTAATTGTTATGGTGAAACTGCCTTAATTAGAATGCACGTGGGCAAGTTGGTCTCTTAAAGGCCAGCTGAATTTGGACCAAAGGGCAGCCAGATCAGTGTATTTCTAATATTGGTGGAGCTGTGCTTATGTACACAGGGGTTGAGTTTCCATACTAAGGCAGGAAGACTCGTGCTGTGGGCTCCAACTTCTGATCTAAGGGGTTCAATTCAGGGTAGAGGCCTCACGGAGTAAGAAAAAAACAGTATTTGAAGTCTAATTGCTACCCTGAGCCAGGCAGGAGGCCTCTGCTAAAATGGGCCGTGTTGAAATATTCACAATTTAATAATAACTGGCTTTCGGTTAACACCTCCCAAGAGGCTGAATGGATGCATTTTACAGCTGTGGCTCACAAACTAGTTTCCACGTGAAATCTCGAGCAGAAAGTCACAGAAACGTTTCACGTTATAAAAGAGCTTTTAAAGCCTTCAGAACCTGCTCGGCCCATAAAAGCCGGACTGGACCGGAGCTCAGTGGGACCCTAGGGGTGCCCCGGTGAGAGCAGGATTCTCGTCGTCGAGCCCCTGCCTGGGGAGACACTGCCTGAGCCTCCGACCTTTGCTGTGCCGCCGCTCCTTGCTGCCGATGCCAGGGTGAGCAGGCTTGGGCCGGACATCCTCATTATTTTAAGCTGTCCCGTCTCTGCCAGCATTTCAGAGACCTCTCAAATCTTGCCGTGTTCAAAGACCCAGTGCTACGAAGCCAGAAAACCACATGTGGCTGATGGAAGGTGCTGTCCCCTCTGCCTGCCACCCCCCTGCTCTCCATCGCACCCACCCCAGCCAGCCTTCTTCCTCTTTTTGTCTTGGGTTTTTTTTTTGGTTCTTTTTTTTTTTTCTTTTTCATTTCCTTTGCCAGATCATTTCCCTGCTGTGATCATTTCCCTGCTTTGAGTCACCCCGTGCCAGGACTGCTTTCCCATGCTGGCAGATGGATGTGCAGTGTGGTGCGGTGCAAGCCTCCCTCCTTCCCAGCCCTTGATGTGGGATCCCAGTGATCCCAGCCGCCAGCGCAGAGTGAATGGGGAAGGGGGGTGACAAATGGCATGCAAATGCCTTCCCTGGAGGCTACAGAAAAGTCACTTGCTTGCACCTTTCCGAAGACTTGTATTTACATACTATTAGATGCCGACATCCTGTTGAGTTTTCTTAGAGCGTGTGGTTTGCAGACACGCTCGTTCAGGGATTTAGACTTTATTGACTGAAGGTCGCTTGGCAGAGAAGGAGAAAATGAGCTGGCTGGGGAGTGGATGGAGAAAGATCCTTCGTGCGAGAGAGACAAGAGAATAATTTGGCTTCAGCTCCGAGGTAGGAATTCTTTCCTCTGTCCGTTTTCTCTGTCCTCATGGCATCCTGTGGAGGTGTTTAAAAACAAACAAAGAAGTAATAAAAGGGTTTTGGCTCTCATAATATCTGCTTGTGTAACAGCTTCCCATTGAGCAGGAACCAGGAGAGTCTTAGAAAGTTTCCACCACGCTGTCTGTGTTGCTGAGTAACAGTTTCTGCTCCTCACGTGACCCCCAAATCATAATAATAAATTGCATCCCAGAATGCCAAATGATGCTGGAATTGCTGCTGCAGGGAGGATGCCGGAGCGTGCGGGCCCCGGAGCAGGGAGCAGGGGAGCCTCCAGGCCTGCCTTATGCCCCGTCAGGATTTTCGTGGGATCCAGACCTGAGTCCCATCCCTTTCTGGCTTGGGTCCTGCAGGTCTGCTAATGACAGCGGGGAGAAAGCCCCACTGAGACCGGGGTGAAGCTTTTGCAGCCCCATTTGCTGCAGCGCAGCTGGGAGCCGGCACCCTCTGTCTGTGTGGGGCAAGTGCTGGCTACCACCTGGCATCCCTCCAACCCCAAATCTGCCGTGCCTCCGAAGGTCTGCGGCAGCATGCGAGGATGCTGCAGGGCTCGTAGCCACCGTGGAAAGCTTTTTAAATCAGTTTGGCTGACTTGGCGCTCAAAGTCATAGGGAAAGCTCATGCGTCGCTTCTGGCCAGGTCTCCCCGGTGGCAGTGGCCATTTCTGAAGCAAAGGTCTGACAGCTGCACCAGCTTGATTTAAACCTGGCTTACTGGGTTAAGGTAAATTGGTTATTGAGCATCTTCAGACAGTGTTACTGTTATAACAAAGAGTGTTTTTAAACCCATTTGAAGCTAAGCTAGTGCAGCCTTTAAATATAAATAAGGCTTTAGATGCCATTGAAGATCCTAACATAAACATCCTTGAGCATCTCACTTGAGCTTGATTTGTATGTGGTACCTGTAGCAGCCTGATGATTTATTTACTTGTTTATTTACTGGGGAGGAAGAAGGCGCTGGCGATTATTTTTACCGGTGTAGTTAATCCTGGTGTGACCCCGCCACTACCAATACAGTTTGAATGGACACATCTACCACTTGCGTAAGGCACCGCTCGATATCGTAGCTTCTGTTTGCCCAGGAGAGGGAAGCTGTGCTGGCACACAGCATCCTAATAGTGGTGGATGGGACTGAGTCAGGTGAAAATGGTTTTCCTTTCTTTGTAAAAGAATAAGCTCTACTGGCATAAAACATACACATTTATATCAGTATGGCCATGGTCCTTTTTGTCTATGCACTGAAATCCTTTTCTGGGAGTTTGCTGCCTCTGATACAGCTGAGGATCAAGAATAACTAGATCTGAAGGCAACTGAAGCTACTGGCTGTGGCAGAAAAAGGACGGAGTAGCAGTTTTTTGCGTGCTGAGCCTGGGTCGCAGCTAACTTTGCTGTAGTCTGTGGGGCAAACCGTACCTTTTGTTTGCACACCTCAATTTCCCACCATACCCTTACTGTCAGCTCCCCTGGGAGACTGAGCACGCTGCCGGTTCCTACCAATGCTAATGGGCCCACACCAAGGGGTCAGGTTGGTTTCTAAAATAGAGATTTGTGGTCCCCCCCCCACTTCTTTCGGTGCGCGGGAGGATGATTTCATTAGCCTGTACGTACGCGAGCTGCTCAGACGCTGCACGGGAAAACACAATAGTGGAAATGAAAGCAAGAGGAGGGGAGGAACAAACCCGTCACGCTTCTTGAAGTGGTTTTGGAAAGCACAAAGCCAGAATGTTGTTTCTTTTTAGCGACTGAGTAGTCTGACATGTTGCAAAATACAAAGGCTCGGCATATTCCCAGCGGCAGAGTGAAAACTGGAACTACCCAGCAGCAAAACCTATCATTAGCAGTCAGCCAGGCAGAACGGGCTCCTGAGTGCCAGGAACAGGCGCGGAAGGTGGGAGGAGCTGAGCAGCGAAGAAGAGCTTTTCGTAAGGACCGGCGGTGTGCCCCAGCAGCGTTGCAGAGGGAAGCGGAGGGCTGCGAGGGCAGCACGCGGGGTCGGGATGCGCTCAGGCTTCTTCAAAGGGCAGCGAGGAGCTGCTGTTCTCCCTCACGGCCCCTCATCCAGCAGCAGGGGCAGCGGGTCTGCTGCAAAAAAATCAAAATGGTTTTGACCTATAATTTTTCTCCCTTTTGTTGTCACTCAATTATACTTAGCTGCCCTGAGAAATGTCTTTTTACTTGTCCTCCCAGGTCCTTGCTGTGATCCATGTCATCCTGGAGGCATGTAATAATTTAGACTGAAAGCTGTGCTGCGCAGCTCTGTTCTCCCCGGCTTCATAGGATGGAGAAAGTACTGACGTGCCCTGATTTATCTCCCACAGATGTCATCTCCCTAGGAGCTGACTTGAAGGACAGAGGGGCACAGAACACTGATTCTGGGAAGCACCTGATTGAGAAAGAAAGGAGGAGGAAATTTTATGAACTGGGTTGGATGGATGCAGGGAACATTACAGCTTTGGAAACCCAATGATCCAAAAAGTTAGCACCGTGAACCACAATGTTGCAGTGGCTGAGTGCAAAAGGACGAGCCTTTATGATGCCTTTATGTTTCCCAAGGGAATCTCTTTGAATTAAGAGTATTTTTACATTCATACTTCTTTAGTTGTCATTCCCCATCAGGCCTAACCAACCTCTGAGGGTGAGAAGCAAAATGAGGAGGGGGTTGCATTCATCACAGTGAATGTTGTGGGCTGTGGGTGTCCCCAGAGCCGCAAGCACAGATGCACCGTCAGGATGCGCCCTAGGGAGCAGCACTCAGCACCGATGCCGGGCGCACAGCTGGGGAGGTCTGCACAGCTGGGGAGGGAAGGCCATGGGTGCTGCGGGCACGGTCGGACACAGAGGCTGGGGACATTGTTTCCACCTCCTCTGTGGCCTGGGCAGCAAAAAGCAAAGCTCCCCATTCCCTTCTGCTGGCAGGAGGTGAGATGTATTCAGCCTTTTAAGTCGAGCGCCTTGTCTCTTTTTGCCAGGGGACTTTCCTTCCCTCAGCCGGCATAGTCTAAATGGCCTCTGTGAGACAGACAGATAGATGCGTTCCATTTTAATCCCTTATCTGTCTCACTCTGCTGAGATCATTTACCTGCTAATAAGCTCCTGTAGTCAAAGATAAAAAAAACAAAACTACCGGCCCCTTTAAGGATGTATCTGAGTGGCTTTGCAACACTGTGCTTCATGGAAAATATGGAAGGATGTTGCATTCATAATATATCACTCATATCTGTGTTTGTAAACAGATTTATCACACCATCTGCAGAATCGTACTGCGGTCTCCTCCATATTTATTTCCTTTCCATTTATATAGTACAGCTCCTATTTATTGTATTCCCTTTTTACGATTAGATACATTATCTGTCTTTTTTCTTCCCCACAAAAAAGAGTGCACTCTCTGTGGGAGAGAATATTTAATCAATCCAATTTGTTCAGCTTAGTGCATAAAACCCCAAGTCAGTACTGTTCAGAGAGATACCTGCCTGGGTTTGTTTCTCATCTCTTCACATCTGTGCGGAGCAGGTGGGGAGGAAAGGATAATTCAGAACAAATCCGCCAGTAAACAGGATGCTCTGTTGGTATTTCCTGTCTCCTTTTGCACTGGTTAAGCTTAATTTTCAGAAATAAGCTAAGCCTGAGGTCAATAATGCTATCGTAATCTCTCTGACTTTCTGTAGCTGATACGATATATCATGAAGTATTTGTACAACGAGGAGCAAGAAGCCAGCCCGCTCTGTTATCTGCTTCGATAAGAAGCGTTTAGTCATATGCAAATAAAAAAAAAAAAGTGATTTGCTGAGTATATGAAGAAGGCACGCTGAAAAAGTGGGAGCTTGAGGTCGGCAGCCACTTCTGCAGCCCCTCAACTGAATGGCATCAGCTGCTGGCACAGCTCTGGGCAGGGCAGAGCCCAGGTCTGAGATGGGAGGACCATCCTCCTCCAACAGCCGCTCCTGCAGCCTTTCTCACCTGGTGGGACCACGAGGCTCTTCCATGCACACACGGGGCCCAAAACCAGACTCTCTGCTTGGTGCATGCTTTCACTTTGTGAGAGGAAAGAATTTGGGTTACCAGCTGAGCCAAGAGGAGGGATGAGTCCCACCCAGGGACTTGGCCCAACTGCTGGTCCTTGGGTTTGTGCCCATCCCCTGTGCAGAAGTAAAAAATCCAGGACAGTCAATTCCCAGTTACTCAGGTCAGCAGGAGGCTGAGTGATCTTGAGTCTTTGGGGAAGCCACTGAAGAACAGGGCTGGGCAGGATGAGCTGTGCTCAACCCTGGTCGAATGGTCCTCATCACTGCCCTGCTCTGAAGGTCTTCACCCACAGGCACTGGAAGAGGACCCCTGGGCTCGATGCACAGCACGGGGCAGGACTTGACTGCAGCTCCTTAGGAGCACCTCTCCAGCCCTGTGACTGTAGATTTGCTGCAGCGAAAGGTGTAAGACGCTGCCCCATCACCAGGGCTGTGACCCTGGGGCAGGACACTTTCACTTCTCTCCCTCCGAGGAGGGACAATTTCTCTTCTCCTTTGTATTGAGCCTAACCCAAATTCCTGGGCTTCGGTGCGGAGGAGTGACTGGGGGTGACTATCTCCAACAAGAATTTTGCCAAGGGTGAGTAAGGGCTCTGGGCTGCAGACAGTGATGACAAATCTTAGAAACTCAAGCCTGTACTTTGGCAGGAGGGTTTGTTGTTTGGGGTTTGGTTTTTGTTGTTTTTTTTTTTTTATATAGTCCTTTTTATTACTTTTCAGCTGTACAGTGTGTTCTCAGATGGTATATTTGCAACTTCATGTTTTTCGATCGTGACCATCATTTTTTTCAGATAACAGAACAGTGAACAACTGGGCTCTTGGCCAGTTCTTTAGCCTTTGAAGCAAAGGGAAACTCTGCAAGAGGGTTTCTCCAGAGCTCTCTAAAAGGATTTTCTGTGACTGTATCCCGCTAACTCC
Source organism: Anarhynchus alexandrinus (assembly GCA_008711295.1). Classification (NCBI taxonomy): domain Eukaryota; kingdom Metazoa; phylum Chordata; class Aves; order Charadriiformes; family Charadriidae; genus Anarhynchus; species Anarhynchus alexandrinus. The sequence continues at coordinate 186,039 of VUYV01000617.1, read as the reverse complement.
ACCACTCCTCTGACCCTTACTCAACACTTGGACCCAACTCAAGCCTTTGATGCTGTGAGCTGAGTGCTCCTGCCAGAGTCCCACCATCACCTTGCCCCAGGGGAATTATTGGAGCTCTCTCAAATATCCCATCCCACCGCACTTTCCATCTTTCCAAGAGGCATGTTCAGGCCTATAATATCATGCCCTGAATGTCTACCGCAAATGAGTGAGCAATCTTTTTGGCTGCGTATTCCCCAAGGTGTGACTGCCAAAATGAGACTTTCAGGTAAGCAAGAAGCCGGTAGCATGGCGCATGCGGCTGAGCTGCGGCGAAGCAGCCAGGACCTTTCTCAACAGTGCAGTCCCTAGGAAAAATCACAAGGCAGGCTTTAAAATAAAGAGATTATTTCCAACTGTTGTAAACGGTCCATCCTTTATCTTGGCTTTCTAGCAAATAAAACCTTTCAGAGATTTTTCAGTTTAGATTTTTTGAAGCTTTTTTCCTACACGCTGCAGGGCTAGAAACCCTTGTGCTGGAGCTGGTAAAGGAAAGTGAGATTCTCCTGTAATCCCTTCTAACCCCCAAGTGCTGGGTTTTTGGGGCCAACTGGCCCCCAGGCTATTTTGAGCTCCATGTGGGCTCACCAGCCCAGGGAAGCAGAGGTCTCAGTGGCGTGGCAGGGAGGGGAGGTAGCATTAGCGGCTGGCCTTGGGTCCACCAGGTTTATCCCCTGTCTTTGGGACACACTGTCCTCTCTGGGAGCAATTCAGCTTTGAAACGATTGCGTTCAGCTTCGAAAAGGACTTGCGTTGTACAACTTAATCACTGCCGATCTGAAAAATAAGGATGCTGCCTAAAAACATAAAATTTGTCACCTAGGGTTAATTAGATGTGGCTTTGCTATTTCTCTGTGCTGAATCAGCTCCTCACCCTCCTTGCTGCTAACTGCATGGCTGAGACAGGCCATGTCCTCCAGGGAGACGGGTCTTGAAGAGATGCCCCCCCCAGTCTCCAAAAAGACATGCTGCTGTTCTCATCGCCTCCCACTGCTGTCCCTCCGCCTGCAACCTGTTGGGCTCTCACATTATCAAGCGCAAGCACCACATTTTGCAAACATATTTGCTATTACAGCAGACAGGAAGAGATTAAGTGAGTGCTATAAAACTAAGCTCCGCATCAGTCAAAAGAAACAAAAGCAAAAAATAACAGGGCAATCGGATGCTCTTATGAGCAGGGTGTGCTCAAAATGACTTCTCCATCCCATTACAAATGCTTAGAAACTGCACAGCCTCTCCAGCGCAGTGAGATTTTAAAGTGGTTTAATGGGTATAAGGAGTTCAGAGCTGATAATGCCGCTTCCAACCTTATCCTTTCGCTGCATGAAAATAGGTAGCAGCTATTGCCTGGTGTAAATTGGTTACTTTTAAAGCTGTTTTTGCTGGCTTCAATGTGCTAAGAGTCTCTCTACAGAGTTTTCAGGGCCTGAATGTAATGTGTGTGGTTAAGGAGGGGATATATTGAGTTTCTGCAACAGAGGACTGGTTCCAGTGTGTGCCCTATGTGCTGGAGAGCTGGGGACCTGCTGCAGTTGAGCTTTACATCCTGATCACTAGGAGAAAAAACAGGGCTGCCGGAGGGTTGTTGGTCAATCCAGACAAATTTCTCACTTTGTCTTTTCTTTTTCTTTCAGGACAAACTGTTCACGATGTCAATCAAAAAGGAAGGTGCCCACAAGAAGTGGGCTGCCCTGAAGGAGAAACTTGGACCCCAGGAGACCGACCAGTCAGAGGCCAACCTGGAAAATGCAGAGCCGGAGCTTTGCATTCGTCTCCTGCAGATGCCGTCGGTGGTGAACTACTCTGGGCTGAAGAAGCGGCTGGAGAACAGCGACGATGCCTGGATGGTCCAATTCCTGGAGCTGTGCGGGCTGGACCTCCTCTTGGAGGCTCTGGACAGGCTGTCTGGGCGAGGAGTGGCCAGGATTTCTGATGCCTTGCTCCAGCTCACCTGCATTAACTGTGTGCGAGCAGTCATGAACTCCCACAAGGGCATTGAATACATTGTGAGCAACGAGGGCTATGTCAGAAAACTCTTCCAAGGTGAGAAGACATCTTCCTGCTTCACCCATCACGTGCGGCATCCGGGGCGGGGGGGGGGGCTTCTCTGTTGCTTATCCTCCTGCCCTGCACCAGGCTTCTTGCAAATTGTTGATTGCAACTGGTTAATGAAAGAGATCGGTTTTTTCTTTAAAATAATATTGCTTGGAAATGGCATTGCCTTTGCCACTCAGTGCTATTTAGATGGGCTCATTTCTACACAAGTGTCTTCATAGTTCACTGAGAAACCAGGGATAAACCCACCCTTAGCCATACGCGGGCATGAGAAGTCCTTGACCTTTCAGTTGTCAGCAGACATTTGCTATTTAGTCTTTGTGAGCCCCAAGGGCAGAGGGAGAGGAATTGAAAGGGCTTGGGGACTTGTAGTCTGTAAAGAGGAGGGGGGGTGGCATGATTTAGACTCAAGAGAGCCCATTTTCTGTGCTGCTTGCTCTGTTCCTTCTAGGAGATGGTAGGTAATACCACTCACCTTCTCCTGCCATTCACTTGGCTCGTCGTTAGGTATGAAACTCATCAGGGCATCTCCTAAAACTTATTGTACAGCACTTAGTGATGGTGGTGATAACTTCTGTGCTGCTCCACAGAACTGAGATCACAGCTGTGCCCAGAAATCTTTATTATCAGCTCTCTGAAATGCCTTTAGTGTGAAAGCTAGCTTGCTCCCCTCTTCTGTTTTGAAGTCCTCTTCCTTCCTCTCCACCCTTCATTTTCTTAATCAGTGTGAAATATAAAGCTGGCATTTTTGTGCTGTGAAAAACAGGGGGGCACCCTGGGCTTTTCAGCAGTCGGGCTTCTTTGTGCACTAATAAAGGAAAAATAAGATGGTCTAATCCATTCCCTCCCAGCTCCTGGGGCTCACAAAGGAAGAGTAGTGGAAAAAAGGGAATACATGAGGACTGGTTAGAAGAATTGGCCTACTTGATATGCATATTGGGTGTTTCTGCACTAAAAATAAAGACTCATTAATTGAGGAAAATGGTTCATCTGCTGTTCTAGAAAATATCCATATGTGAAAATGGGAAATAAAATGTGTGACTGTGAGTGCTGAGATCTTGGCTGCTGTTGCAGCGTGGCACTGGTACGTGGAAGAGATGAACAACTACAAGCAGCACCAAAATGCCAATGGGGTACCTGTAGCATTTAATGTTCCGATTAGAAGTTACTGTCACATAATGCTATTGGGATGGGATACCCATACATTGGGATATTTCTCTTCCCATCTTCCAGGTACTGGCTCCTCTCCTTCAGTCTTTTTTCTACCACTGGTCATAAGCCACGTAGCAGAAGACACTGAGATGCAGAACATCAATGTCATTAAAAATTCTTTTTTGTTTTGTTTTGTTTTTCCTCCAGCACTTGACACAACTAATGTCATGGTCAAAAAGCAAGTCTTTGAGCTCCTGGCTGCACTGTGCATTTACTCGTCAGATGGCCACGCTTTGGCTTTGGATGCCCTGGACCATTACAAGGCAAGTGTTGGGCTGCAGCAGGAGGTACAGCTCTGCTCTGATCCGTGCAGGTAGATCCATGTACCACAGAAAAGGGCTGGGAATGAAGGTCATTTTGCTTCATTTTGGTAAGAGAAGCAGGGATTTATAAGGTGAAAACTGTAGGAAATATGGCCTGGTCAGTATAAGTCCACAGTGATGCTCTGTGACTTGTCTGGATAGGTGACTGCCCACCACAAGGTCCTTTCTGGAAAGAAAAGCGCTACCAGATTAGCAAAATAGATAGTGCCACATCCATGGGTTTCGCTGGCCACAAGCTCAGGTAGGTGCATCAGTTATCAGAAAGCGTAAAGGGATCCAGGAGGAGTTTCACTGACTTTCTCTGCTGACCAGACCCTGCTCCACGATGGAGGAGTGCTGCTTTTACCTGTATCTTCCTGTCTTGTAGACAGTGGGATAAAATAAGAGGTTTTAAGACGCTAATTGCAGTGGCAGACATTTCTGAACTGTCTGAACAGAAATATCACTTGTGTTATTAACAGAGTGTGAAGAACCAGCAGTATCGATTCAGCGTCATAATGAACGAGCTCTCCAACACAGATAATGTGCCATACATGGTGACGCTGCTGAGTGCTATCAATGCCATCATACTGGGGAAAGAAGAGCTACGAACAAGGACACAAATCAGAAACGAGTTCATAGGTAAGGATATTTGTTGCACCTAACTTTCTCTGGACAAAATCAGTTGCCAAGCACAGGGCAGTTTTATTTTCAGGTGTATCCGTAAGGTGACTAAAGAGGGCTGGGGAGCAAAATTGCAAAAATGTTAAAGGCAGAGTCCTTTTTTTTCGGTCTCCGTTCTCTTCAACAACCTTTCTTTAACTAGTTTTATTTAACTTTGCTGCTTTCCCATAGCTTTGATCTTTTCTGGCATCCAAACAGCACTGTATCCCTTGAGCTTCTTCAATACATTTCTATAACCAACTATCTTATGTGGCCACATTTCTATATGTTAAAACTCCCCATAAGAGGAGATAAGGTCTCTTTACCCTGTGTCTACTCGTGTGAGCCACAGAAGCATCCCTGTGTTTCGGAAATACTTTCCAACTACTGAAATACTGGGATCCTAGGTACCGTTGTTAGGGTTCACCTCACGTAATGCGTGCATAATGCTGGTCAGCCTGGGCTCCATTTCTCTCTGTGGAGAGCAAAGGACATTTGACCACACCATTCATCTGACTGATTTTAGGTATCTAGTTCAGACTGAGGTGAATTATGCCCCATAAGTGCCTGTGTCCCTCAGTAACTCGAGAGGGATGCTTCAGTGGTTCACACAGCTGCAGACATGGGTGTCTTTGTCTACCAGATGACCCTACCCACTTTGACAGATTCATCTGAATATACAACAGCTTTCCAGTATCTGAAGGGTGCCTACAAGAAACCTGGAGAGGGACATTTTGCAAGGGCATGTAGTGATAGGATGAGGGGTAATGGCTTTAAACTGGAAGAGGGGAGATTTAGAATAGATGTTAGGAAGAATTTTTTCACTGTGAGGGTGGTGAGGCCCTGGAACAGGCTGCCCAGGAAAGTTGTTGAGGCCCCATCCCTGGAGGTGTGCAAGGCCAGGCTGGATGGGGCTTTGAGCAGCCTGGTCTAGTGGAAGGTATCCCTGCCTGTGGCAGGGGGGTTGGAACTAGATGGTCTTTAAGGTCCTTTCCAACCTAAACCATTCTATGATTCTATGATATGTTCACTTTTTCCATCTGCAAAAAGTGTTTATGAGCATAACTCTAAATAAAGATTATAACAGATCAGTGCCAAGTAGGTCATAACGCCAATATATCCATTTTTGTGTTCTCCCAGGGCTTCAGCTGTTGGATATTTTAGACAAGCTAAGGTAAGGATCACTGTTTACATTTTCTTTTATAAATGAGATTCACAGTAACGTAGCTGTGGAAACTTATCAGCCTTCAGTTGTGTGAAGTGTACCCAGGTGGAGTGGACCATGCTTGTATGCACCTGTTACATGGGAACTGGAGGCATTAGGCCAGCATTGAGATGCTCTCGCCAACCACAGTGTCACAGGGACAGATGTGGCATTCTTGCATTTTTGGCACAGATGGCATTGACAGAGGCTCTGGGCACAGATGGAGCAAGGCTCAGTGACGTCCTTGTTGAGGATGTGTTTCAGACTGAACCTGTAGTGATGCTGTGGGCTCACTGGGTAGTTTGCTGTATTGAAACTCCTTCACTGCTGATATTGGTCCCACAAGCATTCAGCTAAGACACTTTACTAATGCCTATCTGGACATACCTGTCTTCACAGTTTCTTCATTTAAAAATTATGTTCTGTTAGAAACACCCATGATAAATTCTAGAATGCATTATATGTGAGTTGCAGTTATACTTGTAACTGGAATTGCTCCATTCAACCCCATAAAAATTAGGGAAGAGATGGTCTTTCAATACTGACAGCTAGCAAGGGTAGAGTTCCTGCACTGAGTGGTCTCAAGAGTGCTGAAAAAGTCGGCTTTAGAGTGTTTGGGGTTTTTTCAATCCAATTTTGAGTAACAGAGAAGGAAGTTTGTCGAACAGAAACATTACTGGAATATTTTCAATTTGTCTTGACTTTTAAAAAAAAAAGAAGGTGGCCCAGTTTCAAAAAGGTAGAAATGCCACTCAGCTGTTACAGCTCCAAGAAGTCCATACAAAGCATACACTGGGCCAGGTTATGCCATGAAAAATCCCATTCATTTGTATGTGTCGACTGTAGAAAGAGGTATATTCAGTTCAAGAAAGGATGCACTGATGGCATTTGATCCTTTATAAGTAAGGTAGAGTTACTTTCAGTACTGACTGTCTGAGTCTGAGGCAAAGGGATAAAAGCCATTTAAACAAAAGCAATCATCTGAAAATTAGTGAAGAGCAGTCCTGTGAAAATGAATGCTGTAATATTGCAGAGACATAGAGGAGGAGGATCTTCTTATCCAGTGTGATACATTTGAGGAGTTCAAGATAGAAGATGATGAGGAATTATTAAAGATATGTGATGGGATAAACATGAACGATCATCATGAGGTCTTCTCATCTCTCTTCAATAAAGTAAGTAGATCCTCACGTGGGGCACAAAGTCATGCGATGGCAAAGTTAACACACTTTGCTCGGAACCAGCCTTGGCATGATGGAAAGCTGCCCTGTCTTCCAGGTGAGCCGCTCTCCAGTCTCCATCCAGCTGCTGTCCATCCTCCAGAGCCTGCTGCACTTGGAACCATCTCATCACTCCAGCCTCCTGCTGTGGGAGTCCTTGGATGCAGTAGTGAACAGAGCCCTTTTGCTCGCAAATGACAGTAAGAATGACATATCCATCCAGCCTTGCAGTCTCCTCTTGTTTTCCCTCGTCCCACTCACTGTCCACAAAAGTCTTTCCCACATGTGCAGAAAATAGTCTGTGGGACTTGCTAAAAGCTGAACAGAAGCTGGGACAAAGCTACACCTCCTGCATAGGGTCAAGTCTTGATGCGAAGCCCCAGCTATGCAGATACCAGTGAGAGCTGGCCACATTTAGCAGTGGGCTCGGGATTCACGGTGTTGCTTTGATGGTTAAGCCCTGAGCTTTGGGTCGTGGAAGTCAGTGGGAATCTGTCCTAATGGCATCCTGCTGCTGGTCTTGACTAGTCTTGCTGGCAGGCGTGTTCAAAACAGTGTTTGTGGGCCAGGACCATGGGAAGGAAATTGCCTGGAAGCTAAAAGTGCAGTTGTGTGAAGTTACACCAGGGAGTGGGCTCTGTGGCTCCAGATCTGCTGCTTGGTGAGGGTTGAATAGCATGAACCAACCTTTGGGCACCATCCCCTTCTCTGACCCTGACTCATTTCTCTAGTCCAAGGGAACACAGTTGAAGAAGTCATCGAGAGACTTCTATCTATCAAGAAACATCCAAACAAGCAAAAGCGAGCTGAAAACCGGCTGTCTGGGAGCACTAATGGGGGCGTCCAGGCTGAGCTAGAACCATGTGCACGTGCAGCTCGGAGCCTAGTGGGATCATCAAACCCATCCAATACACCAGCACCTCCCTCAGGGCCACCCACCAATGAAAAGAAGATCTCATCCTCCCAGCTCACAGCCTGCTCTGCTTTGCCAGAGACATCTAACCCTCCACCCAACACTGCTCCTGCCCCAGCACCTCCACCCCCACCACCTCCACCCCCACCCTCTGGCACAGCAGCCATGACCCCCACATCCCCCATGATGAATGCACCTCCAGCCCTTCCACTCCCTGGCATCCCTCCACCCCCTGCACCCCCATTGCCTGGCATGGGGGGCATCCCTCCTCCTCCACCCCCATTGCCTGGCATGGTGGGCATCCCACCCCCTGCACCCCCATTGCCTGGCATGGGGGGTATCCCTCCACCCCCACCCCCGTGGCCTGGCATGGGTGGCATCCCTCCCCCTCCACCCCTCCTGCCTGGCATGGCAGGAGATCATATAGAAGCCATGGTGGCCTCCCAGTTCAGCTGCCCTCTTGGCTCAGGCAGGCCTCCCCGCAAGACGGTGAAGACGCCAACATTGAGAATGAAGAAGTTGAACTGGCAGAAGCTGCCATCCAACGTGGTGAGAGGTGGGTTCTTCTGCCATAAAGTCACTGCTGCTTTAGGGGTGACACTATCTTTGAGTTTATCAAATGTGGTTGACTCCATTTAGGTACAGAACTTCCCTGATTTCCATTAACTCTGACCTGAGAGCTTAAATAAATAAAAGTGTCGTGAAACTACTGATATAGTATAATAATCGTTCCAGCTAAATCAGTAGTTTGGAATAGCTTGTTTATAACTAAGATATTTTGAAATTAAAAGAAATAGGAGGGGTGGGAATATTTCCCTAATTCACCATGACATGCTTTAGGCTTGAGTTCTCAACAGGCTCTGATCTGGGTTCCCCAGACTTTCATTCTCCAGTTCATCTATACTTGCATCCGGGTATACTAAAGTCATATTAAAGTACATTAAAGAGTGCAGGTAAGGATCACATCACAGTTCAAGCAGGACATTGAAAGAATTGGAGAGCCATGACAATCATTGGCTTTTCTCTTGATTTTTGGGTTACATTTCCCTGTCCTAGTGGATCCAAAGAGAAGCATGAAATGTGAGAAGAAGCCAGAACAGGCAACGTCAGCTTTGTCCTAGACAAGCAAGGCATCCACTTCACGGAGGCTGGCATAGATAAGTCTAAATAAGGCATGTTTTCAATCACAGGAGCAGTTAATTGTTGGGATTATTTCAGTAGAGACTTCTACAGGCATGTTTGGGTGACTTTTTTTTTTTAAAAAAAGGATGTTTAAGAAAGTGCAGTGGGAATTAATTCAAGCAGCCCTATAGCCAGTATTATACAAGGAGGCTTGATTGTAAAATGAAAAATGGAGGAAGGTCACAGTCAGAAAGTAACCAGGTTGTGACCAATCCCTCAGTTAGCATGCAAGGAAGCAAAAATAACATCAGCCATGGGACTAGGAAAGAAATGGCTGATCCTTATCATGCTGACCGGGTTTGACTACCGTGGAGGAGAATGCAGTTGTATGGGGAGGGATGGGACTGTACGGCCTCTTTGTGCCCAGTGCTGCATCCCCTTACCAGCGCATCTTGGGGTAAAGCACCAGGTTTAATTACCCATCAGGCCCTTTAGATCCTGCTTGTGGGACTTGTCCCTCCTAAATAATTAGCATTTGTTCAGGACTGAAATGTCTCTTCTTATTTCATTCATCTTTTGAGAAGTTTCCCTTCTAGCAACTGCCATTGCCCCAAAAGCCAGGAGCTTTCAGCTGTCCCTGTAGCCAGTCTGAACACCTTGTCTTTTTTTTAGAAAGTCACTCAATGTGGGCTTCAGTGAGCAGCAGCAGCGAGGAAACTATAGAGCCCAATTACACAAGCATAGAGCAGCTCTTTTGCTTTCCACAACCAACCCCCAAGGAGAAAACGGCTGCACCCGCGAAGGCAGAACCGAAGGAGGTGAGGAGGTCCCTCTCGTTCTTTCGAATAAAGATCACTGCAGACAGCTCATCTAATATGAGATATCTTCTTTTTCTTTAATGAAGATCACATTTTTGGACTCCAAGAAAAGTCTCAATTTGAACATATTTTTGAAGCAATTTAAATGGTAAGATACGGCCAATTTTCGTGACAGTTGACAAAACTTTGAGCAGGTTTTGCATAGTATCTGGAAGGTCCTCATGAAATATATTCCAGCTAATCTGCTTTGGTAGTCTGTGTTACTGAAACATCTGAACATTTCCCATTTTCTCCTATACTGTCTTTGAAATATTTGGCTTAGGGGTTTAATTGCATTTTTACCTACAACATCCCTGTAAGTTGGAAAAGGCGTTACATCTCCATGTTACAGATGAAATTGTGGCACAAACTCTTAGGGTGACTTAGGCTGTGACACACCTCTGGAGGTTGAACCCCTCCTCAAAACAGGGCTAATGGAGAAGTTAAGAATTAAATATTTCTTTCAAGGTAATCAAATGCCCAGAGACAAGCATCTGAGTTGCAAGATTGATCTTTGGCCTTGAGTCATTTGTCCAGGGCCAGAAACAAAATTTGGGGCATAGCAGGGATCCAGGTCCTGATTCTTAGTTAATGATGGGGACAGATCTTTTGGGTTATTGTGGCTCTCACTAGGGGAAGCTTGGAGCACTTGCACAGATACATGTCTTGGTAGCATGTGATTGTGGAAGAGGGGGCTTTGGGTGATGGCTGATTCTGCTCCTTCTCCCTGCAGCTCCAACGAAGAGGTGACTGCCATGGTCCAGAACGGGGACCGGACCAAATTTGATGTCGAGGTTCTGAAGCAGTTGCTGAAGCTGCTGCCTGAAAAGCATGAGGTCAGGAGGAAATATGGTACCCTTAGTTCACAGAGTTGAACACGCAGTGCAGTCCTGCAGTCTTGATTCTTTATTTCTCATTAGATAGAGAACCTGAAGGCCTTCAAAGAAGAGAAATCAAAGCTAGCAAACGCAGATCAGTTTTATCTTCTCCTCCTTCAGATTCCCAGGTAAGGGTGTTGGTCATGAACTTCAGCCCAATCTCTTTCTGGGTTTACCTGTGGGGAGTTTAAGTTCCTTTTAGGAGCGTCACAGACAGATACTGATGGATATAGCTACTGGATTCCCCCTTCCACCTTAAAGCCATCCCTTTCCCTCTTACCCTTAGATGAAGGGCCGTTGCTGCTCCAGCACCTCCTCTCCCTCTGAAGCAGCAGAAGCTGGCCCAGACCCCGGGTCAGACCTGCTCAAGGAGGCCCCGTAACTTGCTGAAAGGCAGTGCTAAGTGCAATGCCAAGAATGGGGAACCCATATCTCACACAGTGGTCAGTCTTCTCTTTGCTGGTCCCAGTGTGTCAGCAGAAACTACATCCCCACCAGTCCCCAAGGCAAGCGGAAGTCCCTCGCCTCCCTCCACAAGCCACAGACACTGGTTTGATGTGGATGTGGTTGACAGCCATGTTGTGGGGTTGCCAAACTTACCGGTGATGTGGGAAGAGGGCTGCTGTGCTGGCCAAAATCACGGCGTCTTTAAGCTTTGAATCAATCTCTGTCCTTAGCTACCAGCTGCGCATTGAATGTATGCTGATCTGCGAAGAGACCACCGTTGTGCTGGACATGATTCAGCCGAAAGCTGAAGCCATCCGGAGAGCCTGCGAAGGTGAATGACCTGACCTTATTTCTGGATCTTATTTATGACAGGAAGCTGTAACCCCCCAAAAAAAACTCTTCTGGAGCTCTGCAATGAGTCTCTCCAGCCCCCAAAAAAACTCCCCTTTGGTCCATTCACTGGCTTGCTGCAATATACAGGATGCATCCCTAGGTATCTCCACTGATGATCAGAGTCCTTAATAGCACCGGAGATCATTTTCCCTCACCCTCAGGCCTCTTTTTCTGCAGCAGCTGTATTCCTCTGAAACACTTTCAACAGTGAAGCACTGGAAGCTTGTCAGCCCTTTGAAAGAAGCTGAATAAAGACTGGCCCCGTTACAACTAATTCATCCAGCATTGTTTGCCACGTTAAGACCTTCACACAGCAATTTTCTCTGCTGCCAGCAAAGCACAACCCAAACTTCCCCCAGAAAGTAGTTTTTTCCCTGCCTACAAATGGAACCAGAAGAAAAAGTTTGTTATTTTGGGCTATAAATTGCTGATGCTCCGATTTTGTGAGTACATGGAGAGATTATGCAGTAGGTTTTGGCTTCCTGTGGCAGAAACCTCAGGTCTCACTCCGCTGAGAGCAGGATGCTCTTCTTGGCACTGTCAAGTGCCGCCTGTCCTAAAGAGCCGGTTCCCCCAACTCCTGCCGAGGGGTTCCCCAGCTGGAATTACAGCTGCCTGCTGGGATAAATTGAAGCTTTCCCAAAAAAGTGTCTTTCCCAGCAGCCCATTTGTCCTTTTGGAGCTCTTCTTGCCTCAGAGCTGAGTGCTTCAGAAAGCACACCACTGCAGCACCTTGTCCTAAGAGCAAGGACAGGGACTGTACCCTTCATGCCCCGATAATCACCTCCACCACGCGAGACCAAGAACAGGGCAAGCGTGTCTGGTTTTAGCAGCTGGCAAATAATCGCAGGGCCGTCAGAACTGGCTTCACTGCACAGCTGAACAGAGTCTGCAAGATTAAAATTACAGCCCAGTTACCCTCATCCACACCAGGGTAAATCGGGGTACTTCCAAGGACGGCAGGGAGTTGATGGCTGTTAGTGAGGGGGGTCCAACTCCAGGTTATTTTGGGATGAGAGACCACATGTAAAGAAAGAAGGAAACGTAAGTCACAAAATCTTCTATTAAGCCCAACTCATGGAATTAAATCTGTTTCTGTGCAGGTTGGGCCATTGGGCTGCAAAACTGAAAAATCAGATTTGGTTTGGTGGAATTCAGAAGCCCAATTCCAATGCAGTTTAAGAAATGCTCTGGTGTAACAGAGGCTTTTGTCCTTTATGTTTTTCAGATCTTCTGAACAGTCATCGCCTGCCACTCTTTTGTCAACTGATTCTCAAAGTTGGAAACTTTCTGAACTACGTAAGGACTTCTTTTGTCTTCTCCCCCCCCCCGCCCCATTACAGTACATGGATGATTTCCTTTAGGGTTGTAATTTGGGTGGACACAGGAGTTACATCTGCTTTCCTTCTGTCTTGTAGGGAAGTCACACAGGCGACGCCGATGGGTTTAAAATCAGCACTTTACTCAAACTAACAGAAACCAAAGCAAACCAAACCCGCATTACGCTGCTCCACCATATTCTGGAGGTACTACTGCCAAGTCCTGGGCAATAGGGAAGGAGGAGGATTTTATCATGGATGAACCATTTCTCCTACTCTACTTGCAGTTAATGCCACACGCTCCTATCCATATCCTCCCTGGCCAGCCGCAGAGTGTCACAAGTTGGCAGCGTTCAAATCACTAAGCCTGGTAGAGGCTTCTTGTGGGCACCACTCAGGGAGCTCTTTACTTTAAGACTTGTTCTGCTTTCCTCCAGCATCTTTGCCCACAATGGCTGAACTTCCTTTTTCATATTTGTGCAATCTGCACATCATCAGCTGCGAACCACAGAGCACATGGCTACCAAAGCTATCCTGGCTGGTCTGTACCCATTCAGTCCTTCTGCCTTTCCATGGCCTCTCCCTTTTCCACCTGACTATGCTTGAGCTTTTCATGTTCCCCTCCAACCCCCATAGCTTTCTTATTCCCTGCATTGCTGGGGTATTTTCACTTTTCTCCATGCTCTGCTCTGCCACCTTCATTCATCAAGGTCCCTCCATTCTAGTTATGCGTGTTCAAGCCCCGCTTTAGCTGGCAGTAGCTTCAGCAACCACAGCCATGAAAGTAAATCACGCAAATAAGATTCAAGCCCTTTTGATACCCTCCTGGGACTGTAGGAAGTGTCAGACTGTATCAAACCACAGTCCTGCCGCCTCCCGTGGTCAAGAGTAGGTCTCTCAGAAGAGGGTAGAAGAGCTCAGCAGCAGGTCAGCTTTGCTTTGAACTATGAGTATTTCTCAACGTTCAGCCCTCTTGTATGTTTTTCTAGCCTGGAAGCAATGCCTTTCCTCTCTGAACGTGCCCTCCTGTTTTGAATGCGGCTCGGCTCTGCGAGGCAAAGCAAATTGCAGAGGGTGGGCAGCAGCAGGACATGGCGTAGTCGTCCTTCCCGGGCACATCTGCCCATGTCTCTTGCCTCCAGCTTCCTCTCAGGTCCTGCCACACAGAAAATAATACCTCTTTCTCTCTTCTGCTTTAGGAAGTAGAAAACAGCCACACGGACCTACTGGAACTGCCAAAGGATCTTGAATATGTTTCAAAAGCAGCAGGGTAAAATTGTGTGTCACTTCCTTCAAATTAAAAACAGAAATAAATCCTATACACATCAACAATGTACCAGAAATTAGCACACACACAGCTGGTAGAACACATTATCAAGATGACATCTTACTTAGTTTTAACCGAAGGATTTGGTTGATGAATGTTGAAACCCCTTTAATATATAATAGTTCAACTACAGCTGGCAACACTTAGGGCTGAAATTTGCAGAGCACTTAGTTAATGCTGCCTCCCAAGCTATTCCAAAATCTGCGCTGCCTTTGTGGTAGCAGGAGTTTCTGTAGGCCAGCTACCCAGAAGCATTTCTGAAGTGCCTTCAACCAGGGGAAGTGAGCTAATGCTGAGCTCTGAGGGTGGAGAACAGCCCTTTGAATGGGTGGAGTTGGGGGACATTCATCTACTCAATACACAAAGTTGGAGGTAGACCTGGCAGCTTTTTCATAAGTGCTATGGAGAGTCTGTTCTTCATCAGCTCGGATTGTATAAAGAGTTCAGAGCTCAGGTTTCAGCTCAGTGAGGTGGTGGGAAGCAGAGGGACAGTGAAACCACCAGCTCAGACTTGTCCTCTCTTTGGTCAGCACAGGATGCAGCAGCAACAACTAATAGGGGGGTTCTGTGTGATTTCAGAATTAATCTTGATATTATACGCACGGAGTCCAGTACCAATTTAAAGAAGTTGCTGGAGCTGCAGCGAAAAGTCTTATCATCAAATGACGATGTGAAACAACAGTATGAGAAACCTATCCAGGTCAGTACTGGAGCTCCCTTACATCTCCCACATTACACACGCGGAGGCAGTGCGCAGTGCATATGCAGCCGAGGAAGCTCATGAGAGGGTGGAAAATATTGCCCCAAGACATGCTCTCAGATTTGGAAATAGCCTGTGATGCCACACAACCCATGAGTGTTCCTTTGCCACCTCTACCCCAAACCTAGATACCTCTGGTGAGGCCATTTCTTAAGGACCCTGACCCAGCTGTTCTTTACAGTCTGTTGTGTGACTCCTCGCTTTGAGTGAAGATGTTTACCCTCTGTGTGGATCACCAGAGTAAAGCCCTTCTCTTGGGATTAAGCTTTGCATTGAGCTTTCCACGTCTTGCTCAAGCCACCCCTGTAAGCTGGCCCAGCACAGTCGCCGGGAGCAAAGATCATCTGCAGACCTTAGTTTCTTCCCACCTTATAAGCTCTGCTGCAGTTAAAAGCCAGGGACCAGAGTTCTGCTCCAAGCTCTTACGTTGACATCCTTTTTTCTTTAAGTGCACTTCACTTATTGTCCTCTGGATGGTGTTTTACTGTGTATATTAAATGCATTTCAGGATAGCATTGATGCCTCCAGAAAGCTGGAAGAAGAATTTGAAACCATTGAAAGGAAGAGAGAAGAACTTGCAAATTATCTCTGTGAAGACCCAAGCAAGTTGTCCTTAGAGGATATATTTAGCACCATGAAGACCTTCAGAGATCTCTTCATCCGAGCCCTGAAGGTTGGCACATGATGCTGAGCAGACCTAGTACTGGTGCACGCCTCCGCTCTGACAGACAGGGGTGGGATGGGCACCCAGATCTGGTGGGGGGAAGGTGCTGGTTGTGGCCACCTGCTTTCAGCACTTGGCATGAGGTCACCTGGGGAAGGGGTGCCTGATCCCTGCTCCAGTGCATCTTCATGCAGCGCTGGTGCTCCTGGCCTGGCCCAGACGCTGGTGATGTGCAATTTTGGTGCAGCTTCACCTGCAGTGTCACAAAGATGCTTTGGAGTCAAGTACTTAAGCTTTAGAGGAACGGGCTTATAAAACTTAACCCTTAGCTCCAGCCTGAGCAAACAGACTCAAAAAGGGGATGTGTAGCAAAAAAGTCACCAGTTTGGAGGAAATTGTGGCTTCAGTAACTTCCACTTTTGCCTCAGGTAAAGCTCAGGCAGAAGATCTGCACACTGGTAGGTAGATTTGTTAGGCACATCAGCATTGCTACCTCATACTGGGATGTGGCAGAGTCCTGGCCCAGCCAGCGCTCTCCCCCTCACCCTCTTGGCAGCACAGCCCTTTCTCCGCAAGCCCAATTTATTTTTTGCACAGGATAAGGCCAGAATTTCTCTTCCTCCTTTGCAACCATCTGCAGATCTTCCTTCTCTTCATCGGCTTTTCTAGTAGACTTTTAGCCAACCTTCTCATGCCCCTGTTACCTCACTGCAGGAAAACAAGGACAGAAAGGAGCAAGCTGCCAAAGCAGAGAAGAGGAAAAAACAGCTGGAAGAGGAAGAGGGGAAGAGACAGAAGGGAGAAAATGGAAAAGTCAGTGAGTATCTGAAAGGGCGTCAAAAAAGAGAGACGGAGCCGACAGAAGCTCTTTGCTGGTCCTGCTTTAATGGACCAGTAACGGTAATTTATTTTGTGGGTTTCCAGGTGCTGGCTGACTAAAGGCTTTTAGGTGTCGTACAGCCATAGCTAAGAATTGACTTTTCACAGTTGCAGCTGGGCAGAGAAGTTAATTTTAGGTTTTCTGACTGAACAGCAGAGAAAAATAAAATCAAGTTGGAACATTTCAGTTAACCTTTTCGGTTTCTAAACGAAACTTTTGAATCCCATATCTAACAAGAAACATTTGACTTCTCCCCCCTCCAAAATCCCCATATACACTTAAATAGACTCTCTTTAGCACAAGATTACTGACGTCCCAAAAATCTTATAGATAACTTAAATCTGCCTTTCTCTGGGTGAAAANCCCCCCCCCCCCCCAAAAAAAAAAAAGCCTCCACCAACATGGATAGCAAACAAGAGGCATTTCAAGGTCATGGTACAACCAGGCACAAGTCCAGGCAGAGTTGGCGCCACTGGTGCCAGCCTGTAGCACCCAGGCTTTGGGGTAAACCCTTTGACTTCAGCCAGGACACGCTGCTGCGGGGACACGGAGCGCGGGCTGCTCCCAGTCCTGGCATCGGTGCCTTGCTTTTGCCCGGTGGTTGCTTGTGCCGGGACAGAGGTACCCAGCCCAAGCACCAGCATCACTGCAGAGTCTCCTTCTGCCCCATCTCCTGGGCAGATTTAACACCCGTCTCTCTCTATCCCAGTTAAGAAGGGGGTGGTGAAGCAGGAGGAGGTGTGCGTCATCGATGCGCTGCTAGCCGACATAAGGAAAGGGTTCACGCTGAGAAAGACAAAGAACAGACACGAGTCGGATGCAGTTCCTAAAACCTTGCCCGCGGAGAGCCCGGAGGACAGCCAGTCTGGTAAGGACACAGACCCGACTGTACCTGCAGCTATTCATTCCCATCTGCCTCTCAGCCTGAGCCAAGCACACAAGCAAGAAGCCTTCGCGTTTGCATTTGGGGCATTTTATTTAAGGCGGCTTTGCAGCCAGTGCCGTGGAGAAGAGGAGCAGAGAGGCCTGAGTTGTTGCCAGCCAGGTCTGTCCCAGAATTAGCAGCGGTTTGGAGCAGCATGGCCCTGTACCCATGCTGATAAACCCTCTGAGAGGCACAGCCCTCGGGTCAGCCACAGAACCATGCTGATGGGGTGCTGGTGTCATCTCCACGAGTCCCCTCTGTGCTATCAAGTCTCAGTAGCACAGCTTGTCACTGCCTTGGAGACTGCTGCACCCTGTCTTAGTCTACATTTGGGAGTCTAAAGAAGCCCTTAAAAAAAGATTAGAAAACCCTATTTGCAGAAGGACGCGAGTCCCTTAGGTGCTAGTTAGGAGACAGCCCATGGTTTTAGCTTCTCTTTGGTCTCTTGACCCTGGTGTCAGTGCACATTAGATAAGTCCAAGGACATTGGCCTACCATAGAGCCTGACTTGTGCACTGTGGCTCTCCTAAACTGGCTCTGCCAGGGCAGGATTAAGCGGGCTGATGGGCAGTTTTGAAGTCCTCATGCAGACCAAGCCAGTAGTCCCAGCTGGTTCCGGACCTTGCAGAGCCCTCTTCCTGCCGTTGGCTTTCAGGCACCCTTGTGAGTCCGGGGGCTTCCATGGAAATCAGCTGGTTGGCAGCAAAGACATATAAACACCTGCTGAAAACAGAGCAGGGGCTTTGCTGAGCTGGAGCTTTGGTGTCCAACCTCGATGACCAGAGCAGGTATAAGGAGGGGAGGTATAGAGACGATAAAACGGTGCTGCCTCTGCATAGCTGCTTTAGGGTCAGTGCACCCTCCACAGGCAGCTGCTTGCTCGTAGCCTCTTCCAGTGGCAGAAACACCTTGGCTGATCCCAGGTGTAACTCTGCAGCTGTGGCTGATTGCCTGTTTTTTATTTAAAGGAAAAAGCATTAAGGATCCACCAGCAGCAGGAACGCAGATCGACGATAAGACCAAGCAAAACAACAGTGGTCATCCCTCGGAAAGCACTCCCCCCTCAACCACTGCCCTGATGGAGACCGGTGGAGATGTTACAAATGCCTCAGCTTCAAACCAGGCGTTATCTAAAAATAATGCTGGAGGAAATTTGCCATCGGCGTCACGGACGGAAAGCCCCTTGGTAAGCTTGGTGGAGGCTGATGGGGCCAGTCAGCCCACGCCAGGTACCGGGATGGAGAAGGCAGAGAGCTGGGCGAGCCTCCAGCCCAGCACAACGAGCGGCTCCATTGCCTTCTCTGCTGCTAACATAGGCACAGGGATAAGGTTTGGGAGCAGCAGTTCGGGCACTGCTCTGAGAGACCAACTCAATGGGTCCATCTCAGAAGGCCAGGAGAAGGAATGCCCAGCTGATGGCTCGGAGAGCTACAGGCTGGCGCAGGAGCCAGAAACGCGGCTGAGTGAGACCAGAGTTGACCCTGGCAGCGCTCATTACGCTCCCTGTGATGAGGCTCATCGGGCAGAGTCGAAAGAGATGGTGAAGGAAAATGAAGACCCTGGTACAGACTCGCTGTTGGACACCTCTCAAGAGAAGTCCTTCTCGGAGGAGCCAGCCACCGACTCCTCTTGTTCGGCAACATTCCCCCCGGGGCAAACTCACACCGACAGGGAAAAGCAGAGGCCATCTGGGAAACGGAGGAAGAAGAAGAGGCACAGCAAAAGCTTCTCAGGTAACCTATTTCATATATAGCCTTTGGGGACTGAGTGAAACTGGGGAGGCTTCCCCGTATATTTGAGTATATCTGTTCCTCCTCGCTTCGCGGTCCAACACCCCCTGCCCCTAAAGCCATGCTGTTATTTTTTTTAAACCTGGAAGAGATTTAAAAAGAAAAACACAAGCATTGTTCGTTCTCTTGACATTTATAAGTAGTTTATAAAGGGGTAATGATGAATCAATAATTAAAAAGCCCATTACACATATGCAGTAAAGATGGCAATAAGCACATCTGTCAAGTGTGCTAAAGACAGCTACAAGGCACGGTTATGTGCAAACAAGAGCTCCATTAGACTCCAGAGCAGTGATTAAGAGCAGTTAATACTGGGTACTTAATCAGCGATCACCCCCTCTCAACTACTTAAAAACACACAAAGGCAGCAGCATTAGTGCTGCCATGGCGTTGTTTGGTTTTTCCTCTCCTAAGCCTCGTTTCAAGAGCACTTTACCTGCAGTGACTTGACAACCTGCCCCAGGGGTGCTTTAGGTGGCTCCTGAACGTCAGGCCCTCAAGCCATCGCTGCAGGGTGAAGGGAGAAAGCCAAGAATTAAAGAAGAGCATCTTGCTGATGCTCGTGTGAAGGCTCATATTTGGCCAGATGAACCAGTCCCTCGCACTGGGCTGCCCGGCTGGTGCTGGGAGAGAGCTCAGCTGCCGAAGGTGTGGAGCCACCCAGGTCTCTGCCTCACAGCATACGTCCACAGCCGGTCCCAAACCTGGGAAGCGCATCCAAGTACCCCAGACTCTACCAAGCTGAAGCCGCCCTTGGGTGGGTACTTTAATCCCAAATTAGAAGTGCCTCATAGGGAAGACACGTGGGTCTGTCAGCCTTTAGAAAGATGCAATATACTGTCCAAAGCCCGTTTTGTGTGAGATCCTGGCGTCAAACAAATGGGCAGGAAAGTGGTGGAAGTCTCTTTTTATCAATGTTTAATGCTTTGCCTTCCAAGGAAGGTGAAGGAGAAAGGAAAAGAGGGTTTGAATATCCACTGTTGAGAAAGACAGCACAGGTTGAGCATCTACCACAGAGGGACTTACCCTTATAATGCCGGCATACCCTGGGGTTGTAGTTATTTATGTTTCTAAACATGCCACTTTCCCCTAGTTAAAAAACAAACCACAAACCAGAAGTGGTTTCCTGGAGCAGTGGTTCCCAAACTTGCTTCCCAGGAGACAGCAGGAGGAGCTGCAGCAACGGGAGCACCCCGCACTCCCAGCCCTGGCGATGCTTTCCTGACATCTGAAATTGGTATTTCTGGCTTAAGGAATTGACCCCCCCAAAAGCCATGGGGCTCCCTGGACATCTGGGGATGGCATCTTAGGAATGTCTCTGGTACTAGACAATGTTTTCAACATAAAAAGTTCCCTGTTGTTACATTTGCCTTGCCATGATCAGATATATTTAGTGTCTCTCTTTTGTTTAAAAGCAGAGGTTGAGGCTGATACTGGAGATAATAAAACAAAAAAAGGTTGTGTGGTACAATGAGGTATGTAAACCTGCAAAGGTGTTTTTATGTGAACTAACCACAGCATTGGGACTTTACAGACCTAATCAGTATTCAGCATATCAGCTAAGCTTTTTGTCTTTGTGTCTAATCACAAATACATGTAAAATAAATTTGTTACTCTGATTTTTACGCTCCAGGGTGTTGATCTTGCGTTGAGTGGAGTCAGAGCTGATCTCCCCTTGACACAGGGTTGCAGCCCACGTGTCTGTCCTCTGTGTCAGCAGCAGCCAAACCACCTTTCCCTGCCAATAATTAAAAGTCATTATTCTAACCAAGTGAATCCAGCTTCGTGTGATAAGCAAAGTCCTTGCTTTGATCCCATTATTTTCTCAAAAACTGTAAAAATGCAATTTCAGTACCTACCTCCTGCAAAGAGCAACGCTTGGTTTGCTTGTGGGTAGCCACTTCCTATAGCACTGTTTAAATGTAAGTATCAGGAAAAGGGAATAAAACACTGGACCTGGAGAGAAGGACTAGCTGGGGCAAGATACCAGCTCCAACTCAAAGCCAAATTCAGTTCCAGAGTTGCACACAAACTCGTCCATCCGAGCAAACAGAGCATGTGTACTTCATATGTGCATTCATGCAGCTTTCTGGGATGGGGCAGGGAGGGGGGGTTAGGTCATTTGGCTTTTGTCACCAAAAACAATAATACAGGTAAACCCAATTTCTAGCAAAACTGCGTACCAAGTTCCCGGCATCCTTTACTGGTGCTGGCAACATACAGTTGCCCCTCAAAAGAAAACTTAAGGAGTTTCAGGATGAGACTTTCATTTGCAAAGTTTTGCCTGTTTTTCCGGCAAGTGGAAAGAAAAGCAAGAAAAAGAAACAATCAAAACTGTACTGAAATTGCATAGTTACGTGTTCTCCTTTCCATGCTGATGAGCATCTCTTATGAACTGAATCAATGATGTCAAATGTCTCTCTGTCGCATTTCCTGAAAGAAATGTATTTATTCTCCAGCATCCCCAGTGCCCGGGGCTGGGAGCCCGGCTGGGAGCCCTGCTCCCGCACAGCCCGGTGGTCCTGGCCCCTTCCTGGCCCCTGGGGAGATAGAACAGAGGAATCTCTGCAGGATTTCCACACAGGCTTGCTTTTGGTCCTGCACCTGAAGCATCAATGCTAGAAAGAGAAAATGAGATACAAATTGGGTAGTGACAGTCCTGACTATTCCCGCCCTCCTCTTGGCCCTTTCCGTGCTGTACCACCAGAAGGATTACATCAAGTGGAAAAGGAAGTGGCTCTGTTGGTTTAAAAATCCTAAGGAAGGTTTACAGCAAGAGCAGCAAATAGTAGCAGCAAGGCAGAGGTAAGGAATATGTCAGGACCAGTGGTCGTGCTGCACATGGAGAGCAGCAGAAACCATGAATTAAGTGTAACTCAGATTATGTATGTTTTAAGCACAGGGATTCCAGCATGCAGGCTTAAAAAAATGGTATTTGAAAAAAATAGAGAGACAGACTGCTTTGAATTCTCCTTAGAACATGTAGGAAAGCACCACAGAGGAACGCATGGAAAAACAGTAGCTTTATGAAGTGACTGAGTCAGGCAGCAGTTTCAGGGCGTCCTTGAAGTGCAGCGCCTGGCACAGCTGTCCAGCTGTGCTTCGGTGCCGGGAGGGCAGAGATGAGCTGCACCTTGAAACTTGCCATTCCCTTTTTAACTCGGCTCTCATCTTTACGTCCCTTGGCCAGATTAGCAGAAACAAAACCCCATTTGCTTCTCTTCGTTTCCAGCCACAGTGCTTCCTCACCCAAATGCAGCTCTTGCTGTGACAGCCTCGGCGAGCCCACAGTGCTTCCTCACCCAAATGCAGCTCAGGGCTGTCCCTCTTGCTGTGACAGCCTTGGCGAGCCTAGAGACATCAAACAGATGGGAGAGCCCCATGAAAGAAGTTCAGTATTTTTGTCCCAGGATGTTCCACCTGATTATTTTTTGATTTGTGCAGAGAGATTACCTTTTATTTTTTGACCCAAGCGCACGCGGTCTGCTCAGGCCACAGCACCAGTTCTTTTTTTGTACAGGATATTTCTCTCTCTGGCTGATTTGCTGGATCTGGAAGTTGCTGGGTCTCAGTGAAGCCACAGGAGCCTTCCTTCTTGTGCAGAGCCAGCTGCAGGGATCAAGACTCAATCCCCTTATCAGTTTTTAGAGCTTCTGTAACAGCAGCAGAGTAAGGGCAGGATCTGGGCTCCCAGGAACAGCCTTTGACTCTGAAGTAATATTTCAGAGCAGTAAAAGAACTGCTGTAATCAGCTGCTCAGCTATTCCCGCACCTTGACTGTAACTTGTAATGCAACAGTTTCAGTATTAATGTCAATATTCTTTAATTGTCAGCTTTTACACCCAAAGAGTGGTATCCCACATTATCTCCATATTCCTGAAAGAAATGTTTTAGCTGGTTTTCCTGTGGAATCAAGGCACCGGCGGTCACACTGTGCCTGTGTGCGCCCCGGTAACATCTGAACTCATTCCCAACCAAATCTGAAAAGAGCTTGAAGAGCTCTTACCTTTTTTAACAAAAGCTGACAGTCAAACAGAGGAGGGACTGTACAGATGCCTGGACTCGGGGGAGGTGCTGTTTGAGTTCCCTTGTCTTAGACCAGAGAGAATCACTACAGACTAATGTTCACGTCTGTTTTTGCTGCTCCCTTTTTCCTCTCCTCCCATCTTCATGTCACTTGGAAAGGTGAGGGGAAACGAAAGTCTCGAAAGCACCAGTCCGTAAGCAACCAGGCTTTGGCAATTTCCCTGCTCGCAAATCTACTTGATTTATCCCCCCGGAAAATAAAAGATCAAACCAAACTGGGAGCATAGGTCAGTGCTGGAAGACTGCAGCCTGGTGAGGAGGGAGGGAAGGGGCGGGAGGGGACACAGCGCTGCCTGCCAGCGGCTATGACGTGCACATGGCACAGTGAGACATGAGCCTCCCCCTGCAAAGAGACAGCAGGGTTTGAGAGTCAAGGTTTTCCTCCTTTTTTTTTTTTTTTTGTTTTCCTTTAATTCTAGAGAACCAGATGCTTCACCTCCCCTTCTGCAGACACAGTATTGTCTGTGGGCAGTTTTCTAATGGACCATGAGAAGGTCATCAAGCTAATGCTCGTCTTCCTATATGGCCTTTGCCTTCATGTCTGTCATTAGAAATTATATTTGCTTTGATTATGGAGTGGGATAGGCTTTTAAAACTGACAGTGTGCTGCCCTATCTTTCCGACAGTCCTGCTAAATCCACTAGATTTAGTAAGTTCAGCAAGTTAATATCTAGAAGCATATTCCAATATTCTGCTTGGAAAACACAAGACTTACGCTGTTGGACTGAACAAGCACTCAGCTTAAAAGCAAAGTTGCCCAAACTCTTGAACATCAGGATCAGTTCTGGAAAAATTAGGTTTTTATTAAGTACATAAAGATTTAGCTCTACCTGGTTTTAGGTTATTTGAGGAACATGAAACTGGTTTCCCTGGTAGCACCCCAGCCATTAGATACACACACGTGCAAAAACACATCACTTTCGTTTTATAGTTGCAAATATTTTGCATTTCTCCCTCCTCCTGCAGGTGTCATGGCAAGGCAGAAGAAATAACAGAGGCCCAGGAAACTGCTCGCACGTCCCAGGAGTGCTGCCAGCTTCCCAGGAGCCGGGTTCTGCATCGCCAAAACGCCATCATGGTCACCTCTGCCCCACCAGGACGCACCGCTTCTCCTCACGCAGCCTTTCACCCCCCTCCCCAAGACACAAAGAGCCTCTCCAGAGACTTTGGCACCCTCAGCCTGTGCCTTACGCTGGGCACCCACAGGGACAGGGGCCGGTTCTGTGCACGGTGGTGTGAAAGGGTCGGACCTCTCCCCCGCTCTCCTGGAAGCCAAGTCTTTCAACCTGCTCTTAGGCCAAACTCCTCTTGAAACGACAGCTGAGTGTGGCCCAAGAAAGGACCGCAAGCGTTTCGCCCTCAGAGAAATTTTAAAAATAGCAGTGCCTCAACTAAATTAAGGGTATAAATTAAGCAGTGGCTGTACCGTCACAGGTGGAAGCGTGTTACTCCCTCTTCTCATCACCCACTGACGATTTATATTGGACCAGGTCCAAGACACAGATCAGACAAATGTATTTTTACTCTCAATCATTTAAAGCAAGGGAAATTGGTTACAGAGGGGAAAAAAAAAGGTAAAAAAGAAGGTATGTATTTTAGTAGTAATCATATGGCCATATAAACAGTGTCTGGTTCCTACGTGACGCTTATGTGCAATAAAGTTGAAGCTCATCAGTAGTCTTGCAGTAGTCTTCTCACACGGACAGATGCGTCCATCAGCTTCTGGAGAACCAGGGCCCCAGTGCCTGTTATTAAAGCGCCAGAAAGAGGTTTTCCAGACTGCTCTATTGGACACGTTTTCAGCTCATCCTTTAGTAAATCTCTGGGTTTGAATGCCATTGTCAGCTGCTTGCACTCAAAAGTCTTTGTGTTCAAGCTGCAGAAGGCGTAGATTCATGTTACTTTTGCTTTAAAACTGGGAATGTGCAGTATTGTGTTCTAAAAATTCAGAGCTTTATTTCTCAAGTTTTGTAATAACATTGTATCATAGTTTTGTACATAGCTGTCCCTTTAAAATGATCTATGTTTGTTGAATCTGTGGTGTGATACTGTGCTGAAACATGAATCAAGTGGAAGAACTGCGTACGTTTCAGGACTATGCCTTTATATGGTAACTCACTGTGGTAGACTAATGTTCAGGCTAAAGCTTATTTTGCTTTGCTTAACAGGACTTGTGATGTCCTTGTAATACTGAAAACTTTGATGGACTAAGTTAGAAGTTAAACCAAGAATTAAATCACTGGTTTATTTTAACCAAAGCATTGCTATGAGCATATTGAGAATCGGTTACCCAAAGCAAAGATCAGCTGAGAGCAGACGCGTGGGCAGCTTCAGCGCAGGAGACCCCGCAGAGCGGCACAGCCCCGTTGCAGCTGAAATTCCGTTCCCGACTGGCAGAAGCAGGCAGAGTCCCACCGTTTCGGGCAGAACCACGTAACCCGCCCCAGGTTTGACTTGCAGATCTGTCTCTATCACATTTACAGGTTTGCCTGTCTCCCCTCCCCTCTTTCCCCCCCCGCCCCTTCCTTATTCCAGTCTCAGAGCACATCACCCAAGCGTCAGTCTTTTTCCTCTTTAACTCAGCTTCTCTGCTCACAGATTAGACCCCAGGCTTCAAAAATCTGAGTATCAATCAAACACGTTTTCCCAGCAGCTTTGCAACCTCCATGTTTCCAGCAAGAGCTTGCAGCCCAGGCTTGCCGCGAGCGGCCAGCCTTCTCCTCCCCACCCCACCATTTTATCAATAGAAACAACATCATTTGGAGGTTCAGGACGTGGGAACAAACAGGCTTTCTGGGTGTTACCTAGGGAACCTTACCTCCTGATGCCCCGCAGGCTGCCCTCTTCAGACGCTGCAGCAGGTGTCCACTTCTCCGCCTGGGTCTTTCAGCCACCCCCATTTCCACCTGGAAAGAGAGAGCAGCTCTTTTCACACAGCCGGAGTTGTTATTGCTCTGCGCTCTTACCTTGGCCTTCAAAGAGAGAGCGTTTGGCATTATCTTTCCACTGCCCTCAAAGAGTTTACAGAGAAAGGGATTATTCTGAGCCACTGCGGGTTCTTTGTTCCACAGTCATCTGGGAAAACTATATTAAATTATCTATACAATCACGTCCCAATAAGGAGGCTGAAGCACACCATTTATAATTTATTACTCCAGAGCAGCTCTGCTTCCATTATAGTGATTATTTAAGAACAACAAGGGGACAGAATCAGAGCAGGTCAAAGAAAGATGTTCAGCTGGGATGTGCAGTTTTGCTCCATTTATGACCTTGAAATAAAGCTCGTGATCCTGAAGATTTCTCAGTGGTTGCAAGGCCAAATTAATTGCCGCTAAAAACAACATTACTTGCAGCTACTTCAACAGGTCTGTGGTCATTTACACCAACAGTGAGTTTGGACCTCAGAAAAGAATTCTTGTGGTATATTACAGCGACTGCACGTGGAGTCCAATATGTAAACCGGGCTGTGAATACCACAAGTTTCTAACTGCCAAATAACTGCATATTTCTTAGTTAATCATTGGCTATATGATAAAATGAAGCTACAGAAGAAATCAGCAGAAGTCTTTTCCAAGTATCTCACAGCAGAACTCAGATATGTTTAATGGGATGGATTTTCAGGGTTCGTTTTTTGGGGGGTTTTGGTTGGTTTTTTTTTTTAATTTCAATACTGAAAATATTTCAAAGTTTAGAATAAAATAAGTACTTGACAAGTTTCCTTTCTCTTGTGGGGATGGGAAAGATCTATGCTTCACCAGAATTTGTCCATCAAAGTCCTATATTTTCCACATAGTCTATAAAGCACCGAAGCATGTAATTGTTGTATATGCTTAGTAATAACTCCCCATTGTTTTCTCTCCAAGAAACAGAGATGTATAAATGGAGCTATATCTCATACATGAGCACCCCCACAGCATTCCACTGTACTTGAAGCATGGCCAAAATCTCTGTGTCCAAAGTTATGCCAATATCGTTCGGTTTGAGTGTACCATTTGGCCCTCTCCTACATTCAGTAGAGTAGAAGGGGCTGAGAAATACCTTCTGTTCTGGTTAGAAAGAGAGAGGATAAATTGAAATAAAAATATTGAGCCCGTTTCAGCAAAATTAACCAGTTTTCATTCTGTCTAAACATAAAGCCTGGATCTACAGCTTCATATTCCTGGTTTTCTGTACACAGTGGTCAACTGAGTACAACATACAAGCTTACCAGTGCTAAAAGTCAGCGCTGTACCAATCCTGGCTCTCTCTGTCTATGTGGTAATAGTCACAGCCATGAAATACGGGTGAACATGTTAGTCATGGGTTATGTTCATCTAATGTATCTGAAAGCAAACAGTCACCAGCCAGCTCCATCACGAACCACATTTTGTTTGGTCACCTCACAATCGAGCTGTGGGCAGCATATGAAGAACAGCTTTGCCATGTTTAGAAATGCGACTGCAGAGGGTTAAAATTGGGGCACTGACAGTGAATGCACCTCTCTAGGTGTTTGCAATTACTACAGAGTCACAGTCTTGCAGAATAACCACATTGTTTGCAGGATTTGCAATGGAAATGCAGCTCAATAGTGCAGAAAAAGAGTTCCAACTCCTTTGTGTAGAGCAGATACCAGACCTTAAATGCCAGTGGAGAATTTGATCACTGCACGTTAATCAGCATATTCAGCACTGTAAGTGTAACTCTCTCCTTCAGCCGTGCTGTGCTGGCACTCAATTCACATTAGGGACTCCAACGCTCTCTTTGCTGCAGCGTGAACAACTCCTGCAAGAACCGTGTGTGACAATTCACACGGAGCCAGGTGTCAGTAGGAATTAGCAGGAGCTCTGCTCTTCCCTAATGGAGACTTTAAGCAGACTCAGCTTACGTTACTCAAAGGCAGAAGACAAGAATCACTCTGTGACAGTCAGCTCCTATCAAGTCAGTTCAGATACTCTCCCAGCCTGTCAAAGGAGGTTTTTTCCAGAATCAACAGTCTTTGCTGCTGACACCTACATTACAGTTCTGGTTGGTTTGCCCTGCTCTGGGCACGCAGAACCTGATGTGTTTGTTTAGTACTTATGCAGCTTCATACAACATGATCTGCAATGAGTTTAGCCATGAATTGGGGACAATTAATTACCAAATCCATCAGTCACAATAGATGGAGAAAGTCAGAGCTACCACCGAGGTTTGCCCAAAGAAGAAGAGGCAGCACAGGCAAAAAGGGTAACAGATCTACAGTGTCTGCTACTGTGATCCTTCGGAACCCACAACTCGAATTCGTAATCTAAATGAAACCCCCAATAGCACACAATTTCCAGGAGTGATCCTTTGAGGCCAAAAGTCTTTTTCTGTACACTTTGCCATATTTTCTAGTCTCCATTGTTCAAGGTTTTCACAGCTCAACTAAACCATAGCTGACCTGATCTATAGTGGTGGTGATAGTCCTCTGAATGGGAGCGTGGACAAGACCATTTCCAGGCTCCCCTCCAAACCAACATTTCTATGATTCTCTGCTCAGCAAGAACCAGCATAGTTCAAAAAAAGGCAGGAGTCGTAGGAGTTCAGAAACCCTTTCAGGTCTATACATTAATCCTCTTTGGTGAACCGCTATCATACGCTCAGAAGATTATGCCCCAGTAGTGACTACATTCACCATAGCAGCAATCTACAAACCCATCCTGAATCACAGACAAGTGGCTTGCTTTTCTAAAATACCTCCTTAATTGGAGAGACGCCAGGGACAACAGGAGGACAGAAGGATTTTTCTCCCTCCAGGTACTTTCAACTGCTCCACTTCACTTGCAGAGGTCTAGTGGACAGAAGAGAGATGCTGACCTCCACAAGGCACATTTTGTGACACATACAGCTGCCTGCAGAGGTCTGGGTGCAGACCACAGCATAACAGCGTGTAGCTGAAAGGACAGCTGACATGGTAATCTCTTCCAAACCGTAAGCTATCTCAAATCTAGCAAACATCCCAAGATTAAAGCTGTGGTACTAATCACTTCAACTATATAAGCCCCAAATAAAGTAACTGCTCAAATTCCTTTCTATTTTGAAGAGTTCATCCCTACTCTCTACAAAGCCCTCAGTCCTACAACCTACCTTCTCCCAGCCGATCCCCGTACTCCACATACACCTTCGCATGGTTCCTTGGTTGAACGGCGTCACCACTCTGCCGCAGGGCGAAGGGGTCTTAGCCACAGTCTTCCCCAATATCTGCCACCCCACAGCTGCTGCTGCTGGTCCAGGCTCCATCTGCAGCAGATCCCGAGGCTCCTGCCTTCCCACTAGCTGCCAAAAAGTGCAGCCAGTTCCCTTAGAGGGCTTTTTCATTAATTCCATCACTAGGATCAAGCCTGCAGGCATTAATTAAGCACACAGACTACACAGTCACACTCCAGCCAGCAGCAGAGGTAGTAACAGAGTGAAAAGTGAGCATTTTTGCTTTGTTTCCAACTACTTCCAGTTTTTTGATACGAGAAAATGGAGGCACAGCAGTAGCTGGATCTTAATAAGGGAGAGGTGGGTATCTTGCTAGATTGCAAAGGCTAAACAGATTTTTGACTGCCAGAGCACTGAAATGAAATGGTGGGGAGTTAGGCTACTGGGATCACCCATTTTCTGCCACTGGCTTCCTGAGTGGCTGTGGGCAAGCCATTTCTCCGTGCCTCAGCTTCCCCATCTGTAAAATGGGGACAATAGTATCCTTTGAAACACTTTGACAACTGTTGCTGGAAAATACCACAAAAAAATATTGTTAGTAATAAGAAAAAAATAATCATTCTTCTCTTTTTCTCTTTTCTGACATCATAATACACATTTGTAGCCATATTAGACTGAAAACAAAAGGAAAAGGGTAACTTTGAAAGAGCTACTGCTTGCCTAAAACCTCTCTCTGAACCCAGATTACACAAAACCCTTGGAAACCCATAGGTTGCATGAACCATAAACATCAAGAATAAATTACACCTGTTGAAAAGCCAACAGCGAAGAATATCATGCTGGGAGCATCTTAATGCAAGCGAGTCCCTGAATCCAAACCGCAGCAAGGGTAGCTCATTGGGAGGTAATGAACAATAGCTTTGTACTCATTAGGGACCATCTATCTGCATAACCAAGTAACTAACCCTCTCCCTGGGTTATACATCCTGTAGCTCACTTCCAGCCACTTGGTAAGCAGTACATCTTCTTACCCTCAAAAATATCTTGCATTGCATATATTGACTCTCGTGCTTACACTTTTGATGGTTACTTTGAAAGTGAACAGGGCACAGTTTTAAACAGCAACTTCCCCCTTCCAAAAAACCCTTTAGGAATAGCACATAAGGCGAAATACCAGGTTTTCGGAAGTGTTTATTGAAATCCCCATTTCCAGCATAGTAATGACCATAAATGAACTTCTAGCTACAAAGAAAATCAAGTTTTACAAAATAACATAGCCCCATATCAGCCCATCAGCCACACTAAAAATGAAAAAATGAGAGTGCTTGCATGGCCCAAGACACAGAGGTAAGATGTTTTTTGGATCTATCTTAAAAATATAAACCCTATTCCATCAAAATACAACTTCTCTGTAGGCTAATGAGAAGTGTGCCTATTTTTAGCGTGCCAATAAGCAGATGGAAATGAAAACCTGTATTGTGGCAGTCATCAAACATCAGCAGCTTTCCCAATAAAACAAAAGTTAGAGTAGGAGAGCACTGAAAACAGCTTCACAGTTAATTACAAGTTAATTGATTTCAACTGGCTCATCAGAGCTGGGCTGGTGCATTGAGTCAATCTCTGTTCCCTGCCCTGCCTAAATGGTGCCAGCCAATTACCGAGCTCTCAGAGCCTTCTGCAGTATACCAGTCCTTTTCTGGTTGCATTGAGACGTATGTGTATACCAGAGGTGGATTTTTGCACTTTCTAATGAGAAATTTCATGCAGAGATTTATTTTTTTTTTAAATATACCCACAAGCTCATTTGAACAGTATCAGCAATGTAAGTTACAGCTGCCTTGAAGTTATACCAAAGCTTTAATCTTCCTAAGAGCATGGATTTCTCTACACAGTCTCAACAGTATAATCTTTGGAGCTACATTATTGTAAGCCTATTTATCATTCAAAGCATATTCGCTGCTTCTTGTGTAGTATTCCTTGTTTATTAGGATTTTTAAAAGCAAGACCTTCCTTTACACAAACCCTGTAGCAATTTAGATGAGCACTCTGATTAAAAAAAGATGAGCTTCCTAATTAATAGTCTTTTACTGATTCCTCCAATATCTTAATTAAAATAAACAAGCAGCAAAATTTTAACATGATTATTTCTAATAAGATTTTTTTTTTTTAATCAGTTCATTTTACTCCTAATATTTCCAGCAGAAAGTGGCTTATTTCTCATTAGGCTTCTTCATAGTGCTGAATCCCTCACTTGTCCTGCTTAGGATAATTACAGACATCTGTACAACTTTAGCACAAAGATTGTGAAGTCCTAAAGGAGATACATTAAGTTGTTTACATAAATTAAATGCAAGCCTGCTTTACCTCTGGGAACATGTTAGTGCCTATTTGTGAAAAAAATGTTTATGGAAACCAACAACAAATTAATTCAAGTAAACAGCAGATACAGTTAATACTCATTTTCTAGTACAGGCCTTTGGATTAGCTATTTTAAGTGCTTCCATTTTGTATGTAAATCAAGTGTTATTTTCCGGTTGATTTAGCATTTAATGTTTTTAATGTAAGTAATTCTTACTAAATTAAGGTTAAAACCACAAATAAAAGTTTTATTGCTTTCTTTTGCCTTGGATCCACTGGTTCACAATTTTACAGCAGCTGTTGTAAGAGCTGGACACTGTCATCAGTGTGAACTGCCAGGTTTCAAAGACAAACTCTTTCAAATTACAGGAGACACATTAGAGGTGTGCTACGGATTAGAGATGCACCAGTTGTAGGTTTTAATGCAGGTCCCTTAAAGAGTTTTGTCTGTGTAAGTCATCAGTTAAAATCACTGTGTTAGGAGGAAAATAGCGATTCATAAGTATTACTCTAGTCCTTTGGGAACATAAATATGGTGTATATACAAAATAAGTCTCTGATCCTGCACTACACCTAAAAAGGAAAGTACCCGTCCAGTTAACTCCATTAAAGCTGATTATGCTATTAATGTACATTTTGTTAAAGACTTGTGTAAGGGCTGGGATGACGGAGGTCTTTGGTTTTGCCTACATGCAGTCCCTAAAAAGGGTCCACCTCCTATGTCGCTTCAGGAGCACTGACAGTTTGCTCACCTCTCCTCATTTAACACGGTCTTTCTACCGTTGCTGATGAACACTGCTATAGAACATAGCTAAAGAGAGAAATCACAAAACAACTACAGCTACTAAGTGTCCCAGGACACTGTTCATCCACAAGAGATACAAGTGTTTGCAAAAGAAAGCTTCACTGAGTCCAGCAAACCAAACCAAGCCCTCAGCCAGCAAGTACCTCCGCTGACTTTGGTAGGTCCAATTCCGTGCTTAAATATGGGCATACGTACAAGATGGGGACTTCTGCATAGTCTCTTACATGAGGCTCTGAGTGAAACTGTATAGACTCAGGGCAAACATAAAGATTTATCCTAGATGAAAATTTCGTTAAAGGGCAAAGTAAAACCACTTTACTCATTTTAATGCTTACCAGTCATTTCCTTGAGTGGTCACAGGTCCCAAAGCAGCTCAGCCTGAGTCATCCTCAGCTGTAGCTTGTTTAATTTATTAGGCTATTCTGAGAGTTTCTCTCAAAATCCCCACCCTTCTGCACCCAAGGTAAGTTGTGGTAACATGGTTTCTCAGGAACAAGTGGCTGTGTCCTTACTGTCTTAGTCCCCTCTGTAGAGCACCTGTAATAACTTCCATAGGAGGCATCCTTTTATCTCTTCAAAAGAAAAATCCCACTGAATGGCTGAGCAACAACAGGAAAATAGCAACCAGGTAGAGATTTACTATGCTGATTGCATTTTCTCTCTTTTTTTTTAATGATGTGTCACAAGAAGGTGGAAGGATCAAGAGAAGTTAAAAAACAGCCTTATGGCCAGCAGTACTGTGCTGCTCCTGATTCACACAGCTAAAACCACCATGAAATGTCACTTGTAAAGCACATAGAAATGCTTCTGGTATTTACCTTAATGGGAAGGTCATAGCTGCTTCTCTGTTTCTCTGTGGGAGCTGGCAGTAACCAGCAGTTGTGGGGAACTTTGCTAATCCATGCACCTCCTTGTTGTCTTATAGAGCAGGAAAATGGGATCGGGGCAAGCCACGGACAACCTGCTAGCAAGCACGCAGTGCCCGAAACACCACAAAGCAGTGTCCAGAAGATCTGTTCCAAAGGTGAACAAATGCATTCAAGTTGATATGGACTTGGAAGAGGAGAACCCCAGTGCAGACCTGAGCCTTTCTCCAACAATTGGCCTTTCTGGGGAGCCGCAGCAATCTCCAGGGAACGTGTCACCTTCCCAGCAAGGTGTTTCCTCATCCTCCCAAGGACAGCCTGCTGTGCCAACTCTGCTACCACTGCTGCCAGCCCCTCCACCCCTACCCCCTGGGTGTAAGGTGCCTCCTCCACCCCTTCCCGTGCCTGGTATAAATACCCCGTCACTCCCACCTCCCCAGTCGTGCAGTAATCCTGACTGTCATAACCTTACTTGTGGATGTGGGGGGCAGCCCCACCCTAAGAAGACACCGACATTGAGGATGAAGGTGCTTCACTGGCAGAAGCTCCCCTCTGACGTGGTGAGACGTACGTGCTTGTTGGTAACACTGGGTTGATCAGTTTGTTTCCTTCTCGTCCAAACCAAAATGCTTATGTTGGGGGTCTAGGCCTTGAGTCAGTAAGTCAGGTCGCACAGGTGGTCCCATTGCTCACTCTCAGTGCTACAAAAAATTAGTAATCACAAATAAATACGGAAAGCCAGGCCTTTGCCAATAAATGGAGGAAATAGTAGTTTGGGAAAAGCACTGAATTGAGGCCCTGTGGCTGCTAAAATTATCTTCTCTTAACCTCTCAGTTTCTATTTGTTGCTTGTTAAAGTGATGTTGTGAGTCTGCACTAATTAAGGTTTGCAAAATGCTTTGAGTGTGTTGAGTGGAAAGATCTGCTGAGCAGTCATGGTCTGTGGCTCTTCCTAATGAGCTCGTGGCACATCTCTGGTGAGTGTCTTCTCAGCTNTTTTTTTTTTTTTTTTTCCCCAGTTGCACAGCCAGAAGATGCATTAGCCAAGATCGGAGGCTGAAAACTCTTGTCAATAGGGTTGGGGAACATCTACCCTTAGGGTAGGACGTAGCCTTCAACTTAATTTCGTACTGACCATGGCCACGTGATTTGTGTGGGTTTTTTCCTCCACACAAAATAACACTAAGGTCTGTGGTTAACATGTGGTCTGCCAAAGGGGTTTGCAAAGTCCTGTTCAACCTTCAGCAAGGAGACTGTGAACACGTCTCCATTTTTGCTGCAGCATTTAGTACTGAGTTAACACAACACAGATCTCGTAGTTGTTCTCCGTTGTGCTTATCACCAAGAAAGGGGAACATCAGGGGGTAAAAACTTGTCCCTAGGATAATATACATAAACACGCATGTAAATAAACAGTTGGAGCCTCAGTCTGCTTTCTTGGGCAGAGATACAAATTCAGATTTATCCCCAATGTCTTCAGTGCTATCAATCTGTCCTCAAGAAAAAGGAGGTGAGATCCTTTGTTAAAGATTCCAGCGTTGAAGACAAGTTCATGTTTTGAAGTGCCATGTGTTACTCAGATGGCTCCTGATGATTCTGGTAATAACGCTGGGCTTGGGAGTCCTTATCTCTTGCAAGGTCAGATGTTTACCTAATTGGATGCAACATTCCCTGTTTGGGTACCACAATTCTGTGATGTGTAGCTGGTCAGCAATAACAAAAAGAACGTGGAGGAGCCCATTAAGTTCAGTTGTAGCCTTCAGTTCAGTGAATCGAATGTGGCGGTAGTTTTCCAGGTTTAATTAGCTTTGGGATGCTGTCTGTGGGAGCTGCCACTCTTAAATAATTAACATTTGTCCAGGACTAATGAGTGTCGTATTTCATCCATCCTCTAAAGTGTTTTCCCTTCCACAAATCACACTGCCTTGAAAGTACTCCTCTACCTCCATGGTCCATCTTGAAGTGTTATTCTCTTCCAGAAAGCCGCTCCATGTGGGCTGTGACACCGAGTAGCAGCAAGGAGCTTGTAGAGCCCGACTACGCAAGCTTGGAGCTACTTTTCTCTGTCCCACCAACAGCACCTAAGGAGAAAACGGGGCCAAAAATGAAGAAAACAAAAGAGGTACTTGGACTGCTCACTTTTTGTAGAGCCTGGCAAAATTCTTGGAAGTTAAAAGCTTATTCACTTTTAATTGTTGTCAATCATTTATAATACAAAAGTTCGAAATATTTTGATATCCATTGCCTAAGATTGGCTAAAAAAAGCACAGCAGAGGTTTAGAGTTAAACATATTGAAGTAACTCTGCTAAGGGACAGGTCTTGATCTGAGAGAGAGAGGGCGTGGGAATTTCAGCATTCATTCTTATGAAATGGAATATTCTGGACAAATCAATTCCCTTCTCTACGCCTTTGCCTCTTTCTCTTTCTAAAACAAATCTAAGGATGTGTACTCCTGTAAATTGCTCTGAGTTTGATCAATGAAGATTGTTGATAATGTTATTACCAGAGAAGAATGAATCTCACCCAACAAGTAAACAAAAGCTCTAAAATCTCTACTAAAATCAAAGTAAATGTATTTCTAGCTGACTGCTTTTTTTCTTTTCACAGATCACTTTCATAGGTCCAAAGAAAAGCCTCCTTTTGAGTATATTTCTGAAGCAATTTAAGTGGTAAGATTTGGAGAGTACCATCTGAATTACTTATTTAATGTGTCAATGTGTTTATTCAGACATTAAATTAAATAAATTTAGCAGAAATATGTTACAACCACTATCTATCTCTAGCAAGGAGTCAACTTTTTTTTTCCCTTTTTTTTTTTTAACTAATGAGATGTGACAGTGTCTTTCCAGACAATTAATATCATCTCTCAAACTGGTATTAAGCCTAAAATGGACCACTAATTCCTAAAGAGACAACATTCATAAATAACAGCAAAATCAAGTGGAAACATATTTTTCTTTGGTATTATTGACATAAATATCAACTGCTGGCAGCAACTGTTAGTGGAAATTCCTGATTGGAAGTTTCAAGTTACTTAATTGATTTTAAAGTGATGTCTCCAGGGTTTCAGATCCAAAATCGTACGTAGTTTTTATTTGCAGTTTTTTTCTATAAATAGGAAACAGTTTCTATAACTAAAGAACTGGAAATTTACCAAGTCACAGTCCTCACTGGGGGGGGAAAAGCAAAAGAAAGGAATCCGTACTAGTTATCGGCAAAATATCCTTACTTTTCGATTCCCTGAAACCACTGCAGGATGAAGGTGGATTTTCGGCTCTCTCCTTGCCCTTTGTGCAATGGCCCATGTTACAAGGGCTTCAAAAAGAAAGTCAGCCTACAAGTTCCTTTGTGTTAAGAATAAATCAGAATTAGTCAGGGTTTGGGTTTTTTTTATTATTTTATTCTTTTTCCATTGCAAACTGTGTCTCGGTGGGGAAGAGCTCTGCATAGCCTAATCTGGTTGCTATTTCCTCCCTCTGCATGATTCCCTGGGCAGCGGTTAAGCTCTCCTGAGAGCAGCTAGTGACCGTGGGATCAAAGAGTTGAGCCCCGCTTGCGCTCGTGAGGGATGGTGCTGCTCTGCAGCCCGCTGCTGCCTCTATTAGCGCCGGTGGCCGCGGGGAGCCGAGCTCTCCAGAGCCCAAACCAGAGCAGTCTGGACTCATTTCAAAGACATGTTGTCTGCCAAAGTTTCAGGCAAGGATTTTGGGTAAAACCTTCTGGGATCTTTATAAATACTTCTCAGCAGGAGGAGAACCATCGGTTTTAGCCTTGGCTTTGCTGCAAGCAGTGGAGAAATTCAAAAGTAAATCTCTTCTCAGTGACACCGGACACCCACAGTAAAAGGAGAGCCTTCAGGGGTTGTTGTATAAAGATGAACAAAGTCCAGAAAGCACATCTAAATTGTGAGGAATATTGCTTCAGGCTTAAAAAAATCCTTTGCTTTTTCACATCTCCACTGTACTTCTGAGGACTAAGATCCAAAATGTAATGGGAGGCAAGTATAGTGAGAATTACTTAATTTACTCCTGCCGTGCTAGCTGAGAGATTGGGGTCTCTTCTGTTTGTCACGTTACTCCTCCCTACACCGTTGCTCCACAGCATCTTTCTCTTTCCTACAGCTCCAATGAAGAGATTGCTGCCATGATTCAGAAAGGGGATAGATCCAAGCTGGATGCTGAGATATTGAAGCAGCTATTTAAACTGCTGCCTGAAGACCACGAGGTATCTATTAAATGTGTTACTCTGACGGAGTTCAGTATGTATTGTGCTCAGCTTGAAACACTTGCACTGCTAAAGCAGGAAGCTGTGACCAGATCCCACATCCTCCTGCACCTCCTCAGTCAATGACCTTCCAAGGTAGAGCGGTGGGAAGCCTGCCCCAGTAACAGTCTGGCCTCTTCACATAAAGGTTATGCAGCAGCACGTTGGGAGACCCAACACAGGTGTAGACCAACTGCTGCTCTCTATTCCCGTTATTTTAATTAGATGGTTGAGGTACGTTAGTATTTGTGGACTTAAGTGAATAAAGAGCTTTTCAGAGCAGGTTTCAATGAGGAGAAAGGACCCACCTTTTTAAAGGGGTTGCTAGCCTTGGATGCATTGTAGCTGAAGTCCTGCCTGTGGATCAGGGATTTGTCATACAAGGTGCTGTACAAATGCAGATGACCTTCCAGTCAAAACAATACTTATGTGTTTGCCATTACAAACCAGTTCATATACACAGTCCCATTGTCTGTGCACACAGCAAGTTCAAAAAGGCCAGTGCAGCGACTGGGAACCAGAAATATTTGTGCAGGTATTTTATTGTTATATTCCCCATTAGATAAACGGCCTCAAATCTTGCAAAGAAGAAAAATCAGAACTAGCAAATGCAGACCGGTTTTATCTCCATCTCTTGGAAGTTCCAAGGTAAGCAAAACTTTCCTTGTCTTTAACCCATGAGTGTGGTTCCTATAAGATTTGTCCATAAGAATTAAGGCCTCTCTTTCCTGTGCTAGAAGGAAGTTCCTGACATTCAGCCTTCAGGATATATCATGAGGCTGCTATTTGTACAACTGGCTTGAGAAACTTTTCCTTCCCAAAGGCCAAACAGTCTTTTAGACACCTTTGGCAAACTGCAGTGAAATTAACCTCGATATTAATAAGTTAGTGAGAAAACTTCTGACTGTTGTAACAGCCACCATCTGCGTGGCGTGAAGTTGCAGACGGAACCCCGCCACCAGGCTGCTGATTCACTCCGCCCCTGGTTTAGAGAATCCAGCCTGCCAAGGAGAGCCCACTAACCCAGGAGTGAATCACGGCGGTGCCGGTGCTTTCACCACCTCCCTGATTTTTACCAAGTCACATGAGGTGTACACAGAGAAATCTTTATGCTGTTCATAAAAATGTGGTGATACACCGTAATTCATAGGAATAGTCCTCCATCAATCTGTTCAGTTGCCATGTCACAGCTGGAGACACTTTTTTGAAAACGGCGTGGTAAAAATGTGGCTTTTCATTTTCTCAAACTTATAGCTAGCTTTAAAAGTGCTTTAGAAAATGTTTTCATGGCTCTTCCACAACATTAATCCATGGTGAGACATAAATATCATTAAAGGACATCACCGCAAAAGTATTTTGAATTTCTGTTTGGGAAGTTAAAAGAAAGAACAAAAATCCTGGCTAGTGCTGCCCAGGAATTGTCAAAAATTATGGCCTCATTATGCAAGGAAGTCACTGCCAGATGTCAGTGCAACATTGCTTTCTCAAAGAGGAGATGATAATTGTTTCTAGGACATCTTTGGAAATATCTGTTTGATTTATTTATAATCCAGTTCTCATGTCAGAGCATTAAAGAGAACAGAACAATGCCAGTACTGCGCTTTGCCTAAAATGGGTGATTCTCTTGCTGAACACAAGCCAATTAATCAAGCCTGTGGGTTTTGTTTTTGTGGTGTTTATTGTTTGGTTTTTTTTCCCACTGATTTCTTTTAGCTACCAGTTGCGGATTGAATGCATGCTGATTTGCGAGGAAACAAAAATTCTGCTGGAGTGTCTGTGGCCAAAAACACGAGCCATCAGGACAGCCTGTGAAAGTAAGTACATCAGTGCTGTGTCTATGCCCAGGCTCACTTGAAGGAAGCTCCTCTTCTACTTGAAGACCATCAGTGGTAGCATATGCTATAATCTAATCAAAATTAACCTTTTAATCAATGAATATGTAGCAAATATCAAAATGATTCTGCAGATTCCTGCTTCTAGAACTCGTCCTGCAGAATTGCAGCGTGTGCTGCCCTGCTCTGAAGTGGAGCTTCTCTCTCCTGTCAGTGGTTCTGTAGAGAAGGAAATTTCCTTTATGTCAATGCCGGATTCTGTTTGAATATAGGTTAAAGTTTTGTGTGCAGTGGAGATTCGGTTCCAGTTTTTCCTTTAGTGCACACTGGTTGCAGTCCAGCTTAGCTCTGCGGTGGAGCAGGCCACAGTGACATACCAGAATCTAGTTTGGCTTCCAAAACAGATGTCCCAGATGATGTTCACCAGTGTTTCAGGAACCCCATCCACACAAAATTAACCTTGGTTTTAGTTTTAAGTCAGCTCTTCCTTGGATTTACGTTGCTTGGCTTTAAGTTGCTCTTGAATTCTAGCTTCAGTTCAATAGTTTGAGAGTCACTGACCTCCTGCTGAACAGTTAAACCGCAAAACTTCTGTTTGTGGTTGCACGTGAAACTTGGCTATAGCTGGCTGTCTCATGCCAGTGCTATAGCTTACAGCTTTACTGTGCTGCAGTCAACAGCTCTCTGCAGTCGCATCCTGTCGTCCCCATCCCCGCTCCATCCCCTTGCGTGGGTCAGCATTTCTGTTCTAGTTCTGCCAAAAACTTTATTCTTACCCCAGATTCTCCTGCAAAAAATGCACAGCTTCTGGTTATCACTCTCACGAATGATGATAATGAGGCAAAAAGCCCTTTGCTTTTCTTAACCTAGAATATCTGCTGGAAATAGGGGTTATCGACTTTCACAAGTTTATACACTTTCTCATATGCAGTTCTCCCTCCTAAGCGGCTGCAGGGATGACACGTCTATACTCCAAACTTGATGGGAAAACTAGTTTTTCATCTTTTTGTAGAGAAGAGACCTCAATAGAAACTTACTCGTTGCACTTCCGTTCAGCTGATTTATTTCTGTACTAGTGTATTTCCAAATCCATAACAATGGCTTGACACAATCTTGGTTGAGAATTTTGTTACCCGCACTGTCAAACCTAAGGAAAATCCTATTTCAGATCACTTTATTGAAAATGTCTCTCTTTTTATTCTTCAGCACTTCTTACCAGTCACCGACTGCCAGTTTTCTGCCAATTGATTCTTAAAGTTGGGAACTTCATGAACTATGTAAGTAAACAGATTTTTTTTAATTGTTATATTTCTAAAGATAACAGAAAATACAAATGTAAGACTTGGCAACTGAAGGAAGGAACTTTTTCTGTATCTTCTAGGGGCATCACACTGGAGATGCTGGAGGTTTTAAAATTAGTGCCTTGCTCAGACTAACAGAAACAAAAGCAAATCAAAAGCACATTACTCTGCTTCACCATATTTTGGAGGTACAACGATATTGTGAAATTATTCCTATGTGCATTATTCTCAAATATTCATTCCCCAGAAACTAAGGGGCTTTCACCCCACCGTAGGTATCTGGAGGATAAGCCTGAAACACGATGACAACTTTTCCACCGCTCTCTGTGCAGAAGGGATCAAATCCCTATGCAGTAATGTTTAGAGAGTTAACACTGGGCTTCCTTTCTCAAGTTCGCTTGACATGTCTGCTCGCTGTTTTCTTTCTCTTCTTCTCCAACTGCTCTCTTGTGTTGACACGTCTCCCAAACGCAGCTGTCAGATGAAATTAATTTTAGTGGCATGAAGACAAAATCTCAGGTCGGCTTGCGCACTGTGGCATCACATGGGATATAAGCCTGAGCAGTTAAAAGAGCCTTTTGCTTTCTTTTTAACTCCTTACGGGCGCCAACGTGAGAAAAAGAGCGACCAAGACTAAATTTACCCCTATGCTTATAAGAATGAAAACTGAAGTGTGAATTTTTCAGTCCTGATGTTGTCTGGCTGAAAAACTTTGACTGACAGTGCAAGGTAACCATTTTTCACTTCAATTTTAGGAGATTGAAAAAAACCACACAGATCTGCTGCAGCTTCCCACGGATCTTGACTTTGTTTCCAAGGCAGCAGGGTAGGACATTATTGTTTGTTTTTGTCATGTATGAATTGCCAACCTCTCTACAGCCAAGCTGAGTCATTTTATGGTGGTGTAATAAGGTCACAGGACTTCTCGGCGAACACCAAACAGTGTTGAGATTTATAAATCAACCTGGTTAAGACTTTTTAGGTGGAGCTCAATATGATTTTTTTTTTTCTTTCGGATGCTCCAGTACTACCTTAGAAGCAAAACTGTGTAAGTAGTGAACTCACCCATTTTCAAGGATCGAATTCTTCTTCCACGTATTGCAGTAGAAACAAATCTTCCCTGAAATTTCTCAGTCATATTCATGTGCAAGCCCATGGGGAGGTACATGCGCAGAGCTGGTGTAAGGAGGGAATGAGTGGGGTGATTTACAGGCAACTGGGGGACCTCAGGATTCCCTGAGTTGTGTATCAGCACAAGTTTCTAATATACGTGGGGAGAAAGAAAAAATCTGTTTCTGCAGACTTTCCCCTGTGTGCCTGAAAGTCTCATGAGTCTAACGCCAGCTCTTTCTGTTTAGCTCAGAAGAATCCCATGGAGATATGTTAAATTGCACTAACCAGAATCCACATTTATAGCACCAGGATTAACATTTTTTAATCCTGTTATAATAAATTCATAGGAACCTCAGTGTTTTATATTTCCTTGTTACTAGAAGCAGGGTTAACTTTTAAATCTGGAGATGGATTGACGTTTAAGTAGCTGCTAAGTAATTTTTTAAAAGTATTTTTATTCAGTAATGAAAGAGAAAATATTATGGGTTTTGCAAGTCATCTGTGCAGAATTTAAGTTGGATGATGTTTTGAAACATGAATTTCTGTTTGGGTTGTGTCATAATAGAAATATTTTTGTTACCTGAAACTAAATCTTGCTGGTCAACGATATAGGTGTGCTCTTTTTTATAAAGTCATTGCCCTCCAGTTTAGTCAAACTCGCAAACTTACAAAACTGGTTCGCTAATCAACCTATGGAGAACTGCTTACATTGCAAACCCTGCAAGGGACTCTTCTAATGCTGCTCACATCTGGATGCACCGTGAAACATCACCTCAAGTTTTGCTGATTCAGTATTTTTTGTCTGGCACAAGAGTAGGTCAGAACCATAGAACGTGTTGGTTCAGCAGTGTAACGTGTTTGGGTCTCCACATGAGCTAAACGAACTCTGAGAAGAGATACAATCTTGGACTATAAATAGATTAGGGAGAAAAGGCAAGGAGGGAAAAGAACCAGCTAAGTAAGCACAAGGGAGATGAGTGTGTGTTGCCTACAAATAAAAACAGGCTGGAAATGTTGGAGGAGTTTTTTGACTAGAATAGTGAGGCTCTTCCACAGTCTGCCCAGGGAGGTAGTGAGGGCAAAAGCACAGATTCTTTCTTAGGTGAAGGTTTGAGCACGTAGAAAAGGATTTACATAGAGGAGAACTACGTGCAAAAGCAGGGTCCAGGTTGGATGATTAATTCTACATTCATTTGCAAAGATAATACTGTTCACAATAATCTTTTAACTTAATGAAAACAAAAGGTTCACCCCTTCAACGTTCTGTCCCTTTTGTGGACCTTTCAGAATCCACTTTGATGCTGTGCAGGCTGAGGCAGGTGCCAATTTGAAGAGACTGCTGGAAATAGAGAAGCGTTTATTTTTGTCGACAGACGATTTAAAAATGCAGCATGCAAAATCTCTTCAAGTAGGTAATGTGGGTGTGACGCACTTCCCATCCTTCTTCCTAAACACTTTAAATCTCTTCTCAAAGGCACTGTAATTCAGGTTGCAAATGGACATAGACCCCTATGGGAAAGGGGTCGTAACTCCACTCCCTCTGTGCCCTGGTGGAAGGCGCATCCCAGATTTTCCTCCACTTCTGCAATGTGGTACCGTGATAAGGAAACAGCTGAGCACCAGCCAGCTCTGTGTGTGGGCAAAAAAAAAGGAAGGCCCTAAAAATGAAATGTAGGACACAACTATAAATATGTACAGTGTAGTACAGAAGCATGTTTTGTCTCACTGTTCTTTAGGGGGAAAAAAGTGAACAGATTTGCAATATGCTTTTTTTTTTTTGGCACATATTTCCAAATATCCTAGCTTTTCATGTTCTCAAAGCAGGGTCACTTAACTAAAGCTAAGAGGCAGAAATCCTGGTACTGTATCTCCCTTGATCAGTCATCCCAGGTTGTGCCAAATTTGCATGTGGTTGTATGACGAAAGTGGCAACATACAATGAGCTGCTTTGGGCCAAGTGAAACCGGGGGAAATGCGGATGGTTCGATTAAGAAGAAAATATCACACATTGTGAATCAATCTTAATTGTCAGTTTTTTAAAAACTGATTGCTCTGTGTTAACTGGCTTGAGTCTTCTGGGCAGCTCAGAACATGCTACTTCTTAATATGCATAAATTGTGTTGCAAACTGTGTCTCAGGACAGTCTCGATGCTTCAAAGGACCTGCAGGAGGAGTTTGCCACCATTGAAAAGAAGAAGGAAGAACTCGCTGATTATCTTTGTGAAGATCGAAAAAAATTGTCTTTGGAAGATGTATTTAGCACAATGAAAACCTTCAGAGAGCTCTTCCTCAAGGCCTTACAGGTGGTTTGCGTTTTGACTGCTTAGAAGTAGATTGAGAGCTTTTGATTTATTTCTTTTTAAAGCAAGCAAGAGTTTCTTTTTTCTTCTACTCCAAGCTGGGCTACCTAAACCCTGCCTGCAGTAGTAAATGAAAGTAAATGTTTATTTGCTTGCAACCTGCAGCAAGCAATGAGCATGTGGGCAAATATAAAATGTGATTTGTTTTTTTTTTTCCTATGGAGAACTAAGAACCCTCCAATTTGTTGTTCCCACTGTAAAATTATTAATCAGGCCTCAATGTAATAGGACCTTAGTGGCATGGGAAAGAATTAGCAACCTGACATGCTTTATAGGCTTTGCCAATAGGTAAAAGGTAAATTTTCCAATAGGCAAAGCCTAATTGGAAGAGGTGTTTACATGTAGGTATTTCATTGTACTAGTTAGTTCAAAACAGTATGTTTATATTTGATTATATTTGGCACTTTCTTAGTTTATAAGACTTTAGTCCTTGCAGTAAGGAGTAAGAGAACAGCAACTTCACC
This sequence comes from Anarhynchus alexandrinus, assembly GCA_008711295.1. Lineage (NCBI taxonomy): Eukaryota > Metazoa > Chordata > Aves > Charadriiformes > Charadriidae > Anarhynchus > Anarhynchus alexandrinus. The sequence continues at coordinate 141,473 of VUYV01000617.1, read as the reverse complement.
ATAAAAGTTGCGTAGAGCACCTTCCAATTAGTAAGCTTCCAGTCAACATCCATTTTGCATCCCCTCCTGCACACCTGAACTCACGTACTTCCTCTAGGGTTTCCTATTGCCAGGTGATGGTGGCTTCACATTTATATATTTTAACAGCAACAATCACCCGCTCCTGTGCTGACTCCAGCAGAGCCCCAGACTGGATTTGCCTTCTACAGAGAGAATCATCCACATTACAAGAAGTATTGCAAGAATACAGACAACTACGCTGGGCAATGTCAAGGCAAGGGAGGATGAAGGAGTGCTTTAGGGCAGATCCTAGTTTCAGATCAAAACAAAGGAGCTTCTGAGGAAATGTTGGATGAAAGATGAAAAAGATACCCAGTACCATTCCCACTACCTGCTCCTCCTGTGGGTCATTTGACTTCACTTTTGCAAGCAGTACAGCTACCCAGGCTCCAAAACAATGTGATAGCACTGCAGACAGTCTGGAAAATAAATCCTACAAACCACAGATCATTTGGCTATACACTTGCCCTTGGAGTTCCTAAAACTCTAGGCAGGAAGGAAAGAATTAAGAGTCCAGAACATCATGGCTCAGCATCTGTGGAGAGCTGCATGGGAAAATTGCTGTGAAGGGTAAATCTAGTAACTGCAGTTCTTTTAAGAAACAGTCCAAATAAAGGTTATGTAGTGTCCCAGCACAGCTGCAGAAGATTTAAACTACTTTTTTGGATGCTGCTTGTTCACAACCAGGCTGGCCCAACTAGAAAAAAGCTTCTTTTTATCTACCCAAAATGTAAACTCCCTGTCATCCTATTTTTGGTTCCATTTCTTAGCAGCACTTCACCTCTAAGGTACCAGAGCTGTTAGCAACCTGGTATGCCTCTCTGTTACCTCCACCGCAGACCTGTAATGTAATCTCCTCTCCTTCCTTGCCTTGCTTTCTCCCTATCACTGTAGTAAAGATACTATCTGTGATTGAAACAGCAACATGATGAAAAGTTTAATTTTTTAAAGCATCTTTTTGTTCCGTGATTTTGATTTTTACACTAGAATCAGCCACATGCATCGTCTCTTTCCAGTGCCATTTGACGTAAGCTTTAAGTCTAAGGTGTAACTTTTATTTTGAGATGAGTCTTCTGTGTAAAGCAGGTCTCTTAGCACTACCACAACCGTTAGTGCTATCTTTCCATTCTCACATCAAATAGGAAGGGAAGTAATTTTGACAAATAGCTATCCTTCATGGCTCCTAAGCTTACCTAGAGAGATTTTGGTTCTGTTCCTTCTTTGTTTAAACAAAATCCTTCTTCCTTCCCCGAGGGTTCTTTTTGGTCTCTTGTCCTTCAGGTAACAAAAACCGAGCTACGCAAATGAAATTACTATAATAAGAATCAGCCCACTTCTTCTCCATCTACTTGAAGAGGTGGAAAAAAAAAAAAAAGGCTTTTCAAACACCCAAATGATCCCCAAAACTTGACACAGTGAAAAGGAGCTGGTTCGCACCCAGGGCTGATGACGTTTCACCAATTCTCAAAAAATAAAAGGAGCAGATGGCAGGAGGAAGGAGATGGAGAGAAAATAGCTTCCCAGCTCAAAGATTAAAAAAAACAGAATTGGAGATACACTGAGAACTGAGTTGTAAAATTGCAGGGAAAAGAAACATTCTGTGATTATAGGGGATTGGGAGAAACATTTGATTTCCCTTGTCACTTGCAGCTGTTCAAAGAGGGGAGCTCCCAACAAAGAGGCTGTCTAATCTCAGGAAAAGGAGAAAAAACGTTAAACAGAATCTGCTCTAGGAAGTACTCAGCTGATGACAGAGGTTATACAGATAGCTCTTTGCAGGAATAGTTCCTCTGAGTGCTCCCCTAGGACAACCAAGCTGGAGCAGCTGCTCCTCAGTAGGGTGCATATGGTGTTGGAACAGGATGTGCTTTAGATAGTGCGGGGATAAACAGTTGTCCCGGAGCATCTTTTAATTCAAAGATCAAGCAAGTATCTAACGTACCATAAAGTGCAAATCCAAAGTGACACCCCCCTTTCATTCAATCTCACCCATACAGCTGCCTTCAGTAATCCGGGAGATGGAGAAAGGACTGTGAATATTCATTCCTCCGCCTTCCTATCGCTTTACCTTGTTGGGCTTTCTTGTGTTGAAGAAACTCTGTTATAACAGTGTGTTTGCATCAAATTGTTATGTTTTGGGTTTTTTTTTAATTTCTCTGAACAATTCAGTTCAGGTTTGCTCAATCCATAAATTTATTCCTAATGTGTTTTGGTTTGTTTTCAGTACAGTGCGTGCTGCTCAAGTAGCAGAACAATGTATCCCTGAATTCACCTCCTTTATTTCTTGTGGCACGTTACATAGAGACATTCTCCCAAGGCCCACAGATCTGCAAGTCTCTCAACAGCCATGATATCTCAAAGGCATTATGCTAAGGCACAGCAGGAATTTATCGCAAGCGCGTGGGAGGCATACAGTGATGAAAGGCTTTTAGCCGCTCCCTAAGACTTCACCACCTGTACCTCATTCTTTCAGAAGCACCCTCCATTCAAGGCAAATATATCCTTTTCTTTCTTTGTCAAGAGTACACCATTTTTCTCTCTTTTTCTAGGCATCCAGTGAAGGTCCCTGTAACCTTGAGCCTGTAATGCTCCTGTATTTCAGAGAGACTAACTCTATTAATGTTCACAAGTTTTCTTTATTTGTCTGGAAATTTCTTTGGACCAAAGAATCCTAGGCTTTTACTTTCTATAAAGGCTCTAAGAAACTGGTGCATGTTTCCTGGGACTTCTTCAGCCCATCTTATGGAAACAGTGGCAGGTGATCCATAGCAATCAACCAAATCTATCACTGTAATGGGAAAATGTCTTTTCTGCTGCCAGTCTCTCTGCAAAGGAGACCAGACCTGTCTCATCAAGAATCCTGTCTGTACCAAATCATCAACGTCTTCCTGGACATTATCAGATTTTGTAATTTGATAAGCAGCACCATTCTCTTAACATCACAAATCTCTATGACTGCAGGCCCAATAACTACTGATCTACCTACAACACGTGGATGTTCTGCTACAGTTATCCCAGTTGTTCAGAACTACCCCTCTCCTACGATTGTGCTTCCTATCAAACCCCAGAAATACTCCTCCACTGAGTAAAGGTCTTCCTTTACTAGGAGTAATTGTTCAATTTCTTTCTCTTCCTCCATTAATCGTATCATCCCACTACCGGCAGCTCTGTGGAAAGCAGAGTCCTGCCTGTCTGTGTAAATCCCAACAGGATTTATGCCATTCCAGCAGTTGTATGGCTGCTACCAACAGACATCCAGCCTGGACTCTGCCACCGAACACTAGTGCAGAAATACAGCTGGCAAATGTAACGGGTGCCGGAAGAGCAACTGTGAATTGCTGTTGAATGCAGTAGAGTTCCTGGATTTTCTGGTGGAAATCCCTGAATACAAACATTATAAAATCAAGGTCGTTACAGGATAAATCTCTAGAATGCTAATTAAGGTGAATAATGCTCTGTTTTGTGGACAAAGGGACTAATTAACAAGAATGCATTTCAGTCTGGAGTTGAACCTTGGAGTTAAAGCTAATGAAATACTTTGCTGGTAACTTCATCATACAGAAAAGGTCAAAGGGACTGATCAGGATGCTCTTTTCTGCCATTTACCCTCAAACCCCAGCAGCTGAGCATTGTAAGTGTGTATAGGGCATATGTAGAATAGCTATTCATGGCAAATTGAGAGTTTCTTAACCAGCTTTTCCTCCAGTAACTCTTCTTATTAATGTTTTTATTTGTCATTCTGTCTGAATGCAGGAAAATCAACAAAGAAAGGAGCAAGCTGCAAAGTCTGAGAAAAGGAAGAAACACCTTAAAGCAGAAGACACAAAGAGGCTAAAGGGAGAGTATGGAAAGAGCAACTTTTTTTAACAAAAAGTAATTCTGGTGTTGTTAGCCAGCCTTCTGTTAATTAGGAGGGAATTATCTGTTTAGCTGTAGCTGATCTAATACAATCAAAGTGATTTAGCCACAGATGATGTAGTTGTCAAGCAGATAGTATAGTAAAATGTCAATTTTCAAGTGCATGTGAATGATCAAAGAAATCATGATAGTGATGTTAAGTAAAAATATCACTCCCAATGAGCAAGGTACTACCTTTCTGCTTCGAGGCGGGTGATACCCTGCTAGTGCTCTGGATAGCTCTTGGAAGACTTTCAGGGGTATAGAAAGTTGCACATACTTCGAGCTCCGCTGTGTCACTGTGGCAGCCAAGTTGTGTCATGTGTTACTGTTACCACAACATTTGCTTTTTTCTGATCAGAGGTTTGATTCCTTAAAGCAGTTATGTGTGTGCTTAAAGGAGCAGCTGTGCTTTGCTGAAGAACGGCTGATTGACACAACTGCAGAAAAGCGTTTGCTGTGCTGGGCCTACCTGGGGGCGAAGCTTTTCTAGTGCTGACACTGGCGTGTGTATATTTTAAAATTTTATTTTGGCAAATACCTGGTATCCACTTTTCTTGCAGATTTCTGCCAATAACATTTGGTTATGATTCCTGATTCTTCAGAGAACCACTGCAGATATGGCATTAGTAAATCTGAGTGGAGTTCGTGTAAATACTACACTGGATGCTCACCCCTTGGAAGACTGTTTTTCCTTGTATCTGGTGTCTAAATAAATGGCCTTCTTTTAGCTGCTCTTTCACAGTTATTCATCTTTAGAAATACATTTTAAAAATACATACAACTCATTGAAAACTAACCAAAACAAAGTTTTCGATGTTGTCTTGACAAGCTGTATTGCAAATGTTTTATGTACTTTGCAATTATAACATGCTTAATGTAAAGCTGCAGATTAAAACAATAAACCTTTTCGCTGTAAATACAGAAAAGTAACTTAGTATATGGTAAAATAAAATTATAAAGTGGCAATCAGCAGCTGTGAGGATTAAAGGTGTGCTTCAACCCTGTGAAGAGAAGGAGCGCCAGACCAAAAGAACCTTCTGCACTTTCAACACACAGTTTAGACAGAACTGTCATTATTTTTGGTCCTTTGTGAGAAGGTGGGTTTCATTCTTGGGGTATAAACTTAAACGTGAGAGAGCATATAGAGTCTGAATTATTTTTCAGTCCTTATTTTAGAAGACTGTGCGTAGCACTGGTGACAATGACAATCAGGCATTTTTTTAATCTATTTTAATCTCCATTAGGATATGGTGACATAAATTATAGAGGGTATCAGGTCTGGCGTGGCAGGATGTTGGGGCTCATCTTAACATGCTTCAGTCTATGTAAAACCTTTTTTTTTTTATCATATAATTAGCAGTTAAATAATTATTTTCTGTATTTATTTTCTGAAGGAGGGAATGAAAAGACAGTAAATCTGGTGAAACCCTATTAGCATGTGCTAATCCTGCTACAGGATTATCAAGGCCTGGTTCCACAAAGAATTAAGTACACCTTTAACTTTGCAGGTATCTCCCTTAAAGCCAGCGATATACATCACACAGGGTAATCCTGTGTGCCCCGACCCTACAGCCTTTGAATCTCTGACCTTAACTCCAGTCACATGCTCTGTCAGTGTCAATATCTGGTTTATCCAGTTGTCTGAGGATCACTTCTCCGCAGATGACAGATCTGCCACAGACAGCACACAGCAGCAAAGTCTCTTAGGGCAGGCAATAACCTCACCCTCCCGAGCTCAGACAGAAGAGGTGAAGGCAGAAGCACCCATCACTGATTTATTACTAACAGACTACAAGGGAGGACTTGAAGCTACTGAAAAATGCTGAGAACAAAGCTGAGTCAGAAATTGTTACCAAAATTCAAATGTATGGCACAATTAAGAGAACAGAGCAATATCCTACTTGATTCCCTGTATTAAAAAAAGCTTTTCGGTGAATAAAAGTTAAGATATGATCTCCTAAAAAGTTTGGTGACAAGCTGCTGCTGGTTCCCAAGACTCAGACATCTAGAGTTTTTTTAATTCCTCTGGACATGTTTACATATATATTTGCATTAAGATTTTTTTTTCTATGCTTGATAATGGATTGAGCAACTATCCTGCTTTATTTTCTTCAGCTACTCTTGCAGCAGCTTCTGCTACTGATCATTTAAACTCTTCAGAACTGTATCATACTTGAAAAGACCAAGTCTATGTTATTTCAAAGGAAATAACATATAGAGGTTTCTTCACCTAACCAAGTGGAAAAATGAGCTGCTCCTAATGCAAATTTTGGGACACAGCTAATGACCAGAGTAAGCAACATAGCAAAAACACTTAAGAACAAAAAGTGAAAAAGTGCAGTTAAATATCTGGTGAGAATTTATATATGTCACTCTAGTACTGTAACTGCAGCAGAAAATTAAATGCTATTAAAGGATGGAGAGCAAGTAAATTTTGATGAACTGTACACGAGTTCCACAGCATAACTACTATCCTTACATATAAAAACAAACTGCAGAAGCAGACCCCCAGTCCCATTTCTTATGTTGATATATTCAGGGTCAAATATAAGAGCTTTTTTTCTCTGGCAAAATTCTTATTGTCTGTACTAACACAGGATTTATTCACTTGGCTGTAAGTAACAAAGTCATATATGACAAAATGTCATCAGCATAAATTGGTCTTGCAATAGTAAAAGCATCTAGTCTTCAAGAGCTGGGGAAATAAGCAAATGTTCTGCAGCTAAAAGCTTCCTGCTTACTGGCTTACTGTTGTATTGCTTGGATTTGCTTTTCTGAAGCATGTAATAATGCTTTAAAAACTGCGTATTAAGGAGAAGTACAGCTTTCAATGTAGAGTTTACTTACAACTGCATTGTACTCTAATATGTATTTGTAATCCAGGATGTATTTCACGGTTGTATATGTTCATTTTAGTAAACAGAGCTAAAGAAATGTACCTGAATCTGTGAGGTTTATTAGTTGTGTTTTTAAATCATGTGCTAGCAATCCTGAGCAACTGCTTTTCCTGTGCTGATTGTGAATACTGTCATGGTATTTTTATTTTATTTGAGTGCAACTGAAAGGACAGACTATCTAGTTGTTAATCTCCTAAAGAAGATGGTGAATAAATGAGAAAAAGCTTCTTAATTGCATCTGGCAATATAAAACTGTTAAGCAGTTTAATTAATTCCACATGAATTCTAGAAAATTGCAAAGTTGGGGTTTTTTTTAAAAAAAAAAGCTTTACCCTGCGCCCTGTAGTTCAATGAGTTTGCCACAGTTCTTTTACTGGGAGCCTGGCAGACTTCAGGACATCTCTCTCAAGCATAAAGGAGCATAAGCATATTGCAATGCTCCTTTAATCTCTTTTTAAAATATACATCCCCCTGCAGAATCTCCAACTAATTCTATTGGCTAAAGACGTGATTCAAATTGAGCTCATTTCATTTAAATGTGTTTTAAAATCTTTCCACAGGCTTTATGCAATCTTATTTCACTGCATATTATTTACTCAAACAGCTGAAATAATGTAAAGAAGCCTCTGGTTTTGGTATCAGCTTGATTATTTGTTGGGCAGAGAAAGATGCTACATAATTCAGCTATTAGAGAGAGGGCTCACCCTAGGATGCCAGACACTAAATAAAGTTCCTGTTCACGTGTCTAGTCCAAAAAACCATATTTGAAGCAATGTCTGTCACATCACATCTGAGACCCTTAACTCTTCAGCCAGTCTGTGGTGATAATCCAAATATAATTTTGTGGGGCATTCGCTCTAGTTTATACGCTCACTCTTCGTGAGGGAGGGACCCGATAGCAAAGCAGAATGCCTGATGTGAGATCCCTCTCAGAGGTTGACACAACAAGCTGCACTGTGGGATGAACTGCATGTGCACACCCACAGAACGAGGTGGCAGCTGAACAGCTTGTTAAGCGTTGCTTCAATGTTCGACCTGGGCATCTAAAGAGGTGGATATGTACTTTTTGAGGGTTTGCACCAAAGTCTCCAGAAAAGACCTACAGCTCTGGGACTTACACAGTCATTGAAGTTGCCCTAACTCAAAGCAGCTAATGTTGAATCATTTTTGCCTAATAATCTCTTCTCAAAAATGCCCAAGGACACGGGAATCCCATAGCCACTGCTGTGCTGAGATGGTGCCAAAATGCTGCTGTGCTAAAATGCCATCCTTAGGACCAGTGTCGGAACAAAGCTGGTCTTATTCACAGCTCCTGTTTCAAGCTTAATAAAGCTTTATATGCCTTCACGTTTGTCCGTGTTTATCAGATCAGTTGGTTTGTTTAATAAAAGACGCAAACACTTCACACTTCATACAATCCACCACAGAGAAAACACGTTACCACTCCGTTTTAATTTGCAGCAGCCTTTTACATATTTGGAGGTTGTTATCATGTCACCTCTGGTCTTTTTTTTTTCCCAGACTAAACAACCCCAGCCCTTTCAGTTTTTCATCCTGTGGCTTTCCTAGTTTTTCCATCATAGGGTTTTCCAAATCTGTGTTCATGCATTTATGTCTCTTTTCTAGATTTTCCTCAACTGGATCTCATCCTCCTCACAGCACGGAGCTGGATCTCCAGCTGGGCAGTTCAGCAGGGCTGAGGAGAATGAAAGGACATCTTCCTCCATGTTACAGGTTGTCCTTCCATCTCAGCATGATATTTGACTTCTTTTGCAACCATATATTATTTTGACTCCTATTCAGAGAAACATCCTGGTCTCCAGCATGATACTTGTCACTTTCAGTTTCATGCCATCTGCACATTCAGTCAGTGCGTGCTTATTGCCTGCTCCAAGTCTTTCATGGAACCAGAAAAAAATTTGAACCACCAACAGAGCCTTTACGATTTGATGTGCGTTTTGTCCAAATAAATCATTCTTCATCAATCTTCAGGTATTGTTCTTCATGTGCTCTTGCATCAATTTACTATTTTTTCAGGGCTGTGAACAAACAAGCGTTTGGTAAAAATGTAGTTCTGAAAAGAAACAGTATAGTTTTGGTTAATTTATTCTGCAGTAAATCTAAAGTGCACTGCTTTAATCATGTGGACATATTTTGCTCCTATTAGTTGCTCTGAAGTAAAAAGTGCTGTGGTTTGGTTTTTTTTATCTGAGAAGGCAAATACTTTAAAGTTTTTCTGTGAAATTGCAAAGGTCAAGTGTTGTCAGGTGAATTGGTTTTAATGGAAGAGCTCTGGGGAACAGGGAGCTCCTCTGAGATGCTGATACTGATTACTGAGCTAATGGTTCATTCCCTTCTTTTCTCTTCATTCCCATCTTTTTGGTGTACCCAGCACCAGGTGACTCACAGGGGATGGGGACACTGCATGCCTGCAGCCCTTACAAGTCTCATGTCACTCTGCATGACCTCACTGTTAATTTCATGTATTACTCAATTTAAAAGTCAAACATTTGCTTTTAACTGAGAAAAATCTACCTTGAAGATTTGATTTTTCTTTCCATCTCACACATCAAAATGGATTTAAATCCATTGATTTCGGTGGACTTGAGTTTGTTTTTAAATTGGTGTAAGAAGAAGAATAAATCACTTCATCGATTGCTTCATATTATTTCTATGCTGAGATACACATTTCGAACTTTTATAAAGAGAAGTGTTCCCCTGGTCAACTCGGGGCTTTTTGCATAACGTTCAGTAATTTTTTCATATGAAACAGTTTATGGAAATGGAAGGTTTGACAGTGTTGGCCCTGGAAAGAAAATGCAACTGGAGTTTCTGACCATCTTAGAATGACAGTGGATCTGATTACGGAAATGCTGAAGAGAACAAAAAAAAAATTTCCAAGTTTGCTACATCTGAAATAACACTAAAAGAAATCCCCAGAATGCTTTAGAATACTTCCTGTCCATTAAGAGGAGAGAAACTGCACCTTTCGTTGCACAAAAAACCCACAGAAATTTCCACCAGCCCAGTCACTTTGAAGATATAGGAAAGTTATTAATGTATAACTGGCCGAGAACCACAAAGAACAAACAGCTGAAAACACTGTCACATCCTTTTAAAATGGCTAGAGTCTGCCCCTAAGCAGGGCAGTTTACACGTAGTCATGCCAGGATGATTTGCTTTAAAAAAAAAACAGATAGAATATAACCAAAAACCAACCAGACAAACAAAAGAACAGCAATAACATTACTATGGCAAAAGATTTGAGTTCCTACACTGATAGGTGTAGAGCATCATAAAAAGAGGGAAAAAAAAAACCCCAAAAATATGTATATATATCTTGCAGCAAAGGTTATTTTTATATTCTATCTGCGTGGAGCTGACTCGCAAGCTGTCAGTTTTGAGGAGAATTAGTGTGTGTGTGCAGGAAATGAGGGACAGCACTGCTACATTTTGCTGTCCTCGGTGCTCGTGTTTTCAAATTGTAAAGATGAGTGTAAATCTAACACCTGATAAATACTTATTTCACAATGAGACAACCCCATTTTTATTATTTAACGGATAAAATTATTTTGTTATTAAGCAGCAAAAAATTCTGAAGGATATGATAAACAGTAAGGAAGGCTTTAGAGGAAATTTTGAAAGAAAACAAAAGCCTGGAGGGGAATGAAACTGGGATAAAGTACAAAAGGGATGAGCAAAAGCAGAAACAGAGTGCTCTGGCACCGGCTTCCTTTGCCAGCTACCAAGACAGACCAAATGCAGTGGACACGGACTGTGTTAAGACACTGAATGTGGTGCTGAGTATGGGGTGAGTACATTTACAAATGGGGCTAAGGTATCAGGTAAAAAGAAGTTTAAGTCATTAACAAGAATTTCTGTTGCATAGCAGGACCAGGCTGGCTGCAAGTGATTGAGGAGATGATAGACCGGTGCAGAAGCTTTTCAGATGAGGTCCATGAGCTGTCAGTGCGTGGCTGTGAAGAGAAACATGGCCAGTGCTGGCTGTTCCCATGTCAGGTGGAACAAGTTCAAACTCAGCTGGTCTGGGATGCTGGGCAGCTCTTGGCTGGTTGGTACCAGGGCAAGAAGCGCAAAGAGTCTGATGTTAAGCCTATGCTTGAGGAGTTGTGGCCAGACATTTGGTGTGTATCAGACCACAGGAGTGAAATGTCTTAAAAGACTTCACAGTAACGTGCCATCCTTACAACAGAAATAATGGTCACAATAAAGGTTAAAATTCTATAACTCAAAATTGTGAAACCTGAGCCGGAGGCCTGTCTTTCAGGCCATGTTAGATCGCACGTGGCATCTGGCCGCGAATATATACGTGAAATGCCAAGTAGCTGTATCATGCGAGTGAAGTGCCAATGGCACAAAGAGGAAGAAGCATTTCAGTGTGTGAGATACCAGCAGCAGAAGTGTGGGAGAGGAGCCGACTTTTGTCACAACGTGTGAAACTTGACAAGTCCAGGAATGTCTTAGGTGAGATATTTCCAGCTGAAAGGAGAAGACACTAATTCCTGTGCAGAGGGCACTAGGGAACTTGACATGGACCATAGTGTACAATTCTAGCTGCCCATACTCAAGAAACATGAATCAAATCCAGAACAGATGCAGGGCAGGCAGATGAGAACGACCAACAAATTGAGAGACGGTCTTTAGAGGAGAAGGGTAAAAAATGTTGTACTTTTCTGTCCAGCAAAACAAAGCCAGAGACTGGATGTAATACCTTCTATAAATACATACACAGAAAAGGGAGAGGAAGAAGTATTTAAACTAAATGGCAACGTCAACACAGAACATATGGATATAAACTGGCCAGAAGCATGAAAATTAGCAGAGGTTGCTAACTAGAACAGCTCTGGAACAGTTATTCTGTAGGGAAAGTGAGGTGGTGTATAGAATCATAGAATCATAGAATAGTTTGGGTTGGAAGGGACCTTTAAAGGTCATCTAATCCAATGCCCCTGCAATGAGCAGGGACATCTTCAGTTAGACCATGTTGCTCAGAGCCCTGTCCAACCTGACCTTGAATGTTTCCAGGCATGGCACGTCTACCACCTCTCTGGGCAACCTGTGCCAGTGTTTCACCACCCTCACTGTAAAAATTTTCTTCCGTGTACCTAGTCTAAATCTTCCCTCTTTTAGTTTAAAGCCATTACCCTTTGTCCTATCACAACAGGCCCTGCTAAAAAGTTTGTCCCCATCTTTCCTGTAGGCCCCCCTTTAAGTACTGAAAGGCTGCAGTAAAGTTTCCCTGGAGTATTCTCTTCTCCTGGCTGAACAACCCCAACTCTCTCAGCCTGTCCTCACAGGAGAGGTGTTCCACCCCTCTGATCATTTTTGTGGCTGTCCTCTGGACCTGCTCCAACAGGTCCATGTCTTTCCTGTGCTGAGGGCTCCAGAGCTGGACGCAGTACTCCAGGTGGGGTCTCACCAGAGCGGAGTAGAGGGGCAGAATCACCTCCCTTGACTTGCTGGCCATGCTTCTTCTGATGCAGCCCAGGATATAGTTGGCCTTCTGGGCTGTGAGTGCACACTGTTGGCTCATGTCCAGCTTTTCATCCACCACTATCCCCAAGACCTTCTCAGCAGGGCTGCTCCCAATCCCTTCATCCCCCAGCCTGTATTGATACTGGGGGTTGTCCTGACCCAGGTGCAGGACCTTGCACTTGGCCTTGTTGAACCTCATGAGGCTCACATGGGCTCGCTTCTCGAGCTAGTTGACTGTAGTAGTGGGAGAAACTAGGCTCAAACATCAGTCTTCTCTTCCATATTTATTACCTTCACTGATCGATGCTAAGTACTCAGCTGGACCAAAAAGCGTGTTAAATCTTCCCTACCTCCACTCCGTTCTATTTCTATACACGCATATACGTAAACTCATACATGTATGTGTATACACCTGGGTAGATGCTTGCATATATGCAGACACACACACATACAGAGCCCACATACCCACCTTTGAAATGGACTGTACACGCTGCTGTATTTTTATTTCTCAGGAGTTCATGCAACTATTCCAGTACTTTCTTTCCAAACTTATACCAGAGTAACGGGTTCTATGAGCAGCTTTCTGCATTTTGACCAGTGCATGCACAACGTGGTGTGATCTCATGTATATCACAGCACCTCATCTGAGCCACAGTGTAAGAGAAGGAATGTGTCACTTGAAAATGCTGAATGTGTGTCACTTGCTCTCTCAGGAGGAATGACATGCGTGCAGTTGCCAGGAGGAGCGCGCAAGCGGCGGCCGGTGCAGTTCCTCCTGTCTGAAGCTGCAACCTGGTACGTTCTGCTGGTGTTTCGCTGCTGCGCACGTGTGTGCTTGTGCAGGGACGTACGTGCATGTATGTGCCTTGTACTAACACAGCCGCACAGGCCTCAGACTACTCTGTAAGCTTACACTTTTCAAATTGCTTTTTTTAAGGAGGTGGTGCCATATGCCTGGAGCTGAAGGACGTGTGTTACACAAGTCACACCTTGTGTATGGCTCCTGCACGGGGAAAGGGTTATGGGTGCCAGGCACAGTCAGTTCGCCTGTCACACTGGGGAAGCGGGCACATACATCTGTCCCTGTGACACAGCTCCACGCTTGTTTATTTGTGTTGCAGTGACGGTCCTGTGTTCTTTCAGGTCAGTGTGTGAGTGTATGTGTGGGTGTGCGTGTGTGCCTCGCCAGAACAGTCTCGGGTGTCTCAGGCCACCAGGACAGGGTATGTATGTGCCTGTCAATGGGGTATGTGCCAGTTCAGGAACAACAGTCATATGTATTTTTGGCCAGCATGTGCCTGTCAAACTCAAAGTGCGCCTGCCCGCATTGCTCAGGCCAGTGGGTGGATGTTTGTGTCTCATGACCCGTGTGTGCTGGAGCAGCTTGTGTGCCTGTCCTTCTCCGGCTGTTGGGTACCACAGGGTACTCCGAGTGTGCCTGGGCACGTGTCAAGCCACTCTGCGTGTGCCATTCTCTGTGTGTCTGACAGTGACAGTCCCAAGTGCCTCAGAGCAACGTCTGTCTTGCAGCGACAGCGGCACATGTTCCTCAGGCCAGTGTCTGTCTGGCAGCGACACAGGACTCTGTGTGTGTCTCACAGTGACACAGCCCCTGTGCCCAAGACCAGCGCGTGGGTCTGTCTCGTTGTGTCACTGTCACACACACCTCGTCACACAGTGAGTCATCCACCCCAGGACGGCACGTGTCCGTACATCCCCATGACACAGCCCCATGGGCCTCAGATCACCGTGACCACCACACACCCCAGACCCACGCGTGGCGTCTCTCCGTCACGCAGCCATGCGCCGCAGACCCCGGACAGAGCGACACAGCCACACGCCCCACACCCTCGCGTGCGTGTGCCTCGCGGTGACGCAGCCCCGCGTGACCCAGCCTAACGTCCGCCTGTCCGCCCGTGCGCCACGGGCCTGCCTGCCTCAGGAAAGCGTGTGACACAGGCCCACGTCCCCCCGAGCTGCCCCGGTCACACGCGTGCCTCAGGGCTGCACGTGCCTCAGTGCCATTGCCTCTGTGGCTGGGTGGTCAGTGTGTGCGTGGGTGTGAAGAGACTGGGGGGTGCTTGTGGAGAGACTGTGGGGGTGTGTGGAGGCTGTGTGTGAGGAGAGTGTGGGGTTGTGTGGGGACTGTGGGGGGGATTGAGGAGACTGTGGGTGTGCGGAGACTGTATGTGTGTATGGAGACGGGGGGTAGAGGGGGT